>CM029596.1:17241764-17841764 GCA_017311375.1 Mytilus coruscus
TAAAGTTATTGGCAAATTTCAATGGAATTTATTAATAATAAAGTTTTGGCAAATTTCAATATAAATAATTTAAAAGCAGTTTAGGTGAGATATTCAAATGAGTTTCAATTACCAACCTTACACTGCCTTTTAAATTATGTTTTGTACTTAAGTAATTGTCCATTAATCTGCAAACCCTTTTCACCCCTTTTTGCACCTTATTCCTTAACACTTTGAGCCATAACTCCCAAAGACAATTTTACCATCCCTTTGTGGTATTCCAATATCCAAAATCTAAATACATGGTTAGATTCAGCGTATCAAAGAACCCCAAGAATTCAATTTTTGATGAAATCAAATAAAGTTCAATTTTGGACCCTTTAAACCTCAATGTGGACCAATTTGATAACCGGGCCCGAATATCAAAAATCTAAATACATGGTTAGATTCAGCATATCAAGAACCCCATATATTCAATTTTCGTTGAAATCAAACCAAGTTTTATTTTGGACCCCAATTTGGACCAACTTGAAAACTGGGCCCATAATCAAAAACTAAGTACATGTTTAGATTCAGCATATCAAAGAACCCCAAGAATTCAATTTTGTTAAAATCAAACTAAGTTTAATTTTGGACCCTTTGGACCTTAATTAGACCAATTTGAAAACGGACCAAAATTAAGAATCTAAATACACAGTTAGATTCGCATATCAAAGAACCCCTATAGTTCAATTTTCGATGAAATCAAACAAAGTTTAATTTTGGACCCTTTTGGCCCCTAATTCCTAAACTGTTGGGACCAAAACTCCTTTTTGGCCCCATATTCCTAAACGTTTAGGGCAATTACCCCCAAACTAAAACCCAGCTTTCCCTTTGTGGTATGGTACCTTGCAGTACAATTTCAGAGAGATCCATACACTTGAACACAAGTAATTGTCTGGAAACTAGAAAAATACTTATATTTGGCCCCTTATTCCTAAACGTTTTGGGCAATTACCCCAAACTCAATTCCAGCTTTTCCTTTGTGATATGGAACCTTGTAGTACAATTTCAGAAAGATCCATACACTTACACACAAGTTATTGTCATGAAACTAGAAAATGCTTGTTTTGCCCCTTTTGCCCCTAATTCCCAAAATTTTGAGGCAATTACCCCCAAAATCAATCCCAGTATTCCCTTTGTGATATGGAACCTTGTGGTACAATGTCAGAGAGATCCATACACTAACACACAAGTTATGTCTGGAAGTTACCAAAATGCTTATTTTTGGCCCCTTTCCTTAACTGTTGGTACCATAACCCCCAAAATCAATCCCAACCTTCCTTTTGTGGTATTGAACCTTATGGTAAAATTTCATAGAGATCCATTCACTTAAACTAAAGTTAGAGTGCGAAAACCAATGTGTCTTCGGACGACGACGACGACGCTAACGTTCATACCAATATACGACCACAAAATTTTTTGCGGTCGTATAAAAACAAATAAATGTATATATTGTATTCTTACATATATTTTGAAAATGGAACTATATCATCCACCAATTTCAGCACTGAAGCCAGCTTCAGTACCACAGCCATATCTTCATTTCCATAGAGGATAATGGACACTGCATTATAAATGCAATTTCCATTTGCTGTAGACTGGTAAGCTGTACGTTCCCCTACGGAAAGTGGTATAAAGTCTTTATACCTGAAAAAAAGGACATCTCTAATATTACCTGATTTTCAAAGAATATTAACTATAAACAAAGCAAGATAAAAAGGATTTATTTCTAATCTTGATATAGGATTTAATTAAGGCTATATTGAAAAATCATTTTAAAACCAGCACTAACACGTAGGTTATCAACTCAAATTTTATGCCCACTAGATGAAACTTTATTAATACGGTGACCTATAGTTGTTAATTTCTGTGTCATTTTGGTCTCTTGTGGACAGTTGTCTCATTGGCAATCATACCACATCTTCTTTTTATAATAACTTACTTTTGTTGGTATCTATTAAGGTGTTGGGCCTCCAAGTATTTGACAGGGTGTCTGGAAAAACTGGAATGTTTTCCCAAATAACTCCTGCCAAACCCCACAAATCATCCCACACGTAATCAAACACCTCACTTTTAAACATTTTTCTTCTAATGTAATCTAAATAAATATAAATGAAAACAATTGTTAACTTAAGGAAACAAATTTAAAAAAAACTGTTTGTTACTATATATGTGATCAATAAGTTTTAGCAATTAAAAACATTTCAGACATTTCAAAATAAAAACAAAGGAATTTTCTAGGCGCAGCAAGAAACAAGGAAATGTTTTACAGTTGTACACAAATGACTTTTTCAAATAGGTGAAGTGCTTTTAAGATCTCAGAATATACATACCATTTTCAAGTTTATCTCTTATAAACATGCATCATTTATTATATTTGTCATTTATTTTGTCATCCTGAACATGCATGAAATATTCAACACTGGATGTTTAGCAACCAATTTTCAATCAATCAATCATTTTTTTGTGTAAATGGTGTTTTTTTGCATATACCCAACATTTATGTTTCAACTGACCAATTTACAGCTTTCTTTGTACATTGAATTTAGTTAAAGTAGAAGGCCATTACAGTGGCCTCTATGTGTTTTTGTTTAAAATAACCTTCAATTTGTGCATTATAAAAAATTCAAGTTATATTTTACCTCTTCCATGAAAATTGAGTGTATTCTTTCTCTTTTCACCTATAAAATACACTTCAATCTTAAAATGTTTTCAGTGCATCTACTTTTATATAAAAAAAAAACCCACACATTTTGTAATATTAACAAAAACATAATAAAAATAATGAAAATTTTCCTGCTACTTAATATCTCCTGTTGCTGAAAAAGTTAAAGACTTCCTTAAAAATAATGTGACTGTTCATATTGATTTTCCTACTTTACCATGTTGTTTACCGAGCCTGGAAAATTTAAGCATGCTCTGGGTGAAGTCATCAATCCTTAAATAAACTTATTCTAAAAGGATAACAATTTAACAATGAATTAGATCTTTAAATATTGTTTATATTGAATAAATATTGACTATTCCATCAGTAAATTAAAATTATACTAAATATATTCGCATATCTGTTGATACCTGTATCGTGTTATTTCACAAGGTCATGTTTTCTCTAAATGTTAATGACTGTTAATGATGTATTTACACTAAATCCAGTGTAATTCATTGGTTGTCTTTTGTTATCATATTTGTATATTGTTTTGTACACAAATCAGGCTGTTAGTTTTCAAATTTTATTTGTTTAACATCTGTTATTTTAGGGCCATTTATGGCTGGATAAGCAGCATGGGTTTTGCTCATTGTTGAAGGCTGAACAGTGAACTATAGTTGTTAACTTCTATGGCATTTGGTCTCTGGTTGAAAGTTGTCTCATTGGCAATCATACAACATATTTAATTTTGTTTTTAATATATACAATGAATGACTTTAATTATATATGAAAAATTAAAAGTTCCTTAACATAAACAGACATAAAAAACACCTGTATCGAATGATCTTCATATCTAACGTGTGTTTCCCCCTCCCTTTCTCCTGTCCTGTCTCTTGAACTATTACTCCCCCTTGTTCTTCATCGGTCTCCTGCACTACCTTGTCCCCTTCTCCTGTTTCCTGAGGCTCTATTTGATCATGGTGGCCAGTTTCTATACATTCTTCTTCTGTACCATTTATATACTAAAAGATATTCAAAGCAAGTTGCATTACAACTGATTGAGGAGACTACAAAATTTGATTGATGGTGTAAAAGATAAGTAAAATAATGATTGTTAATTTTAACAATGTTCCATCAAAAGATTATGCCCATGGAATACACCAATTTTAAAATAGTTAAGTGTGTTGCTGAAAGAACAATTAAACCCAAAGAGCCTGTATCTTAAAAGAAATATGTAAATAACATAAATATAAGCAAAAGGCATTACAAAGGATTAACTGCCCAAGGGAAAATAAATGGGTCAACATGCTGATGTTTTCTAAGCCAAAGGCTTTCAATATCACAATACACAAGCCCAATAATCACTGTACATTAATAACAAAACACTGTTATACAAAAATGGCATAAAATAAACCAAACAACAAGTAGATAATTTAAGGAAATAAATGTAAATGACTTAAACACTTCTTTTCGGTTATGTGGCAGCTACTCTGACAACCCCTTTTGAAGGAGGAATGCTTCCACATTATCTAAATGTATCATTAATGTTATGATATAAATGTTGTGAATGAAAATTATGATTCATTCTTTATTTTTACAAAATGTAAGCTGTATTATAAATACTTACACGAAACGGCTAGCAAACGTAGATTTATTAATTTTCTCTGGTCTTGTAGGAGTGATTCCTTCTGGTGTTGAAGGATTCAACCAGGGTCATCAACCCAATCTGCTTTATATATTTTTGTCTAAAATTATAGAATGTATATACACTGCAGCCAAGTGCCAAAATGTCATGGAATTTTTATTTACTCAGTTCTGATCTATTCATTTGGATATTTTATCTGTTATCTATTCTATTTATCTTGAATAACATATTTATATATACATGAATAAAGAAAAACATTGTCAAATTCTATTATCTTTCTATCTTGAGTTTATCATTTGATATATCAAAACAATTGCCAGAGACAATTTTCTCTCATATCAACCCATCTTTGTTATCTTACCATCAGACTGATTTACTGAAACAAATGGTAAGCCAGTTTTTTCCACCACGATGGACAATTTTCTGGCTTATACCAATTTCTTCTTCCATCTTGAAAATAAATAAATAAAAGTTCTATCAGAGATGAGATGTTAGATGACATAGGGCTTGCAATGATAAAGAAATTTTATAAAATATAATTTGTAAGCATTATTGTATATAATACAATAATTACACACTATAGGGATATATATACAGTAATCTGATGACAAGTCCATCAAAGTTTTGATGTGTGACACGTCATTTACTCTTGTGTCATAGCCCCTTTATCAAGGTTAAATAGAAACTTACTATATCCTATCAGTAAGTTATAATGGTAAACCATTAAGAATGTGCTATTATAAATGTTTCAAGTTACAAGGATATAACAATGGAAACCATAGGTTATTAATATTAAAGAAAGGAAAATACATAAAAAATAATTGTGTCATACTAGATAGATAGGTCAGTGGTCCAGATGCTTGGGATATCAGTGATCTCGTGATGCTTACATCCAAATCATACACATGAGTTTCCAGCACAGAAGAGGATGGTATTGAAACAATATTATTATCATCTGGAGCCTGATCTGGAGTGTTGTCTGCCTCTGAAAAACAAATACTTTATCAGTATCATAAAATTATGGTTTAACAGCTCTAAGTTACAATATGCCACTTTTCCCTCCCACTAAAAAGACTCATTTCACTAACCATAAACATTTATGCATCTATTTTTCTATTTGAAAAATATTGCAACATGTAGCCATATATATAAAAAAGAAGATGTGGTATGATTGCCAATGAGACAACTCTCCACAAGAGACCAAACGACACAGAAATTAACAACTATAGGTCACCTTACAGCCTTCAACAATGAACAAAGCCCATATCGAACAGTCAGCTATAAAAGGCCCGAAATGACAATGTAAAACAATTCAAACGAGAAAACTAACGGCCTAATTTATGTACAAAAAATGAAAGAAAAACAAATAGCCATATGTACATTATGCAATAAAATTAGTGGATGTTTGTCTGTCTTTAATGAGATTGTTGCAGAGAAGCTCTCGTTTGGAGAACCATCAATAATCTATAAATATTTTTCAGGGTTGATTACTTTTACTATAGTTAACATGGTTAATAAGTCCATTTAATGTAATAATTGTAATATTTGTTTAATGGGAAGATAATAAAAAAATAGTATGCATGATATGATCATTAGAAGAAAGCACAGTTGTAAGCAGGTATGTATAATGGAAAGAAAAGTAAAGTTTGAAAAAAAAATAATAATATAGCAATAATCATACTGTACGAACTGTGAAAGTGAGTGTCAACAAATTAGTGGATATATAGACATATAGTCCTAAATTGAGGTAAATTATATGGCCTTCCAAATACCGTTTCGATTCCTAACATCACTAAAGAGACATCAATTGTCAAAATCCGGATATGGTGTACAAATTTTTGCACCTCATGTTTGCGGTATACCATCTTTTCCGCAAGTTTATTGTTTTCTGCTTGGTATTTAATCAATAATTAAGATCAATTTTTTACATCTTGTGATACGTTTATTTGGCAATCGCCAATGGCAGTCAGCAGGGTTTAAGAACATCAGTTGTTCGACCTGTTAGCCAAATGCGTTTTGTTAAAATATACTATTTCACTTTTTTGGTCTTTTGGAAAATGTTGTTTGTGCTGTATTTAGACCCCTCTACCAAGAAATTTCTTTTGCATGCACACGAATAAAAATTGCGGTTTTTATCCAACGCAATCATAGGTTTGAACGTTGTTTTCAATTTAGACTTGTTCATCTAGTTATATGGTATATACATCTGTGAAACTGGTTTGTTAGTAAAATGTGAATTTTATCGGATTTTTGTCCCATTTTTTAAGGGTATATATATGTGTGTTGTGTGATTATAAATACAGGTAAAATATATGTGTGATTATAAATACAGGTATAACATAAGAGTTTTACTACAATAATTTCAGTAATTTTACACATTACTAATTGAGGTAAAAATACTTATTGTCCATGCATAAAATCTAAATAAAACAATTGTATACTTAAATCTTACATATTAAAACATTACATTATGAAACCATAAGAAATATATATAAATAAAGAAAATTCTTCCAAAGTCATGAAAGTGTACAAATCAAACTTTTATACATTAACAAGATTAATTTCAGATGAATTACTGTTAAATAAAATGACTATCTAAGAAACTGAAGAGAATGCACTTTTAATTTTTTTCTTATAGAAATGTTTTCGACAATACATGTACTTGAAAACAAACAGAAGTATATATCGATTACTTTCTTTTTAAAAATCTGTTTTATTGGAAAACATTAGATTACAAAACATACTCTTTTAAAAATAATATTTCATACTTACTTTCTTTTCAACACTTTTCCATGCTTGGAAAATTGACATCTTTGAAATCTTTACAGAACAAGAAAAATGATGCAGCTTGTATAATTATTTTCAGACTGGAATAAAAGTAAAATGGTATTATAACATCTTAAATATATATATAACAAGCAGGTAAATACTTACTTATTATATATTATAAATTGTAGTGTACTGTATCATAATCATGTTATCCATCGCCTCCTAAGAATTATCGTTGGCTATCATTCAAACATTTTATATATTTATATTTTTAAAGAACTACTATATCATTATTTTTTACAGTCAAATAGTCCATTTACCAATTACCCATTTGATTCTGTCATTACACACTTTTTAACAAATTACTTCCTTTGTCAATCACAGACTGGTTCTATGCTGGACAAAATAGGCTTTGACCACTCAGCATAAGTTGAAAGTGATATATCAGCGTTTTAACAAATTTTATTGAAAAATAACTTCAGTTATTAAAAGTATTTAGCTTAACAACAAGTTAAATGTTATTAAATGATTTGAAAACTTAAAGGTCACACACATAACCCACAGATACATTTGCTGTTTCCACTAGATCTCCATTGTCATCAAAATTAATGTCCCTCCTAAGGAGACAACCAAAAAGTGATCTCTAATTACAGGAATTGGCAAACAGACTAGTGGTCCATGGTCTTCTGTTTCATTGTGGTATAAGAGTCTATGATGGTCTCATGTGTCATGTGTGTAATATGTATAAATGAGACCATGGCATGTTATTTACAGTCTATCTGGTCCATGGTCTTCTGTTTCATTGTGGTATAAGAGTCTATAATGGTCTCATGTGTAATATGTATAAGTGAGACCATGGCATGTTATTTACAGTCTATTTGGTCCATGTCTTATGTTTCTTTGTGGTTTAAAAGTCCATGATATGCTTATGACAGATATATAGGTCCATGGTCTCATGTGTAATATGCATATAAAAGACCATGGCATGTTTATGAGTCTAATTGGTCCATGATGTGTTAATAACATATGTAAAGGTCTATGGTCTCATGTGCAACATCTATAAGAGACCATGGTATGTTACTGATTGTCTAATTGGTCAATGGTCTTCTGTTTCATTGTAGTATAAGAGTCCAGGATGTGTTAGTAATAGATATATAGGTCAATGGTCTCATGCTTAATATGTATTAAAGAGACCGAGGCATGTTATTTACAGTCTAATTGGTCCACGGTCTTCTGTTTCATTGTGATCCAGGATGTGTTAATAGATATATAAATTATAAGTCCATGGTCTCATGTGTAATATGTATAAAAGAGACAATGGAATGTAATTGACAGTCTTATTGGCCCACGCCTACTGTGTCTTTGTGGTATAAGATTCCATAATATGCTTATAACAGATATATAGGTCCATGGTCTCATGTGTAATGTGTAATATGTATAAAAGAGACCATGGCATGTTTCTGACAGTCTAATTGGTCTATGGTCTTCTGTTTCATTGTGGTTTAAGAGTCCATGATGTGTTGATAACAGATATTATGGGTCCATGGTCTCATGTGTAATATGTATAAAAGAGACCATGGAATGTAACTGACAGTCTTATTGGCCCACGCTCTACTGTGTCTTTGTGGTATAAGATTCCATAATATGCTTATAACAGATGTATAGGTCCATGGTCTCATGTGTAATGTGTAATATGTATAAAAGAGACCATGGCATGTTTCTGACAGTCTAATTGGTCCATGGTCTTCTGTTTCATTGTGGTTTAAGAGTCCATGATGTGTTGATAACAGATATATAGGTCCAGGGTCTCATGTGTAATATGTATAAAAGAGACCATGGTATGTTTCTGACAGTCTAATTGGTCCATGGTCTTCTGTTTCATTGTGGTTTAAGAGTCCATGATGTGTTGATAACAGATATATAGGTCCATGGTCTCATGTGTAATATGTATAAAAGAGACCATGGTATGTTTCTGAAAGTCTAATTGGTCCATGGTCTTCTGTTTAATTGAGGTATAAAGTCCATGATGTGTTGATAACAGATACATAGGTCCATGGTCTCATGTGTAAAATGTATAAAAGAGGTCACAGCATGTTACTATCTAATTGGTCCATGGTCTTATGTTTCATTGTGGTATAAGAGTCCATGATGTGTCAATAACATATGTATAGGTCCATGGTTTCATGTGTAATATTTATAAAAGAGACCATGGTATGTTACTGAAAGTCTAATTGGTCCATTGTCTTCTGTTTAATTGAGGTATAAAAGTCCATGATGTGTTGATAACAGATACATAGGTCCATGGTCTCATGTGTAATGTGTATAAAATAGACCATGGCATCTTAATGACAGTCTAACTGGTCCATTGTGTTCTGTTTCATTGAGGTATAAGAGTCCATAATGTGTTACTAACAGATCTATAGGTCCATGGTCTCATGTGTGATATGTATAAAAGAGAAAATGATATGCTTATAACAGATATACAGGTCCTTGGTCTCATGTGAAATATGTATAAAAGAGGCCACAGCATGTTACGTTCGAATTGGTCCATGGTCTTCTGTTTCATTGTGGTATAAGAGTCCATGATGTGTTAATAACATATGTATAGGTCCATGGTCTAATGTGTAATATGTATAAAAGAGACCATGGCATGTTACTGACAGTCTAATTGGTCCATTGTCTTCTGTTTTATTGTGGTTTAAGAGTCCATGATGTGTTGATAACAGATATATAGGTCAATGGTCTCATGTGTAATATGTATAAAAGAGACCATGGTATGTTTCTGAGTCTAATTGGTCTATGGTCTTCTGTTTTATTGTGGTATAAGAGTCCATAATGTGTTAATAACATATGTATAGATCCATGGTCTCATGTGTAATGTGTATAAAAGAGACCATGGCATGTTACGGTCTAATTGGTCCATGGTCTTATGTTTCTTTGTGTGTTGAAAACAGATACATAGGTTGATGGTCTCATTTGTTATGTGTATAAAAAGACCTTGGCATGATACAGTCTAATTGGTCCATGGTTTTATGTGTTATTGTGGTATAAATGTCCATGATGTGTAAACACATATGTATAGGTCCATGGTCTCATGCGTAATATCGTAAATGAGACCATGACATGTTACTGACAGTCTAATTGGTCCATGGTCTTCTGTTGCATAGCTTTATAAGAGTTCATGATGTGTTAATAATAGATATATAGGTCCATGGTCTCATGTGTAATATATAAATGAGACCATGACATGTTACTGACAGTCTATGGTCCATTTTTATGTTTCTTTGTGGTTTAAAAGTCCATGTGTTATTAACAGATATATATGTCCATGGTCTCATGTGTAATATATATAAAAGAGACCATAGCATGCTACTAACAGTTTAATTGGTCTATGGTCATATGTTTTATTGTGGTAAAGAGTCCTTCATGTGTTTCTAACAGATATATAGATCCATGGTCTCATGTGTAATTTGCATAAAAGCGGAAACGGCAGAGTCAACGATATCTAGTCTGATTAATCATTTTACAGTCTTAATAAAAAAGAAAAGTGCAAGTGAAAGGGGCCGACGCCCTCACGCCCCTCTGGATCCGCCACTGACCAGTGCTGATTATTCCCTCTCAAGGTTATAAACTGTTTTTTAAATTTGAAAAAATGTTATCATCATGATTATTCACAATCCTAAGCCACAGCCCAGTAAAATTTTTCTCAAAAAAGGCCATCATTAATTTATAACAGACAAATTTTCTGTGTTTATTCATTCTGGATCTTACAAACATTTTTAGGTGTTGTGATTAATCATCTTACATAGAAGATATATATAACTGCCCTCCATTAGCTATGCTTACTTAACTCAGTTTGTATAGCAGTGGTTTACTATGCCAGGGTGCTAGGTTCAAATCAAGGCTGAATCAGTAATTTACTTTATCAGACAAATCATGCTTTCCGTTACAATTGGTGTCTAACTAAAAACCAAGAGTGTTTAAAATTAAAACCTACAGCCAGAGTAAGTGATGTTGATATTGCCGGTATGTCATTAGGTATGTTGACGCTGGGAGTGTAGCCATCCTTCCCTTCGGTACCTCGAATGACCAAATAACACCGCTATTATCCGAATAACACTTGATTATTAAATAATATTATAATATAAGAGTATTTTATAACTTAAAATTTGTAAGGGTTCCTCGGAACCCAGTGTCTCGCCTACTTTTGCTGTTAATCGCAGGCTCAACAAAATGAGGAAAAAATTAATAAAAATATTCCTCTATACACTATCTTTTGATTGTAAGTAGCTTCTGTCCAAGTTTGGTAAAAATCCAGGATAGTTTATGAATCTTATAAATGTTTTAAAACTTAAACTGCAGACTGTATGTAATGTTAACTGGAAGAAAAACTAAGTCCATTTATAAGTAAAATACGGAAAAATGGAACAACATTTTAACAAAATTTCCATCTAGTTACTAGCTTTTAATCATAAACAAGCTTCTGTCCAAGTTTGGTACAAATCAAAGATAGTTTAAGAAAGTTATTAAAATTTTAAAACTTTAACCACAGAGTGAATGTAATGTTAACTGGCAGAAAAACTAAGTCCATTTATAAGTAAAATACGGAAAAATGATTTATTTTTTTCAAAATTTACTTCTGGATACTATCTTATGATCATAAACAAGCTTCTTTCCAAGTTTGGTAGAAATCCAGGATAGTTTAAGAAAGTTATTAAAATTTCAAAACTTCAACCACAGAGCGAATGTAATGTTTCCTGGCATAAAACTAAGTCCATTTATAAGTAAAATACGGAAAAATGGAATTTTTTTACAAAATCTACTTTTGGATATTATCTTATGATCATAAACAAGCTTCTGTCCAAGTTTGGTACAAATCAAGGATAGTTTAAGAAAGTTATTAAAATTTCAAAAACTTTAACCACAGAGTGAATATTTGTGGACACTGCCGACGACGACGCCGACGGAATGTAGGATCGCTATGTCTCGCTTTTTCGACAAAAGTCGAAGCTCGACAAAAATGATTTACAGAAAGCAGGTAAGTTCATAAAGATCATTATAAATATAGTGTGTACATCCAACATGGCATCCAAGGAAATCACAATGGGAAGAATAAAAGAATGATTGCATACGATCCCTCAACGTGTTAATTTAGACCACAAAAGTGGAGCCCTCACGCCACGTCAAGGCATTACCCCTTCCCCTTACGGCCTTAGTCTCACCTTGTCAATACTTAACCATGTGCTTGTGGATTACTCGTTTAGCTGAGTTGGTAGAGCAGTGACTTTCTGTGCCAGGGGTCACAGGTTCAAATCACGATTGGTTCAGTAATTCATTTTGGAAAGCAAATAATGATCTCTGGGTTACGTATTATTACTATCATAATCATAGTGAAGACTGAAGTTAATCATATTTAAGTTTAAAGTCATGTACAGCTGTGGTAGCGGTACAGCCTCTTTAAAAGGCAAATCCTATTTATTGGATGAAAAATTTTGTTCTGCAGTGCTTTTTTTTTTAGTTGTAATCTCTGTCCTGCCTTCTTAATTTTCACTCTATTCAGTCCTGCCATTTGCAGGATTTTTATCTAGTTTATCCTGACAATCTAATTTTTACCTAGATTGTCATCCTGACTTTTGCAAGTGTCTCATCCTGCCTTTTATTTTTTTTTTCTGAAAACTCCTGTCCTGCCTATCCTGCCTTTTTTTCAAATTTCATCCTATCCCCCATAAAAATCAAATGGTAGCTCCTTACTGTATTAAGAATATAAGTATTCAATTTATCACATACGAGGGGTCCTATAGTACATATTAAACCATTTGTATATGTGAGTGACGATTAACCCGAATAATCCAGTCGTTATATTACGCTCCCTATCGATCACTACATTAACTCTGGAGGACAATGACCGTAAGGGGGCGCTGTAATTATTCGAGTTAAGTGACGATATAGTGGTCCCTGTCAGAAGTCTCCCTCGGGCCCCTGTTACATATACATATGCACGTGAATAGAACTCCTCGTAATGAGAAAGTGCAAGTAGCAAATCGGAAGTTGACAGCTATGGGTTGACATATCACCTTTGTTATTTATGAACACACCTGTAATCATATTACATGTAACATTTTATATCATATTATTTAAACAGAAGCAAGGTGGAGTTTAACAGTTAAAACATTTTACGCTCAGGTAAAAATCTGCCATGCACATCGAGAGAGGACACCG
This sequence comes from Mytilus coruscus, assembly GCA_017311375.1. Taxonomy (NCBI): domain Eukaryota; kingdom Metazoa; phylum Mollusca; class Bivalvia; order Mytilida; family Mytilidae; genus Mytilus; species Mytilus coruscus. The sequence continues at coordinate 17,255,066 of CM029596.1, forward strand.
GAAACGATTTATTTGACGAAAGAAATTGGTCTGAGAGAGTTATTATTTAATATTATGAATCAGTGTCTTTATCATCAGATCAGAAAAGACCGTCGTACACAATATGAGGTCACCCGGAACTAGAATATTTTAAGATTATTCACTTATGAAAAGTTATTGTGTATTGAATAATAAATTAAGGTGTGCAAACAGAAAGTAGGAATTTCTGAGATTAGTTAACCTGTGACTCGAATCTACATCAGAGAAAGAAATATTCACATGGATTTTTAGTGTTAAATTGTTTTAATCTGAAGTTAACATTTTACAACTTAGACAAAGTGTGTTTACTTGTACATTCCCAAGTGTTGACATTCTTGTAAACATGGGGAAGAAATATATTTCTTGCTGTTCATTCATGATTATTTTTCATTTTATATCAGATGTGCTTTCATTTAATCTTAATATAGACCTAGCGAAAACGTTTCAGGGAAATCCATCAGGTTATTTTGGATATACTACAGACTTTTTATTGACCAGAGAAACTCCACCCAAAAAATGGTAAGTTTATTCAGAAACATATCAATAAAATGTATGATCATGTATAAGTCCCAGGTTTATACTAGATATTTTACAGAATCAGGGTCATTTGAAAGTCATATAGAATTCACTTATCTGTGGAAATTTAAGCCTGTTTATTTAAAAGTTAAATCAAAATCTGTTTGGAACTCTCCATTTCCTCTTTTACATGGTGCCCCTGCCCACACAAATAATTTTATTGTTTTTAATTTGTCATATATCTTGTTCAGACATGTACAATGTATATTTTATAATAATGGACAAATTTTATTGATATCAGATGCTAAGTAACATGTACCCCAAAATGCCCAGGCAAAAAAATATTTACATTGTAGTTTCCTGCATCCCTATATATTACATGTATATATAGCTACCTACCCTAAATTTTCATGCCTACTTAACACATTTTATTGACATGTTTGGTTAAGCAACATTTAAGTCCAGAGTATTTACATGATTTTTCCCACCTACCTACTCAGTTTTTTTCTGCTGGCAGGTTAGAAGAACAAATCTGACATATTTTATTTTGGTCTCAATAGTTGACACTTGTAAAATATGTTATACCATTTCATATTGATATCCATGAGATTATAGCAATGGAGTTACAAAAAATAAAGCTTGCTTATGTTTTGGCCCTTGAAAGGTTACGTGACAGATTGAAGAATGCTTGATACTGCGTTCCTGAATGTGAACAGTGACTGCAATACATTTAGTACCTTTGTTATGGATGAAGAAGACTAGTAAAGGAAATATTTGAAAAAAATTTTTTTCTCTCTCACTAAAACATGTACAATAATGTAACTTATGTTCCTTTTGGGAAATGTATTTCAAACCATGCATCACAAATAATAATTGTTATGAACGATACAAAATATCTCTATTTTATGGTAATTGTATAGAAGTACAGAATAGAAGAGAATATATTTTACTCCAAATTAATGAACCAACATTGAGGGACATCATGCGACTATTACAATAAACAATAAAACAAGTACAAAATAACATTACCAAGGGAGAGAATTAAATGTTACAGTAATTATTATTATACCTTACATTATATAGTAATTATTTGATTGGCTAATACGGAATCACGTGTCATAGTTTAATTTCGATGTTTTTTCCAAAAATGGCAGGAGCGATGAATAACCCCAACAAATCGAAGCCTCCATCGAACAACCCTATTATTCCCGGTGAATAACCCTGACAAATTGAAGCCTCCATCGAACAACCCTATTATTCACCAGTGAATAACCCTTGTCATACCTCAATGATCACGAGTTAACTCCCTTTAAAGTATGACGTCACTTAACGTCAGATAAACAAAACAAATATGGCAACGCCAGGTTATAAGTCCATCAAATGACGAAGAAACAAGACCAAACAGGACTATGGAATTCATCTAGTGTTGACGATATCTCTTGTAAACGGCCCTTTTCAGGGCCATCTATATTTTACAGAAAGAGTCTACCTTTGTTGTACATAAGCGAAATTTCACACAATAGACCCAAATACTGAAATAGTTTTCTAACGTAAGTGTTTTGACAATCTGTTACAATGTTTTATTGTTATTTGTTCGTTCGGTATAATAAAACAATTATGGCCCATTGAGTCGGTGAATATCCAAAATTGTCAACCCTAGTAAGGGTTATTCCACCGGGTTGACAATTTTGGATACACCTCCTCAGCGGGCCATTATTGTATAATGTCATGACTTAGTACACTTTGTATACTGATCAAGTCTTCTTGTGTTTATAACTGATGGAGCAGATCTGAATTAAACTTTTATTTTTCTTAACTTTAAAAGGCACCATAATTGGTAAGATTAAAAAGAAATACAATGTACTAACTGAGATGTTTGACTTTAGGGTAAACGAAGTAGACAGTGACGAGTTAATAATTATTTGTGAAAATAAAGATAGGGATCAGCCTGGAATCTTTACCTGTTATATCATATATATTGTTTTTTTTTCTTATCAGTTCTCAATTGCCATTTTGAATAGGATTTAAAATTTGTTCTGAACTTAAGAAAGTAAAATTAAACATGATTAGTGCGTTAAATGCATGCTATTTTGTTGGGTTTATAATGATGGGCATATAATTTATTATGCTACACTATCAAAAAATACTAATGCCACTAGCAAAATGATTAGATCTGTCCTGATTTAAATTTTTTTTACACTATTTGCAGTCAATTGGTAGCTAATTACAGTGTACAAGTATAAGCTCATGATGCAGCTATAAAAGTTTTGTTTATTTAAAATTAAGGTCATAAACAAAATGTAAAGTTGTAAATGTTATATTTGAATTAGCAATATTCCATGTTTATATTACGATTGCCATTTGGTGTTTTTAAGATGAATGCATTTTGAAAAAGGAGATTGTTATAGTTCTTTGAAAAAGCATAATCCTGATAAACAGTCCAGTATAATGGTTACTTTGTATGAATCTACATACATTTTATCAGGTATATAACATCATATGCAAACTCAAACATTATACTATAAATAATATAAACACACAAAAACATGCATCAAAACACATTAGACATACCCTGAAGGGAGACAACTCACAATGGACATTTCAAACATGTTAGTTATGTCAAAATCTGACATATAACTTATGTTAATTGAAAGAAAATTGTCATATATAAAATTGAAAACTGTCAGAAACATATAAATCTTTTGACCGTGTCAGTTTGTTTTGATTCAGTCCCTGAAAGGGAGAAAGATTACATGTACATTGTAATTTTTATCACCCAATAATTTGTCTTGTTATTGATAGTTACCTCAGTTTATCCTGTTTAATATAGAATAATGGCATATTTGTTTTTGATACTGACTTTATCAGCAAGAATATCAAGCGAGCCTGCTACATACAAAACGTTGTGATAGTTGTTCGGTTGTACGAATGAAGTCACAAAAAATTGCATTTCATCGATAAATTGATGCGGATGGACATGAACATGTGACGTTTCTGCACTGTTATGTGACGTCATTGCCTAATATTTTTGAGTACCATGTCCTGCCCATGATATAGAAAAATATTAGGCAGTAAGATCAAAGGGAAAATGTATAAATTGGTGATAATAAGATATATTGGATTGCATACCAAGTGAACTTCTTCCTATTATGTTATAAGTCCCCTACCGACCAAGTCGAAGGGGACTTTAGATTTACACTCGGTCTGTCTGTCTGTCTGTCCATCTGTCAGTCCGGCAAATTAGTTTTCCTCACTTTTTTCTTCGGCTTGAAAATATTGATTTGATATTTGGTGTATTGTTTTATCATGACAAGTTACAGATCAAGTTCCAATTTTGTTCTGGTCTGATGATTTTGTGCAGAGTTATAATGGTCCTTGGACTTAGAAAATTCACTTAAATAATCAGTTTTCAACACTTTTTCCTCATGCTTGAAGATATTGACTTGATATTTGTTATATAGTTTACACCATGACAAGTTATAGATCAAGTTAGCATTTTGTTCCAATACAATGAATTTTTAACCGGTAGGGGGCTATGTATTGCCATGCAATACTCTCAGAATGCTTGTTTATTATTGCTTATGAGTAAGAGGCTATATGGTGTAAATGAATACAATATGAGACAGCAACCCAATGACACAAGCAACCAAAACACATCAACAGTCAACTTACAGTCTTCAACAATAGACAGGTTTCTATATAATACATTTGTATGTCAAGCTCTAATTGTCCCGATTCTGGAAAAGATGTCACTTGCCATTTTCTGCAGATTTAATCACAAGTCATTCTAATTTGGCAAAATTTATGTATCATTTGCTTAGGGAAAGATACCATGAAAGTTGACATCTTGCTATAATAACTGTAAAGTATGATTTGTGATAATGCTGTATATTTCTATTAATTTATCATCACAGGATTTTAGTTGGTGCACCGACATCTCAGGACAAGTTCCAGTCAAGTTTAAATCAGCCTGGTGCCCTATTTAAATGTGATCCTTTCGGTACCTCTTCATCATGTGAACAAATAGAGATAGGAAGAGGAGGTAAGTCAAACAAAGTGCTGAATAAGTTCTTCTAGCTTCCAAGATCTGGGTTAAAAATAAAATTTCTTCCACATTCTTTTGCAACATCTATTATTAGTTTAATTAGAGTAAATTGTACAAGTAAGTTGATAAAAGTTGAAACAAATGAAGAACTGGATTCAATTTAATTGTTTATTTTTCCTATTGTTGCAACTATCTTTTAGTGACAGTTGGTGCAGTCGTTATTAAAATACAAAACTGAAACAATTACACAAGACAATAGATATTTCCTAGAAAAAAATGTCCTCGTGTTTATACCTTTTTGTACATGTAATATTAATGTACTCTGATAATATATACAAAAAGTAACTAAAACTAGACTTATGCATAAGTGATATTTTTTTAGGAAGCAATTATAATTTGTGGTTACTGGTATCTTCATTATCTTCCTGTACAATAGGAATGTTTGGTATGTCATGTGTATATGTATCTTAACATAAAACTTTGAGGCATTTCATATTCTTACAAATAAAAATAACACTAAATGTAACTTAAATCTGACCCTTCTAGGAATATTATAATAATAAACATTTTGATTAAAAGGTCAAGGAGATTAGGGCATTTTCAATATGAAATGGCAACCAAACAATATCACAAAACTCATAAGACATGATTATGCCTGTAATATTAAAGTATGAATGTTAACCAACAACAGGTCAGTTGTTTTTTAATGGTCCATCCTTAGAAAGTAGTGGTTCTACTGTTTAAAGACCAGTCACATTCACCTCTCAATTAATTCAATGAAGCTGATAGGGACATATATATACATAGAATAATGACATGTTTGTTCTAAATACTGACTATCAGCAAGAATATCAAACGAGCCTGCTAGGGCTAGCTGATATTGTAGGTAATGAAGTCTGTATTATAGTATTAATGTATGGACTTTTCATATTGGCCCTGTAACATGCCCGTGGTATTAATAATGGCCCTGAGGCAACGCCGAGGGCCATTACAACTGTCCGAGGCCATTATTAATACCAAGGGCATGTTACAGGGCCAATATGAAAAAGTCCATATATTGATACTTTTATTAACCAACTTCATTCAAGAACAGTCTTCGAGTCTCGGGTCCAAATACAGCTAACCACGAATCTATAACAGGGCCAATACAGAAACAGCCAGTTCATAACACTTTTATTAAATGGTTTAAATTCTTCGATTTAACTAAGAAACTTAACGTGAAAAAGATACAGGAATTCATAGCTGAACTTGTCTTTTCGCATTCACGATGGATTTTTGGTCAACATTGTCAGATGTAATTTCTGATTTCTCATCCAAGTACTTAATTTTATGCTATTACAATTCATTTTATCTAGCAAATATAAAGTAGCTGGGAAGAATAAATCAGACAGTTTAACTATTCTTACTCCTGAGCAGTCTGCGTTCTGATGATTGATCAACGGAAATGAAACAATCATAACAATAGAAAGTCTACTCGAAAAGGCTGTGAAATATTTCCGTTTCAAGACGTTACAAAACACTGAACATCATTTAAACTTTTTTAAAATTATGATATTAAGTTAAAAAATATTTAAAAACAATGTTGTTACTTATTTAAAGAAATAAACGAGATTTTGATTTAATCGATGTCCCGTTTCATCTGTTCATAATGCATGGCTGTGATTTCGTAATGCACGGGTTTGATTTCGTAATGCATGACTGAGATCCGCGTAATGACTGGCTGTAGCAATTTCTCCGTTCATAATGACCAGTTGTCGAAATTTTCCATTTATATAGCATGGGCATTTTATACATATTGTAGTAAGTTGGTTAATAAAAAAAATAAAATCTCTTTATTCTTTTATCAGCAGTTTGCCTTAACAATATGTTTCTTGGGATATACAGATTATCATGATTAGGAAATGACATGGAGTAGTTGAAAAACTTTTTACCGAAACAAAATGTTGTGATAGTTGGTCGGTTGTATGAATGATGTTGCATGCATTTCATTGATAAATGTACCTGGATGGACATGAAAAATCTGAAGTTGCTGCATTTTTATTGACGTCATTGCCTTACATTTTGGAGTGTAACTTCCTGTCCACATATTTTTATTATTGCTGACAGGAAGTCTATTTATTGGAAATGTTAAGTCCTTGTTCCATAAATATATAGGAACTTGAATCAGCATTGTATAAGTGGAAGGTTTTGCATGCTGTAAAAGTGGATTCAGATCATAGAAGGGTATTCGTGAGTGTTGTTTTCTAATGTACAGTACAATATTTTTGGTAATTCTGGTTTTCTTTTTATGGATTTTCCAATGCTAAGTACTTGTACCAAGTCATTTAAGTAATACAGTCAATCACAAATTGTTTCAATGATTATTGTTTAAAGAGATTGTTCCCAAAGTATGTGAAAGTGGAGAGTATTTATGGAAATATTGATGTATAGTTTGTTAATTTCCTAATCATGGGGCACTACTTAACTTTAGACAGTGTTCTCCACAGTATTTTCAAATAGAACTATGGACACATGAATGTCAGGGTATATTATTGTATATGTTGGTTTTCATCAAAATAGTTTCGTTAAATGACCCCACCCCTATTGGAATAGATCACACAGAAAATTATGGTAAAATGCTATTTACTTGAAACTATTCAACAATTCAAGCCATACTCAATTTGTATTGACTGAACACTTTATAAGGGAAATAAAGAAAGAATAAACAAATATTTAGTCTCTGCCGTAAAGTAAAGTACCTTTGTGTTGATCTGAGTAATTGTCAATTCTTACACATATTGTAGAAAAATCCATAAATATGTTTTTATTTTTTATTAAAAAAAATTAATTCTGTACAATTGGAAGATACAAAGTGAAAAGTTTGACCTATCCATTAAAACATTTGTGTGAGAATGGCCACTAAATGCGAATAGAAATAATAATGTATAAATATTAGTTGAGTCAGGAAAAAAAGATTCCAGGTGTGTAAATATGACATAATATATAAAAAGAATGATAAATTTTAGACACATTCCTTAGGGAGGATATGTTTTATGTCATTGCGGTCAGATTTTTAATTGTTTCATGAATAAGAAGTAAACAGTTTGTTGGTGGTTTTTAATTTAAGTTTTGGAATATTTAGCATTCAGTGATACTGATCAGTCTTGTTGATCAATATTTTTTTTTATATGATCCTTGTAAAAAGGTGATATGAAAACTTATAATATAAAATGCATGATATTGATACATGTATATAGGAACTTAGCAACCCGTCTCACAAAGCAAACATGCAGAAGTGAAAAAGAGAGAAATGCAAAGGATTTTTTTTTGTAAATTTAATTTTTAAAGGATTAACCTTATTGGTATACATTTTTGTGACCTGAGGTGAAATTGATTTATAATCCTTTTGTCATTTATCTGTCAAGTGGCAGGGATAGATTGTAATCTGATATATTTTTTATGCAGATATAGTAAAAAACAGGCTCTATTAAACATATAGTATGTAAAGTCCTTCAACAATTACATCACATGCACATGATATTTCCTTTTCTTAGGTTAAACCTTTTTTGAATACTATAACCTCTTGAAATCTTGCATTTATTAGAATATCAGTCACAAAGACAGTAAACACATTATATATATAGTCAGCTTTGATTTTAATAAAATCTTAAGAGGTAACCAGTTTAAGGTTCAAATTAAATAATTATCTTCACATTCTTGAATTTTTTGATACATTGTACTTATATATTATATTATTTCACTCTGAGAATAATATTTAGATATATATGCACTAAGGCTTATATGACAAATCTCCTACTAGAGGTAGATTTATAGAGGTCTTTGGGGAAGCCTTTTAAAAGCTAGATCCAAGACTTCACACAAAAGTATTACATGTAATACCATTTATCTTAAACTTATAGAAAGAGTATTATACATTTTCCTTCCTGTTAATAGGAAAGTTGTCAACAATTTTTAATAAGGGATGTGAAAAATTTGGTATGACAATATTGTGTCATGATTGAATAAATAATAATTCAGTTATATATCATTAATCTAATGAAAAAATATTGCATTCTTATTTACCTTTATCATGTTTACTGGCTGATTTTGATGAAAATTGAGAAATATTTTGGAATATTATAGGTATTTAGCATTAAGAACAGTTTATGTGATACACACTAAAGGTCCTTGACATTTAAACACTTAAGTAGAGGTATCAGACTGTTAAAGTGGTTAAATGTAAATCTATTCATGCTGAGAGATTTAGGTATAAATAATTCAATACTTATAAAGTTTTCTTGTAAGCCATAATTTCCCACTTTTACACCTACTGTGCTAAGTATAGAGACAGACATATTGACAGTTGTTGACAGTAATATTTAGAAAAGTCAAAATTATGAACCTTCAGAGACTGACCACCTAGTAGTCTATATCCAGACAACTAAATACTACTAACCCAATGATATAGTACATCCCTGATTAAAGGTACTTAGACATCAAATGACTTTTATTATATTATAAAGACGTTCAATACCTTATAAAAGAATAAAAGGATATGTGAAATAAATGTCAACTAGACCAGCTATACATGTTTATTAAAGTAGACATATAGGGGTCAGCATTTTAAACAATGGACAAGAGATGAACACACTTCAATAGACTGTAGAAAACTACTGAAATTATTGACAAAATTTTTCAAATTATTTGAATTGCAGTTGTAAAAATTTAATATTATAACAAGTATATGAGTGGTACACATGTTTTTGTACTCAAAAGAGACAGAAACCAAACAACATGTAAAAAAATAAAAGCGTGAAATCTAGAGGTCAAGATAAACCTTCAACAATAGACATTTCCATTATAAGTATGATGGGTGATAAGTTTCAAGGCAATTCAAGCCTGGATTATGTAAAAAAAGTGAATTAAGTCTGCAACCCTCATTAGATAAGTAAGTTTGTTTAAGTAATTTGAAGTTTAATGATACAAGTAAGGTTTGATAAATATGTGTGTATGTTCTTTTAAAGGAAATGTTGAAGACAGAGATTATGATAAAGTGCAGATTTACCATGGAAAAGATAAAGGATGGCTAGGTGCATCTCTCGCTGTTGGTGATGCTGTGTTGGTAGGTATACATCTCTGAGAGTTTTGAAACTTTCAGTAATTAATATAACATAAAACAATTGATTATGAGATGATGCTGTAAAGTTTGTTGCAGTTATTGTCTTAATACTTTTTAATCACTTGGCCAAAGGTCATGTGATCTTTCACACTATCATTTATTATCCACTGACAATGATTTGTGTGAGTAATCCTTCCATAACCTGTGACTATGGTCCTTTATGGACTTCATCTGTTGCTTCTTATCCCTCCATCTTTCTGATCCTCTACTCCAGAACCACTGAAGCAAATCAAACCAAACTTAGCAGAAATATTCATATGAACAATTATATGAAAGTTTGATTATTGGGTATTGATCACATGTCACATAGCTAGCACAGCCAAAAAATAGCCCTTTTGTAATGGTTAATATTCAGACATGCTGAACCAAATAAGAGCAAGATTGAGAAATACGAGAATTTCCCCTTCACACAGGATTTTTAAATACCTGCTGGGTATTCAAATAACCCGGGATTTAAGAAAATGACCTGTTTTCACCCGTATTTCTGACTGGTATTGTTTCTGGTATTTAGAAGTCAAATATAGTTTCGGTTTTCTCGACGTTTTTCCTTTGAAAAGGTAAACAATTGAAATTAGAATTTGCTTATTTACTGTGCCAATACAGGGATTAAACTGAGATTCTGTATGTATATATGCATTATGTAAATAATACACATGCACTAATAGGTGTAAATAGAGTTCAATTATGGTTTTTACATAGATATAAGAAGATGTGGTATGAGTGCTAATGAGACAACTTTCCATCCAAGTCACAATTTATAAAATTTAACCATTATAGGTCAAAGTACAGCCTTCAACTCAGAGCCTTGGCTCACACATCTCTGTATATTTTTTTTAGGACATTAATGTTTTAGTATATAACCCTTTTATTATTTTATTATTTAATTTTAATTCTCAATCTAGTAAAATTAAGGGCTTTTAATACCCTGTGACACGGGTGCTCTGATAACAGAGGAATCTACTTAGAGAAGAAGCCAATGACAGCTATCAAAACATTACATTTGATTGAAAAGTAACAGTTCGAGGATTGTTTGTTAATTGTAACCCAGAAAGTTGAAGCCAGTCAAGCTTGACATACAATTCTATGTCCTGATTAAAAGATTTGCCGTTTGCAAATATCAAATATCCTGTAAAAATCATTTGAAAACAATTTGAACCTTTTAATACATTTCTGTTGGAGAGAATAATTTTGTTATCACTTAATTGTAAAAGCTTTAAATAAAATCCATATGCTCTAGATATTACACTGAAAGAAAACACACTAACTTCTTTCTATTTATCTTCCTCCTGTGTATAGGAGCACATTAGCTATAATTGATTTTTACATCGCGATGACCGTGAGGGCATTCTAATGTAGTGTTGCCGACGAGATTTCTACTTATGTAACTTTCATTGACTGGTAACCGATCTATAAATACGCTGACATTATTGAGTGCAAAATAACATTCCTTATCGCTTGTTAGTTCCCTACCGACGAAGTCGAAGGGGACTTTAGGTTTGCACTCTGTCGGTCTGTCTGTCTGTCTGTCTGTCCGTCTGTCTGTCTGTCCTTCTGTCAGTCCGGCAAATCAGCTTTCCACACTTTTTTCTTCGTTCTTGAAGATATTGATTTGATATTTGGTATGTAGTTTTATCATGACAAGTTATAGATCAAGTTCAAATTTTGTTCCAGTCTGATGATTTAATCCAGAGTTATGGACCACCATAACTCTGGACCATATCTAATGTTAGAGTACTATGTTAAACCATATTTCTGCACAAAAGGAGATAACCATAATTTTTTTAAAAGACATTCTTTGTTCAATTATTTGAAGAATTTTTTGGCAGGTTTGTTAGTTATTTAGTATAAACTAATTTTCTGAATGCTATATATATAAAAAAATTATGAAGAGAAATCCTTTAATTAGATAATAATCTATTTTTATTATGTATATATTTCAATACATCACATTGTGTAGATAAAAGTTGTTGACATTTTATAGATAAGTTACAATTCTATATTAGTTTGTGACAAATGAAAGAAAAATATTTGGAACTATTAATTATATTTGATTATAATTTGAAAATAGATATACACTGTATTACATCATTTCTAATTTTAGAGAACTATTAATCATATCTAATGTTTTTTCATCGTGCTTATACGATATTGATTGATAATTGGTATATAGTTTTATCATGACAAGTTACAGTTTAAGTTCAAATTTTTGTTTCGGTCTAATAATTTTGTGCAGAGTTATGGTCCTTGGACTTGAAAAATTCACTCATATAATCAGTTTTCCACACTGTTTTTAGTCATGCTTGAAGATATTGACATGATATTTACTTTTTGTTTACACCATGGCAAGTTATATAACAAGTTAGCATTTTGTTCCAGTATAATGAATTTTTACCCGGTAGGGGACTATGTATTGCCATGCAATACTCTCAGAATGCTTGTTATAAATTAATTTCTTAAACAAATTCTCATAAAAATTTGTTTGTTTAGAACATAAATTAATAATATGAAAATGTTTTGTCATTAGAAATATATATATAAGTAAAAAATCATTGATAATATCTATGATCGTGAGGGCATTCTGATGTATTGTTGCCGACGAGATTTCTACTTATGTAACTTTCATTGACTGGTAACTGATCTATGAATACGCTGACATTATTGAGTGCAAAATAACATTCCTTATCGCTTGTTATAAATTCATTTCTTAAATGAATTCTCATAAAAAATTGTTAGTTTAGAACATAAATTAATAATCTGAAAATGTTGTCGTTAGAAATATATATATAAGTAAAAAATCATTGATAATATCTATGCACACGTACAGAAAAATTGTGTTAACGCATGTGGAAGAATATCTCGAGAACGTTTTGCGGGAAAATATGAATGCCTGCTCAAATCCAAATTATTAGAAAAATCGAATTATTACAGAAGAGTGTCCACCATGCACTTGCACTGCACTATTATTAGAATAGTAGAGTAGAATAATATACAAATGGATGAAAACTATATATACATGTAACTGTTATATACAAACATTAATCAGGAACATATATATTAGATATACTGTTCCCAGCATTAATATAATAGTTAACAACAAACCAGTCTATACTGATTTTTATTATATACTTAGTAGTAAATACAGATAAATTGTATGTGTAATACAGTCATTGGCAAGCGTGCTGTATCAGCCACCCGTGATGATATCGATATCAGCACGGTTGCAAAGGCTTTATCACACCTTTAATCTGTATGACGTGACGTCATCGATTGCAGTCACTGTTGCAAAGGCTTTATCAAACCCTTAATCTGTATGACGTCATGTCAAACCTATAATCTGTATGACGTCATTTCAAACCTCCTTATCTGTATGACGTCATGTCACTTAAAAAAAACATCTACGTGAGGTATATGTATATAATAAAGTGTATATGATATGGCTTTTTCAATATCACACACCGTATCAACCCTCAACCAATATAATCCCTCGAGCAGAGCTCTTGGGATTATATTGGTGTCTCGGGTTGATACAGATGTTCAGTACTTCAGTACTTTGATTTATTACATGTATAGCTGGGGTTTATAACATTCATTAATAAAAGAAGTAAAACTAGTGTGAATAAAACAATAAAAGGGCATTGCTTTAGAAAGATATTTAATTAATGATAATTATTTATATACTTAACAAATACAAAAGTGATTATTTTTAGGAAACTCAGTGGTACATGTATATGTTATAGTATATAAAAGAAAAACCTTCTTGATACTAAAATTGAACCGAAAAAGTTTGTACACGTTATGACCTGACATTTTCTTCTTCAATGCAGGTCATGACCTGCATTTTCAGTTTCAGAGGTTGACAGGTATGCTGTATATGATGATGAAAAAAAAGCATCTGATGGGTTCTTTGTTGTATCAAATAATATTTATAAAATTTCAGAATATAGAGTATGAATAAATGGATATGTGTGGTATACGTCAATGATACAACTATCCAATGACAGAAATAACCAAAAGACATCTAGTGGTCAATATATTTTTTATCAATGGACAAATGTCTATACAATTTTTTTTGCTCTTTATTGTCCCAAGTAAGTCTGAAAAAGATGTGAATAGATTAAAGTGAAACTATCAAAGATCTACCATCATAACCAACAAATTCTCGAAATAAAAGATAAATAGATATGACATGATATAAAATAAGGAGATAGATATGACATAATATAAAATAAGGAGATAGATGTGACATGATATAAATTAAGGAGATAGATCTGACATAATATAAAATAAGGAGATAGATATGACATAATATAAAATAAGGAGATAGGTATGACATAATGTAAAATAAGGAGATAGGTATGACATAATGTAAAATAAGGAGATAGGTATGACATAATATAAAATAAGGAGATAGATATGACATAATATAAAATAAGGAGATAGGTATGACATAATATTAAATAAGGAGATAGGTATGACATAATATAAAATAAGGAGATAGATATGACATAATATAAAATAAATGGGGAATGTGTCCATGGAACACAGATGATGCACCCGCTTGCACATAACCTTATAAAGGGACATAACTCAAGAACAGTAAAAGTGACGCTACTCAAATATGTACTTGATCTGAGTTTTGTGGTAATAAGCATTTTGTATTTGTGGTAATAAGCATTTTGTATAAGTTTCATAAAATTTGGTTGAGGCAAAGCTAAGTTAAAGAATGAAAATGAAAAATTCAGCCATTTGTCCATTTGTAAAGGTGCACAACTGTAGAACGGTAAAAGTGACACCACCTAAATTCACACTTGATCTGTGCTTTGTGGTAATCAGCATAATGTTTGGTTGAGGCAAACTAAAGTTAGAGAACGGAAATGAAAAGTTCAGCAAAATTGTTCCATTTGTAAAGGGGCATTACTCTAGAACGGCAAAAGTGACGCCACCAACATTCAAACTTGATCTGTGTTTTGTGGTAATAAGCATTGTATATAAGTTTCATAATATTTGGTTGAGGCAAACTTAAGTTAGAGAACGGAAATGAAAAATTCAGTAATTTTTATACGACCGCAAAAATTTTTGTGGTCGTATATTGGTATGACGTTGGCGCGTCGTCGTCGTCGTCGTCGTCGTCCAAGACGCATTGGTTTCGCACTCTAACTTTAGTTTAAGTGAATGGATCTCTATGAAATTTTACCATAAGGTTCAATATCACAAAAGGAAGGTTGGGATTGATTTTGGGGTTATGGTACCAACAGTTAAGGAATTAGGGGCCAAAAGGGCCAAAAATAAGCATTTTGTAACTTCCAGACATAACTTGTGTGTTAGTGTATGGATCTCTCTGACATTGTACCACAAGGTTCCATATCACAAAGGGAATGCTGGGATTGATTTTTGGGGTAATTGCCTCAAAATTTTAGGAATTGGGGCCAAAAAGGGCAAAAACAAGCATTTTCTAGTTTCATGACAATAACTTGTGTGTAAGTGTATGGATCTTTCTGAAATTGTACTACAAGGTTCCATATCACAAAGGGAAAGCTGGAATTGAGTTTGGGGTAATTGCCTGAAACGTTTAGGAATTAGGGGCCAAAAGGGCCAAAATAAGCATTTTCTAGTTTCCAGACAATAACTTGTGTTCAAGTGTATGGATCTCTCTGAAATTGTACTGCAAGGTACCATACCTCAAAGGAAGGCTGGGATTGAGTTTGGGGTGATGAATCATAAGGGGTTCAAATCATTTTTGGGGATTTTTTTCTTCTTTTTTTCCTTTTTACGACCGCAAAAATTTTTGTGGTCGATATTGGTATGACGTTTGGCGTCGTCGTCGTCGTCGTCGCCGTCGTCGTAAATAAATCCGGCGTCGTCGTCGTCGTCCAAGACACATTGGTTTTCGCACTCTAACTTTAGTTTAAGTAAATGGATCTCTAGGAAATTTTACCATAAGGTTCAATACCACAAAAGGAAGGTTGGGATTGATTTTGGGGGTTATGGTACCAACAGTTAAGGAATTAGGGGCCAAAAATAAGCATTTTGTAACTTCCAGACAATAACTTGTGTGTAAGTGTATGGATCTCTCTGACATTGTACCACAAGGTTCCATATCACAAAGGGAATGCTGGGATTGATTTTGGGGTAATTGCCTCAAAATTTTAGGAATTAGGGGCCAAAAGGGGCAAAAATAAGCATTTTTCTAGTTTCAGGACAATAACTTGTGTGTAAGTGTATGGATCTTTCTGAAATTGTACTACAAGGTTCCATATCACAAAGGAAAGCTGGAATTGAGTTTGGGGTAATTGCCTAAACGTTTAGGAATTAGGGGCCAAAAGGGTCAAAATAAGCATTTTCTAGTTTCCAGACAATAACTTGTGTTTAAGTGTATGGATCTCTGAAATTGTACTGCAAGATACCATACCTCATTGAAGGCTGGGATTGAGTTTGGGGTGATGAATCATAAGGGGTTCAAAAATTGGGGGATTTTTTTCCCCTTTTCTTCCTTTTTTCCTTTTTTTTTCTTTAAAATTTTCCATTTCAAGTTGGTTATTTCTGATTTATATTTAAAAGCAAATAATAATGATATGGCAGGAGATACACACCAAACAGGATATGTAAATTATTATATAATAAGTATTGTGCAATAGCAAGAAATTTTCAATTGCACAGTATTGCTAATAGCAAGAAATCTTCAATTGCACAGTATTGCGCAATAGCAAGAAATATCCAATAGCACAATATTGCACAATAGGAAGAAATTGTCAATTGTACAGTATTGCACAATAGCAAGAAATATTCAATTGCACAGTATTGCGCAATTGCAAGAAATATTTAATTGCACAGTATTGTGCAAAAGAAGATTCTTTATATAAATTGCTTATTTCTTGACCAATTTCAATGGGGTTTTATTCTTGAATTCTTGGGGTTCTTTAATATGCTGAATCTAACCGTGTATTAAGTTTTTGGATTTTGGGCCCCGTTTTTAAATTGGTCCACATTGAGGTCCAAAGGGTCCAAAATTAAACTTTGTTTGATTTCATCAAAAATTGAATTATTGGGGTTCTTTGATATGTCGAATCTAACCGTGTATTTAGATTCTTAATTTTTGGTCCCGTTTTCAAATTGGTCTACATTAAGGTCCAAAGGGTCCAAAATTAAACTTAGTTTGATTTTAACAAAAATTGAATTCTTAGGGTTCTTTGATATGCTGAATCTAATCATGTATTTAGATTTTTGATTATGGGCCCAGTTTTCAAGTTGGTCCAAATTGGGGTCCAAAATTAAACTTTGTTTGATTTCAACAAAAATTGAATATATGGGGTTCTTTGATATGCTGAATCTAACCATGTATTTAGATTCTTAATTTTTGGTCCGTTTTCAAATTGGTCTACATTAAGGTCCAAAGGGTCCAAAATTAAACTTAATTTGATTTTAACAAAATTGAATTCTTAGGGTTCTTTGATATGCTGAATCTAAACATGTCTTTCAATTTTGATTATGGGCCCAGTTTTCAAGTTGGTCCAAATCGGGGTCCAAAATTAAACTTTGTTTGATTTCAACAAAAATTGAATATATTGGGTTCTTTGATATGCTGAATCTAACCATGTATTTAGATTTTTGATTTTTGGGCCCCATTATCAACTTTGTCCACATTGAGGTCAAAAGGGTCCAAAATTAAACTTTGTTTGATTTCAACAAAAATTGAATATATGGGGTTCTTTGATATGCTGAATCTAACCGTGTATTTAGATTCTTAATTTTGGTCCCGTTTTCAAATTGGTATACATTAAGGTCCAAAGGGTCCAAAATTAAACTTAGTTTGATTTTAACAAAATTGAATTCTTAGGGTTCTTTGATATGCTGAATCTAATCATGTATTTAGATTTTGATTATGGGCCCAGTTTTCAAGTTGGTCCAAATTGGGGTCCAAAATTAAACTTTGTTTGATTTCAACAAAATTGAATATATGGGGTTCTTTGATATGCTGAATCTAACCATGTATTTAGATTTTTGATTTTTGGGCCCGTTATCAACTTTGTCCACATTGAGGTCAAAAGGGTCCAAAATTAAACTTTGTTTGATTTCATCAAAAATTGAACTCTTAGGGTTCTTTGATATGCTGAATCTAACCATGTATTTAGATTTTGGATATTGGACCATAATAGGTGAATGTCCAATTTAAAATTTTTAAGTTCTTAGACCACATTCATTCTGTGTCAGAAACCTATGCTGTGTCAAATAGTCAATCACAATCCAAATTCAGAGCTGTATCAAGCTTGAATGTTGTGTCCATACTTGCCCCAACTGTTCAGGGTTCGACCTCTGCGGTCGTATCAAGCTGCGCCCTGCGGAGCATTTTATTTTTCTTTAAAATTTTCCATTTTAAGTTGGTTATTTCTGATTTATATTTAAAAGCAAATAATAATGATATGGCAGGAGATACACACCAAACAGGATGTGTAAATTATTATATAATAAGTATTGTGCAATAGCAAGAAATTTTCAATTGCACAGTATTGCGCAATAGCAAGAAATCTTCAATTGCACAGTATTGCGTAATAGCAAGAAATATCCAATAGCACAATATTGCGCAATAGCAAGAAATTGTCAATTGTACAGTATTGCGCAATAACAAGAAATATTCAATTGCACAGTATTGCGCAATTGCAAGAAATATTCAATTGCACAGTATTGTGCAAAAGAAGATACTTTGTATAAATTACTTATTTCTTGACCAATTTCAATGGGGTTTTATTCTTGAACTCTTGGGGTTCTTTAATATGCTGAATCTAATCGTATTAAGTTTTTGGATTTTGGGCCCGTTTTTAAATTGGTCTACATTGAGGTCCAAAGGGTCCAAAATTAAACTTTGTTTGATTTCATCAAAATTGAATTATTGAGGTTCTTTGATATGCCGAATCTAACCGTGTATTTAGATTCTTAATTTTGGTCCCGTTTTCAAATTGGTCTACATTAAGGTCCAAAGGGTCCAAAATTAAACTTAGTTTGATTTTAACAAAATGAATTCTTAGGGTTCTTTGGTATGCTGAATCTAAACACGTATTTAGATTTTTGATTATGGGCCCAGTTTTCAAGTTGGTCCAAATCGGGGTCCAAAATTAAACTTTGTTTGATTTCAACAAAATTGAATATATGGGGTTCTTTGATATGCTGAATCTAACCATGTATTTAGATTTTTGATTTTTGGGCCCGTTATCAATTTTTCCACATTGAGGTCAAATGGGTCCAAAATTAACTTTGTTTGATTTCATCAAAATTGAATTATTGGGGTTCTTTGATCTGCCGATTCTAACTGTGTATTTAGATTCTTAATTTTTGGTCCCGTTTTCAAATTGGTCTACATTAAGGTCCAAAGGGTCCAAAATTAAACTTAGTTTGATTTTAACAAAATTGAATTCTTAGGGTTCTTTGATATGCTGAATCTAAACATGTATTTAGATTTTTGATTATGGGCCCAGTTTTCAAGTTGGTCCAAATCGGGTCCAAAATTAAACTTTGTTTGATAATAACAAAATTGAATATATGGGGTTCTTTGATATGCTGAATCTAACCATGTATTTAGATTTTTGATTTTTGGGCCCGTTATCAATTTTTTCCACATTGAGGTCAAAAGGGTCCAAAATTAAACTTTGTTTGATTTCATCAAAATTGAAATATTGGGGTTCTTTGATATGCTGAATCTAACCGTGTATTTAGATTCTTAATTTTTGGTCCCGTTTTCAAATTGGTCTACATTAAGGTCCAAAGGGTCCAAAATTAAACTTAGTTTGATTTTAACAAAATTGAACTCTTGGGGTTCTTTGATATGCTGAATCTAACCATGTATTTAGATTTTGGATATTGGACCATAATAGGTGAATGTCCAATTTAAAGTTTTAAGTTCTTAGACCACATTCATTCTGTGTCAGAAACCTATGCTGTGTCAAATATTTAATCACAATCCAAATTCAAAGCTGTATCAAGCTTGAATGTTGTGTCCATACTTGCCCCAACTATTCAGGGTTCGACCTCTGCGGTCGTATCAAGCTGCGCCTCTGGAGCATTTTATTCCATTTGTACAGGAGCATAATTCAGAACTGTGAAAGTGATGCCCCTAAAATTCAAACTTGATCTGTGTTTTGCCTTAATGATAAGTTGGGTATAAGATTCATAACATTTGGTTGAGGCAAACTTAAGTAAGAGAACAGAAACAAAAAAATTCAGCAATTTTTCCATTTGTGGCATAACTCTAGAACGGTAAAAATGACGCCACCCAAATGGCTTCAGACCACAATTAATTCCTTTTTTCATGGTCTAGGAATATAGTTCCCAATATTATATGGGGTATTTCTTCCTGAGTGCTCTGACTACTGTTTTCTTTGAAAAGTTTACTATTTTTAAAAGTGGTCCTATCAGTTGCATATAAACTGAAATAAGTAAAACATGTAGAAAAAATTTATTGTTGAAAGTGAAAGTAGTGATTTGGCCAAAATGAAAGTAGGGTAGAAATTAGCCTTCAACATTTATTCAAGATTCAAATCCTACTGTTGGCATGTTAATAGGGCTCTCAAAAGAAAAAGCACAGGTGGATTGTCCTGGGACAAGCATATTTTATTAGTATAATAATGGTCTGTAAGCAGTTAAATTTATTTCTTGTTTGACCCAGTGCAAATTTTTAATTCAATTTGACTTTTACAGAAATGCATTGTAACCAATGGGAAGAATAATTGTGGTCTGAGGCTAAATTCAAACTTAATCTGTGTTTTGTGGTAATAAGCATTGTGTATGAGTTTCATAGTATTTGGTTGAGGCATACTTAAGTTAGAGAACAGAAACCAATTTTGGGACGTTTGGACGTACGTACGTACGTACAGACAGACATGGTAAACTTAATGCCCCCTCCGCTACGGCGGGGGCATAATAAAGGAGATGTGGTATGTAAATAGATATGACATAATATAAAATTAAGGAGATGTGGTATGTAAATAGATATGACATAATATAAAATTAAGGAGATGTGGTATGTAAATAGATATGACATAATATAAAATTAAGATGATGTGGTATGTAAATAGATATGACATAATATAAAATTAAGGAGATGTGGTATGTAAATAGATATGACATAATATAAAATAAGGAGATGTGGTATATAAATAGATAAAGCCATAATATAAAATTAAGGAGATGTGGTATGTAAATAGATATGACATAATATAGAATTAAGGAGATGTGAGCAACTATAGATCACTGTAGGCCTTCAACAATGAGCAAAACCCATACTGTATAGTTGGCTATAAAAGGCCCTGACATCACAAATACTGATGACAGACTTGGTACTCGGAAATAAATATATTAAGGGATTAAACTAGTTTTTTGAGATCCCAACCGTCTTCATTGATCATCTCAACTCTCTCCATTGGCCATTGATGAGAAAATAAACCACTTAACAGTAAGGAGCTACCATTTCATTTTTATGGGGGTGGGGGGGCTAGGATGAAATTTGAAAAAAATGGCAGGACAGGAGTTTTGAGTAAAAAAAAAGACAGGATGAGCAACTTTGCAAAAGAAAAAAAAGGCAGGATGACAATTTATGTAAAAAAAAGTCAGGATAAACTAATAAATAAAAAGGCAGGACAGAGATTACAACTAAAAAAAAAATGCAGGACAAAATTTTTCATCCTAGCCTAGATAATCTAATGGATAAAAAAAAGTACAAACTAAAAAACAGTATTGAACAGTAAAAAATGCTCACTTTTAAAAAAACAAGCTCCACTTACATCTTTATATCTTCTTAATATCAAAGTGCTTATCCTGTTGAAATGAAATTATGCTGCCCACACTGTAATATTGGTGGATGTACTTCATTGTAGATTTTATACAACAATGCTATAGACAGAACAGGAAGACAAAATATTGTGCAATGCGAAGAAAAAACTGTTTAGAATTTCACTGTACAAAATAAAGAATCATTTTTGTCTTGCTTCAATCTATGAATTAGTGAATTTATGTTTACCCAAAAAATACCAACACAATCATTATTGTTCTTTTACTAAATAAAAGTGATAGCCACTTTTACAACTTTTGTTCAATTTTTAGGTTTGTGCTCCAAGATGGCAAAATGACATTGAAAAGCTTGAAAACCAAACTCCATTGTCCCACATGAATGGTATTTGCTATGAAATCCCCAGAGTTTTGGACCCTTCCTTAGTAGACAAATATGCATTCTTGTCAAAAGATAAAGATCAAAGGACCTTAAATGAGACACATTATTATTACCATTACATGAATGGCATGATGGGACTGTCCGTACGATATACTGGAGATGTAAGTAGATCTATGTCAGTACGATATACTGGAAATGTAAGTAGATCTATGTCAGTACGATATACTGGAGATGTAAGTAGATCTATGTCAGTACGATATACTGGAGATGTAAGTAGACCTATGTCAGTACGATATACTGGAGATGTAAGTAGATCTATGTCCATACGATATACTGGAGATGTAAGTAGACCTATGTCCGTAGGATATACTGGAGATGTAAGTAGATCTATGTCAGTATGATATACTGGAGATGTAAGTAGATCTATGTCCATACGATATACTGGAGATGTAAGTAGATCTATGTCAGTACGATATACCGGTACTGGAGATGTAAGTAGATCTATGTCCATACGATATACTGGAGATGTAAGTAGATCTATGTCCGTAGGATATACTGGAGATGTAAGTAGATCTATGTCCATACGATATACTGAAGATGTAAGTAGATCTATGTCCATAAGATATACTGGAGATGTCAGTAGATCTATGTCCTTAAGATATACTGGATATGTTATAATTCTATGTCCATACGATATACTGGAGATGTAAGTAGATCTATGTCCATAAGATATACTGGAGATGTAAGTTGCCATGATGTTTAGATCAATGTCCATGCAATATACTGGAGATGTTAGTTGCCATGATGTTTAGATCAATGTCCATGCAATATACTGGAGATGTAAGTTGCCATGATGAATAGATCAATGTCTGTGCAATATACTGGCGATGTAAGTTGCCATGATGTATAGATCAATGTCTATACAATATACTGGAGATGTAAGTTGCCATGATGTATAGATTAATGTCTGTGCAATATACTGGAGATGTAAGTTGCCATGATGTATAGATCAATGTCTGTGCAATATACTGGAGATGTAAGTTGCCATGATGTATAGATCAATGTCTGTGCAATATACTGGAGATGTATGTTGCCATGATGTATAGATCAATGTCTGTACAATATACTGGAGATGCATTCCTAGTTAAAAGGTAATATGCACATTTAGACTATTGAAGTGAAAACTAAAGCCATCCAAAACTAAATTGCTTAAAAGGGGGATAATGGGTGGTTTATGAATATCCTTCTTGCAAACATCACTGGTATTGTAACCAACAAATTGGTTTTATAATGTTTCAGAATTAGATAATTCAATTTTATCCAGATTTACATTCTACATATATGTTGTCATGGTAATGCTTCTCTTTATAGCTACCATACAACTTCTGTTATTATTCCAGCATTGTGTGAGTATGTTCCAAGTAGATTCTATGAACAGAATTTTCCTATGTCCAGAAAGTCACTGCCTAAAGCAGTTACTTCCTCATGTAGGTAGTCACTTTTAATCCTATCTCATGTTATTTCTCTAAATGCTGGTTTCAGAAGTACAGTCCATATCAATTGATTTTCACAGTTTTTGCCTCGCCTGGGACAAAAGTCTCAGTATGCGAGACATAGGTATTACTATCCTGCGGCGGCGATGGCGGTGTAAACTATTTGTATAAAGCTTTATATTTCAGAAGGTAGAAGACCTTGATGCTTCATACCTTGTATGCAGATACCTTATTTTAGGAAGTTTCCGTCTGTCATATGTCCATTGTCCTTGACCTCATTTTCATGGTTCAGTGACTGCTTGGAAAAAAAAATCATTCTTTTGTCATGTGAATTTCTCACTTATGAGTAATAGGATAACTATATTTGGTATATGGGTTCCTTGCAACACCAACATGTCCATCAGACAGGGTTCACCTGACCTCTACCTTATTTCATGATATGAAATGATTGTAAGGGGTACATGTTAGTTTGGCAGGTTTCATCTGACCTTGACCTCATTTTCATGGTTCATTGATAAATGTTAAGTTTTGTGTTTTGGTCTGTTTTTGAAGTACTATAAGCAATAGGTCAACTATGTTTGTTGTATGGAATGATTGTAAGGTGTACATGTCAGTCTACACCAAATATATTTTTCATGTCTGTATCGTTATCCATATATAAATTGCCCAAAATTTGGGTTATATCTTTTAGAGCAGTTCATTCAATTAAGTATATACTTGAAAATGGATCTTAAGATTTCGAGTCAGAAACTTGCTACCCCAAGTCTGGGTCAGCAATTTTAATGTTTTCTGTAGGGACTGCACTCTGACTTCTAATGGCCCCAATAAGTCTGAAAAAAGACCTAATCTCTGACTACTTGTTACAGTATTAATTTGGTTTTCACTAGGACAAAAGTCATTTGAAACTTAGCTATTTAAAAATTCTAAAGTTACTGACACAGCAGACAAGGAACAAGTTCCTTTAGAACTACAAGTGATTTGGAAAAAAAAAATGTATATCAATGCAAAGAGAATATTTAACAATAAGTCTTTTTAATTTTATGTTTTCAGACAGATGAAACAATGCTTATTGGTGCTCCAGGCTTACGTGATGCATCAGGTATGTAAGTCATGACTGCAGACCACATCAGTTGTACATTTTTGGGTACATTTTTGGGGAAATAGAACCGCTCTTTTTTTATATTGATATATTTTTGCCTTGCCTACCGTAGTAGAGGAACATTATAGTCTCTGGTCTCTGGTTTGTCTGTCTGTCTGTCTGTGTCTGCCTTTCTGCCTGCCTGCCTGCCTGCTTGTCTTGTCCTGTCTTGTCCTTGTCCTGTCCTTGTCTTGTCTTGTCTTGTCTTGTCTTGTCTTGTCTTGTCTTGTCTTGTCTTGTCTTGTCTTGTCTTGTCTTGTCTTGTCTTGTCTTGTCTTGTCTTGTCTTGTCAATAGCAGGTTAAAGTGATGGTCTATGGTAGGTTAAAGTTTGATTCAGGTAAGTTGGTGTATGGTATAATTGAAAGGTCTGTCTGGCAGGATTCACCTGTACTTAATCTCATTTACATTGATGATTGATAATGTTAATTTTATTTGAAACCTATTGTAAAACCTTCATATTACACACTTTCAGTATTAATTCAGTTATGATAAGTAAAGCAGGTGAGACATTTCAGCGTGTGCACTCTTGTGTCTTCTTGTTATTAGTTGTTAGTCTAGCTGATTATACAGAATGGGTTTTGCTCATTGTTGAAGGTGGTACAGTGACCTATAGTTGTAACTTCTATGTCATTTGTGAGTTAATTTGCCCAGTTTACACATCAATAACCTGTATAAAAAATGTGTTTAATTGAATAATATATTTTAACTTAGCTTGCATTGTATTGTGTGCACATATTATGATGACTTTGACTTTTAAATATTTTCTTTTTCTTTCAGGTGGTATTGTTGAATTTGGGAGCGATGGAGTAAAAATTGCATCAGAACCATATGATCAGGAGAGAAACAATGATTATTTTGGTAAGTACCGTTAGAAATATTTCAGTTCTATTGAAACAGATTTAATTCTTGCAGCTTACTTACATAATCTTATAGTATTAACTTTATAAGGTACATAAACATATGATGGGTTAAACTGACTGAACCTTTCATCTATTTTATCAATCAGAAAAAACTGCAAGCACAATACAGTCAGACCAGTAAAAATATATAAAAATAAAAAGATGTGGTATCATTGCCAATAAGACAACTCTCCATCAGAGACCAAATAACATAGAAGTTAACAACTATCACCATTACAGAATACCTAAACTAAATTTGTTGCATTCAAAGGTGGTTGAAAAATCCAGAAATAAACATCTAAAATACAAAAAGTAGAGGCATAGTTCAAAAATGTATTTTCCTTGTTAAACAAAACATAGTCTCTAGTTAGCATCCAGATAACAATGTGTAATTCAAGTATGAAAATTAATTCTTATTTTCATTGAGTAAAACAAAATTAAGAGTTTAACATGATAAACGAGTTTTTCTTTAAAATGAAAATAACACTATATACATTTGAACCCATCAGGAATGCTCAAGCACAAAAATCTGAACCTTTCTGGATTTGTCCATCAGCTCAAGCACAAAAATCTGAAAAAGAGTAGCAGCTCAGTAGCTATGTGACAAAAAGGAATCTAAAAAGAATAGCCAAAACCACATAAGGTCAATTTTGCTTTAGGGAGTAATTAATTATGTTACATCTATTTCCAGGGTATGCTTTAACATCAGGGAAGTTTTTGGGAGATGGTGCTAATTATATTGCTTTAGGTGGTCCACGAGGTAATAGTGGAACAGGACAGGTAGGAATAACTTTATGCAGTCCACTTTCACTTGAATTCACTGGTGTAGAATGTAAATGTAGGTGTAGATGATGACGTTTTTGTATCAGTTATGCTCATTTTAATGATTCTGTAATTGTTTTTTCTCATGGTACAAAAAATACCAACATTTTGTGTGAAAATTATATTATCTTGTGTGAGCCTAATTAAATGATTGTGACTCTTTTCCTTAGTGTATGTCATTATCTACTTGTAAATTACATAGATCTGTTCAGAAGTCCATTTCTAGTAATCAACTTCTGATCTTATTTATACTTCAAATATTTTTTGCCCTTTGGATTTGCAAATGGAATGACCTTTCTTGAATATTACAAAGATCTTATTCATACATTGATTTATTGTTGTCCTTGACCAAAGGGTACGTCATTAATGGTTTTACAAGATGACATTTATCTAATTTATTCTTCATATAATTGTTGCCCCCGACCTTAACACCAATTCTTGTCTTGAAGATCAATGTTACAGCTCATTCATGTACAGAAATTAATTCTGGGCCATAATTTTGCACTTGGGGCTTTGATCCATGTCATACTTTAAATAATTTTTACCTATGAACCAAAGATGTGTAGACTTTACACAAACTTATTGAAGGTCAAGGTCAATGTATTTCTTACATGTTTTCAAATAATGTCTATGCTATATGTTTTAACTGCCTGCTTGGATCCATGTCAAGATATAAACAATATGTGCATATGATTCAATGGTGGTTAAGTTACATTCAATAATTATATTGGGTTTAAACTTGAGTCAGTTTCACAAAAATACTTACGACTAAGATTGATCATAAGTCATGAACAATTCAGTAAACTTACGATCAATCTTAGTCGTAATGTTTTTTGTGAAACCGACTGCTGGACCATATAATGTAAAAGTAAGCCAGACAATAAAAATCTGCAAAGGCTGAGCTACCATCTGGATGACCACTAACTTGGACAAGGAAATAAAAGTTGGATCATTAATAATTGTGTATGTCGTCTAAATGCGTTTACAAGAATTTTTTTTGATATTTTAGGTAAAGATTGTGAAGTTGGTAAATTCATCACACTATGAAGTTCAAGAAATAGTCAATGGAGAAGAGGTAGTAGATTCAGACAGTTAAATAATATGTAATCTCTTATAATAAACATTTATTTGTCTAATATTTGTATTAAATGGAGATAAATGGCTTAAAATCATCATAAATCAGTTTTGATCTCACTGTAATTTTTTGTTTCAAAAGATACCCACTAGTGTATTTTTGTAAAAACATTTGGAATAACTTCTTAACATAAGTATGCTCTAACTTTGTGTAACAATTCTTTGGAAATAATTTATTTTATCATTTTATTAAATTTAAAAAAAAAAAAAAAGGGTTTTTTGCTGTTTTTATTGATTTAAAAAAAATTCATTGGTGATTTGTTCATAAAAATTATTACAAATAATCTTCATACATAATTGAGCCACATGCCATTTGAAAAAAGAAGGGTCCATGTATTGGTTTTCAATCTAATGATTAAAATCAGTTTAAAAGTAATCTTTTCCCAATATGTCACAGTTTGATGCCCGTAAAAATAATGTTTTATGTTAGCAACCTCATTGTAACCTCACCTGTAATTGTTTTGTATGCCCTTAATGGTAAAAACAGTCTCAGATAGACAGGGCTCAAGACAAAAGACGTTTTGTTTCAATATTACTAGTTAAGCAATAGCTAACAATAAAAAGAATTGATTTTCATAGTTTTTAGTCACATGGGTATATTATTTTAATAAGTGTATTATATATTGATATGTATAATAAGGCTTTGCTGTAGCTATTTTTCATGCTTTTGTTGATGTTGCAAAAATTAAAAGAATTAGTACAAAAAGAAGATTCTTTACCGATACATGTATATGCTGGGTTTTTTTTTACAGTTTGTCTCATACTTATGTACAATTGTATAATTCTTGAAAAACTTTACAGCCAGGAAGTTATTTTGGGAGTGTGCTTTGTGCTGTTGATGTCGATAATAAGAATAGAGATGTCCTGGTTGTTGGAGCACCATTTTATGGTAACCTTACACAAATCAATATTGATGTAAATAATATCAACGAGGATGAAGGAAAAGTTTATGTGTATGGTTATGATAGTACATCTGTAAGTTGTTATGATACATATATACATGCATCAAGATTTCTACACATTGATACTGTACAGTATACAACAATGACAAAAACCCATACTGCATAGTCTGCTATGAAAGGTCCCCAAATGACAATTGTGAAACCATTCAAACAAGAAAACTAACTGCCTGATTTATGTACAAAACAATGAATGAAGAACAAATATCATATACAGCAACAAATGACAACCTAGCTCTAGGTGAACCTTATGGAACTGAAGAAATATTTTTAAATTAACCATATGCCTGTGCTGATTTACAAAGGAGGATTTTTTTTGGGGGGAGGGGGAGGGGCAGTGGGCCTGGTTCCCCCTTATTGAGTTATATATATATGGTAATTACATAGACTTTAAACATGTCAATTTTCTTATGTTGCCTAGTTTGCCCCTCCCCCTTTTTTATAATTCTGGATCAGCATCTGATTTAATTAGGTAAATTAGAAGAAGTCATCAATGATCTGGTATCATACTGTTCATGGTTTATAGAATTGAGACAAAAAGTTGTACATTTGTTTGATATTACTTTCTAGACTTTTTTTGATTATTTTTAGTCTTAGGCATGTTACTATAAAACTTAATAAGCTTAATTCACTTCAGTGTTGAAATTTTGTTTAGTGTGCAAACCATACATTTGCGCCTTAGTTTCTGTGACTCTTTCTTTACTGGCGGAGTGGTCTAAGTAGTCAAACTACTGTATCACTAGCCTGTCAACTCTAAGGTTGTGAGTTCAAATCCTGCATGTGGCAGGTGTGCTCCACTCTAATCTTAATTGACTAGGATTGTCAGTTTTCCTACCGAAGGTCAGTGGTTCTCTCTGGGCACTCTGGCTTCCTCTAACCAATAAAAACTAAATGCCATGAAATAGCACAATAGTGTTGAAAGTCGCTTTAAACACCAATCAATTAATCAATCAATGAATCAGAATAAAATCATAAGATGTACTGATTATTCATATATCAAAAGATATCAAGCATGTCTATAAATAGAGAACAATACAACAGATCATACTGACCATCAACAATTGACTCCTGCAAAACAATAAATACAAAACATCAAGGAACAACACATGGTTCTGATAGCCTGTGACTTGGTACAGACACACAATGTGTTGGGGCAACCATATGTCATAAAGTAAATCACACGATGAAAAACATGAACAGTCCAGCTACCAACAGAATAACCACTTGAACAAGGAAAAAAAGAACAGCAAATAATTCAGACAGCAGGGTAAGTATGTTCTCTTAAGATTGCTTGTCCTTCATGTAAATTGTTGGGGAGCAAGTACTTAAATTTCTATGCCATTGGCTCTATTTGCAGAGTATGTTTAAAGAATTGCAACAGCTGAGTGGATCCAACACTAAGAATTCTAGATTTGGATCAGCCATTTGTAGTCCAGGAGATATCAACAATGACGGGGCTTTAGGTAAATAACTTATATAATGAGTAGGTATTACAAATCTATATTTATATAATTTAATTTTGGATGTAATGCGTCTTCCGATTGGCTGATGTTGTTTTGTTTATCAGCTCATAGACATAATTTTGTCATGTGACCATGACGTCATCAACGTTTTTTCATGATTTACAACGGTTTAA
Source organism: Mytilus coruscus (assembly GCA_017311375.1). NCBI lineage: Eukaryota > Metazoa > Mollusca > Bivalvia > Mytilida > Mytilidae > Mytilus > Mytilus coruscus. The sequence continues at coordinate 17,285,040 of CM029596.1, forward strand.
AATGGAATTAATAATTAAATTATAAGAAATGACTGTAATATTTTTTTGTCTATTGAAATAACATAAAATGTGGTGCACACTTTAAAATAACCGCTACGCGGGTTATTCAGTGTGCACCACATTTTTATGTTATTCTTCATAGACAGAAAAATATTACAGTCATTCATAAATGTATAAATTCATAAATGTTATGTTATCTGTAATAGGTAAGGAATATAACATTGTCTAAGAATTAAAATTATTTTTAACAATCTTCTATCCATATATAGCATTACAATAGCTCTATCCCTTCATATATGCAGTTACATTAGGATTGTTCCTAAGGAACAATAAGAGCTAGCTATTTTAAAAGATCTCCTCATGTCCATAAATCAATGCCAGTACTTCATTTTTTGTAAGCTTAAATTTCACTAAAAAGTTTTAACTATGTATAAAATGATAAAATTAGAAATGATGATTTATCCAAATAGATTTTCCAGAAAAAGAAGCCAATCCTGAACAAAGAGAACAATTTATATATTTACTGGATAACTCTACAATGGAATTCTATTATAAATGTGGACAGGGGAGTGTGTCATTCATATGTTGTAATTGTGGAATTTTTATATGATTTTGGGAACATGTATATTGTGCAAAAAGAAATACACCACGTAACTGTTTTGACTAAATCAACAATATTGTTGTGAAGGTTTAATTTTACATTGATCATGAAATTATCTCCCTCAAAAAAGATTTATGCATTGAATTTGTGAAAACATCCATATTTACTGTGGATTTAGTAATTTTGAGGATATTTTATTTAATGTTTTTTTAAGTCTTCATATAAACCTATTTAAAATGTGAACTTTGTAGAGCATTTAAATTCATTGTTCATATATACTCACAAAATCCATGTAAATTGGTATCTCATGAAAAATAGTTTATCCACAGTATTATGATGCTTTTGCTGTTTAAATACACATAAAAATTTAGAACTGGTTTTTGAACTCCATAGGTGATAGGTAAATTTATGGACTAGCTTCGATCTCAATGTATGACTCTATTTACTCTGTTATATATTTGCATTGTTTTTATACAACTGCAAAAAATTTTGCGGTCGTATATTGGTATCACATCGTCGTCGTCAGCGTAATCTGAAGACATTTGGTTTTCGGACAATAATTTTAGTATTAGTAAATAGAAATCTATGAAATTCAAACATAAGGTTTATAACCACATAAGGAAGGTTGGGATTGATTTTGGAGGTTATGGTCCCAACAGTTTAGGAATTAGGGGCCAAAAAGGGGCCCAAATAAGCATTTTTCTAGTTTCATGACAATAACTTGTTGAACAGTGTATGGATCTCTCTGAAATTATACAAGTTTCCATACCACAAAGGGATGGTTAGGATTGGCTTTGGGGGGGTTATGGCTCAAACCGTTTAAGAATTAGAGGCAAAAAAGTGAGAAAAAACAAGGGTGTCCTGGTTAATGGACAATTACTTAAGTACAAATTACAGTGTAAGGGAGGTAATTCAAACTTTGAATTACCTCCCTTACACTGCTTTTAAATTATGTATAAAGAAATGTTGTATTGTCTTGAGGTGATTAGCTGTCAATTCATTTTTAGAAGTTACTATTTTAATAATTTTAGAAATGCTGATTAAGGTAAACAAATTTTAGCTCTGATTATGTATATCATTTTCTTTTTTAAGACTTTTATGATGTATTTAAATGGGTTATTATGGCTGCAAACTCCAATGGAATTATGACCATGTCTTGAGGGAAAGAACTTTTTTTTGGAAAAAAGAGGGGAGATTAAAAAAAAATTGGAGGGGGTAAAAAAGAATTGGTGGTGGGGGTGGATGGGGGGACAATTTTTTCTCCTCAAGATTTCCGAAATCAAACAGAAAATTTCTTCAAATATTTTTTTTTTTTTAAAGGGGGGGTAAAAAAATTTTTTTTTTGAAAAAGAAGGGGGGGGAGGGTGTCAATTCGCAAAAAACAGTGTATTGCACAAAAGCAAAAAATTGAATATAAATTCAAATCATATAACCAATTCTAAGTTCTTTGACTACAGTTATTCTGTGTCAGAAACCTATTATGTGTCAAAATTGAATTACAATCCAAATTCAGACCTGTATCAAGGACGAATATTGTGTACATATTTGCCCCAACTGTTCAGGGTTGGACCTCTGCGGTCGTATCCAGCTGCGCTCAGCGAAGCAATTTATTTTCTTGGTATTGGAGCACAGTATGAGCTTTTGACTATGATATTTTTTATGTTTTAGTTACTGTTATAGGAATTCAAATGAACATTTGACTATTACCGTATAGCGTTTTTTTTTAATTTTTTGCAATTAAGGGACTACAAAGTATATGAAAAATTTTGGCGGTTTTTATTTTGGCGGATTCTTAATTCCCAACTAAATATCTTGACAGACATTGATATGGTTGCAGTTAAAAAGTTGTAAAAATTGACAGGAAGAATCAATGAAATATATCTTAGCTTTAGTTCAGTAAAAATACAAGAAATAATTGTTTAAATAGTAAAGAGATTACATATGGATAAGGAAAAACAATATTTGAGGAAAAAAACATGTTTTGAATTGTCAAATATTTACAAAAGTCTCAAATTTACTTGTCTCGTGACATTTTTGCTAGCGGAACTTCGTCTTTAAGATAATCATCCAAGTGTCCATTGTTATGGTTAAATGATTTTTTTTTACCTTAATGACATCTTATTTATTGATTATAATCTAATACAAACAATCAAAAGAATACTGTTAACTTCTAGATATTTGTCACAGTTGTACAAACTTCTTTTAAATGTAACGGTTGATTAGTTACAAAATTTACCAAGCCTTTGATGTACTAATTAGGTTATAAAATTAGCAAGAGTGACTTACAACCCTTACATAATATGATGCTTATTTTAAAATACTAAGTAATTACACTCTTATATTATTTGAGACTAAATGACCTGCCAACAGGAAAAAATAAATCGTTCACAAAAGGCTTCATCTATTAGAAAGTACTGAACGTATGCATAAATTTTTGGTGAAGGTGAATTTATTTTCACAATTTTTATTCACCTGCCAAAATAAGCAAAAATAAACACAGCTCGAAAATAACCTTCTATACGGTATATCTGTTTACTTTTTTAGACATTGCCATAGGAGCTCCATTCGAAGAGGATGGGAAAGGTGCAATATATATCTTTAATGGTTATGAAGGGAAATTTTGGCATCGACCATCACAGATAATAAAGGCTAGTTCAATTGGCAGCAACCTGAAACAGTTTGGAATGTATTTGTCGCAATTTAAAATGGATGTGGATGATAACTTGTACAATGGTTAGTCAAGAAACTTGCACAATATATATCCATAGATAAACTATGTCTTGTGTCGAAACAATTTTAAAAGGACGAAGACATAATTTTGTTGCAAAGGAATAATATTTATATTATCTAAATTTTTATTAATACATTTGAATCGTTATGTTACTCAACTTTTTAAGCCAAACCAGATACAAACTCTGTTTACTGTTTGTGTTTTAAGGTGTACATACTTCAATTTTATGAAGCAACAAAAGTCTTGGAAATTCTGAATTCATCCATTTAAATGCTGAGAGTGAAACGTGATATAAAAATGAGGTTATGTGGCAAGATTACCAATGAGACAACTATTGACCAGAGCAAAAATGTGGAAGTAAGCAATTATAAACCACCGTATGACTGTCAACAATGAGCAAAACTCATGATGTATAGCTGGCTATAAAAGGCCCTGACACGAAAAATGCGAAACATTTCAAATGAAAATACTAAGGCCAACTAAAATTAATTAGTAGATTTTCATCCAGATTTTTGAAAAAATGGGGCGGGTGGGAGGATTTTATTTTTATGCCCCCACCGTAGCATTAAGTTTTACCCTTGTCCGTCTGTACGTCCGTCCGTCTGTACGTCCGTCCGTCTGTACATAGTACGTTTGTACGTCCCAAAGTTGATTTCCGTTCTCTAACTTTAGTTTGCCTCTACCAAATGATATGAAACTTATACACAATGCTTATTACCACAAAACACAGATCAAGTTTGAATTTTGGTGGCATCACTTTAACCGTTCTAGAGTTATGCCCCTTTATAAATGAAAAAATTGCTGAAATTTTAGTTTCCGTTCTCCAACTTAAGTTTACCTGAACCAAATGTTATGAAACCAATACACAATGCTCATTACCACAAAATACAGATCAAATTTGAATTTTGGTGGTGTCACTTTTACTGTTCTAGAGTTATGCCCCTTTACAAATGGAAAAATTGCTGAATTTTTTGTTTCCGTTCTCTAACTTAAGTTTGCCTCAACCAAATGTTATGAAACTTAGGGATCATAGATTTATTCTTACGAGGAAGCTCAGAGCATGCTCGGAGGATGCTTGGAGCTTTTTAAGTAGGTTCTTCTCAGCAGTTTATGTGACAATAATTATCATGATCCATTAAGATGTCAATCAAATCTATAGCACTTCTATAATAAGGAAAGTAGAGCATTATAGAGGAAGCTCGGTTAACACCTGTGTAAACATCTGGTCTATTCAAACAAATCTTGCATTAATTTTACAAAACTATAAAATAGATGAGAAATTCTTCAATATTACTGTACAATGCTTTGAAAGCAGTATCAAGTCTTCACAGAAAGAAAATGTTTTTAAAACATTTTCTTAATAATTATCATTCTTTTTCAATACACATGATACTAAAAATACTCAAATTTTATATTTAAAATATAAATATATTTTAAACTTATACTATATAACATGAAATATAAAAGTCATCAAAGACACAAACTATGGTTATTGATTTATATCCATACTACCAAAACATAGTACATTCAGTTTCATGCAAAAAGGGTTGATCTTTTTTTTTAAATTCCATTTAATTCGACTGTTGTTGGAAATAAACCCTCTATTTCATTGCAGAAAAGTTTTTTTGAGTGAAAACATGTATCTTGGGTGTTTCAAAGCAATAAAAATATTCTATTTAGTTAACAGGGAAAAAAGGGGAGAGAATTTTATTGGTTAACTTCTGGTGATGTTTACTTTCTTATATACACTGAAAAGTTATGTTATGTTTTTACTGTAGTACAGGACAGGATAAAACTGTATTCATGCAAAGTGTTTCTTCATTTAAAACATAGATTAAATTCTGCACATTTTTTTTGAAAAATACCAATTAAACAAAGACTTACAGGGGAAAAATAAATTTACTCATGCCAAGTATTTCTTTATTTAAAACAAAGCTAAATCAGCACAATTTAATAAAAATGCCAATTAAAGAGAGACATACTAGAGGGAAAACAAAGGTAGTATTATCCCTTGAACCAGGCTTCCACTAATGAATTACAACTTTTCCTAAAGTAGTCATAATTTTCTATAAAAGAACTTAGTTTGCTATTTAAAAAAAAACATAATACCATTGTTTAGTTAGGGGCATTACTTAAACAAGTAATTTTCAAAATTACCTACTAATATACAAGTTATTTTGAAAACGAGGCTGTTTCAAATATTACTTCTATATCATGAATAAGTAACTTCTGTTATATTATTTTTATAGGTGTCCATTCATACAGGTTTTAATAGTTTTAACAAATTTTCGTAGACATCTGGTTATTTTCCCCATGAAATATAAAACTATTTAAATCCCCACAAGCACTAATTGCCTTTCTGATGCCACACTTCTTGGTCAAAGATTGCACTCTTGGGGCTATTAAAATATAATTTCCTCTTAAAATCTTAGGGACAGACAGATATAAATAGATGGAACCTTGTGATTTAATTAAGACTTGAAGTTATTTATAATTTGAATCTTAATCAAAAACAATTACATATGTTCCTTAAATAATTGTAGGTGCTAAGTTTTTGAATTTGTATAAAATAATTTATAAAAGTAATATTTTGTCATTATTTTTAAAGTAACCTCTCTATACTCATCTCAAATTGGATAAATACTTAATTTTATTTAATGAAATGATTTAAAATTCTTAACAACTACATTTAGTCAATTCTTCATTTGACATTTAAAATAACTATTGAGTTATTAAATAATTTTTAAAACATAAAATACCCTATAAGTAACTAAAAAACTAACTTGTTTAGTATCACCCCTGACTGTTGTTTGTGTCTTGATAACTTTTATATAGCATATTATATAATATAAATTATATTTAAATCATATTATCTAATTATAAAATTTGAAATTTTTTTATTATAAAAAAAAGGAATGATTATCAAAATAATAAGAAAATATTTAAATGACTTTTAGTTTTGTGTAGACTTTCCAAGCATTACACAGTACTGTTGAAGAATTTCTAATCTATTTTATAGTTTTGTAAAATTTCATGCAAAATGTATTTGAATAGACCAGATGTTTACACAGGTGTTAATTGAGCTTCCTCTATAATGCTTTACTTTCCTTGTTATAGAAGTGGTGTAGATTTGATTGACATCTTAATGGATCATAATAATTATTGTCACATAAACTGCTGAGAAGAGCCTACTTAAAAAGCTCCGAGCATCCTCCGAGCATGCTCGGAGCTTCCTCATAAGAATAAATCTATGATCCCTTATACACAATACTTATTACCACAAAACTCAGATCAAGTACAAATTTGGATAGCGTCACTTTTTTTCCTTACTTCAGTTATGTCCCTTTATAACTTTATATGATATGCAAGCGGGGGCATCATCTATGTCCCATGGACGCATTCCCCGTTTATTTAATTTTTATTTCCTCCTAAACCCTTTTGTGACATGTTCTTCATATGCAAAGGTAATAATAAGCTTATATCATGTATATATAAGGAATTCTACATTATTTTTCAAATTCTTAAAAAAATATTTCTGATTTTCAACCACTGATCTATATATAATTGCTGCTTTAGAAACTTATTTTTTTTCTCATCACTTGGCGTCCATTGTCCATCGTTGTCGTCGTCCGTCATTGTTACTTTTTACAAAAATCTTCTCCTCTGAAACTACTGGGCCAAATTTAACCAAACTTGGCTACAATCATCATTGAGGTATTTAGTTTAAAAAATGTGTCCGATGACCCTGCCTGCCAACCAAGATGGCCGACATGGCTAAAAATAGAACATAGGGGTAAAAGGCAAGTTTTGTCGTTTATTTTGAAAACCGTTATAAATAGAGAAAATCTGACAGAGGCAGAAATGTTCAGAATGTTGAGCTCTACCAATTGTTTGCAAATATCAAAACTGTCAGACAACTTCTCATAGGAGTTATTGCCCTTAAATGACAAATTTTACCATTTTGTTTTCATTTTTGCCTATTATCTTGAAAACTATAATAGATAGAGAGAAACTTTAAATTGCAAAAATGAGCAGCAAGACAAGTTCTCCATATAAGTCTGCAAAGTCAAAATCGTCACTCGTCTCCTTATTAGAGTTATTGCCCTTTGATGATGATTTTTACCAATTTTTTGCGTTTTTGCCTTATATCTTAAAAAATATAATAGATAAATAGAAACTTAAACAAACAAAAAGAAGATCTACAATTAAGACAATATGGAGGAAATTGCCCGACGACTCCTTATTGGAGTTGTTGATCTTTAATGACAATTCTTACCATTTGTTTTTGCGTTTTGCCTTATATGATCAAATTATAATAGATAAATAGACACTTTAAATCACAAAAATTATCAGCAAGGCAAGATCTACTAACAAGTCAAATTTTGCTGATATAGTTAGTAGACTGTCACTCTTTATAGGAGTGATTGCCCTTAAATAAGGATTTTTTTTAACCTATTTTGTGTTTGAGCAAAAACTAAAGAAGATAGAGAGAAACTAAACAGACTAAATGATTAACAATACAAGATCAACAAAACAGAGATTTTTGTCATGAATTCTATTCTTATTTACAATGTTAGAGAGTGTCCTTTGTTGAATTTGCACATAGACCAAGGTGAGTGACACAGCCTCTTTAGAGCCTCTAGTTAGTAAATAGCAAAAACGTGGAAATGCTCTCTTTTAGACTAGTCTTCCTTCGTCAAATTTATTTTGCTTTCTAAGCTATGGTTTGTAGCGCCCATAAAATGAAGCATATGCATTGGTATGCAACACAAGTATTATGAGTACAGAGTGAAATGAAAACTCAAACTGTGTTGAAAATACTAGGGTTGATGCTTTTAAGATTCTTATGCAAGGTGCAAATATAATTACAATGTAAAACATGAACTTAACCAAAAAGAAGAAGTTGTTTAATGACTTTATTGAGTTGCTGGGGACAGAGGGTATTTGTGTTTGTCAACAAAAAGTGACAGCCTTGGGGTAAATCTAAGGGCTTGCTATATCAGTATCTGTAAGTAATCTTCACCTCCAGTATAGGAGATCAAGGAAATCCTCATTTAATCCATAAACCAAATAAAATCACACAATACTGTACATTTAACTTTAAAATATTTACAGTTAAACATAGAAGTTGAAATTCATCAGTCTTGCTAGTCCCTTGAAAATTTTGATAAGGACCAGACAGAAGTCTGGAGTATTTCAAACTTTACACAACTACAGAATAGGATGCATAGGACACGAGGACTGACAAAACATAATACATCTCATCATCTCTCGTTAAATGGGCAAGATAAAAAATTAAGGAAAATAAATAAATAAATAAAAATAACGGTGGAAGAGGAAAAATAGGAAAAAAGCACCAACTCCATGAATAAAAAAATTACGGTTTGCTAATCACTGAAATTTGTGACATACCACTATTAGCGTTCTTGGACACCGCGTATTACTCGCAACCCGAATGTTTCATGCCCTTCTCGTAATCAATCTCTATTCTCGGAAGATAATGCTGTCATCAGAGAGCAGAAGAGTATGTCAACTTAATCATTTTGGTTATATTACTTGAAGAAATAGGAAAACAGAAATTTACAACAGGAAGTTTTGAATGAAACAAAATTATTGGCGGTTACCGGTAACGGAAATGAATTAAATACGGAAATCAGAAATTTTTAAAAAAATATAAAAAATCGGGGCGGGACGATTTCAGACGGGCGGCGGGGATGAAAATCTATCAATTAATTTTAATTGGCCTAACAGCCAAATTTATAACAATTTATGAAAACACATATGAACAACATGAACCAACTACAACCACTGTACTACAGGTGCCTGACTTGATTCAGGTACATATAGAATGTAGCGGGGTTAAGCATGCTTGTGAGCACTCAACCCTCCCCTAACCAGGGACAATGGTGTAACAGCACAATATAAGAACAAACTTTAATATCAGTTGGATTTGGGTTAACTCAAAAGATTGGTACAAGACATAAGAAAATAGATGTAAAGCACTAAAATAAGAGATCAGTTACTGAAAGCTAGTTCAAATCCAATTACAACTAATAGATAAATCATGTTCTCCCAGACTAATGTATCAGTCAGAGCACATCCAATGGATTTAGTGTAAAGAAGTAATACACAGTGATGTTTTATAATGATTTCAACTTTGTTTCGACTTAGAATTTCAATAGTGCAGTACAAATTTCCTGTTCATTAGTTACATATTCATGCAGAAAGACTTTCAATATAGGTGATATGTTATGTTTCATATTTAAGTATGTTATGTTTTTTATATTTAAGTATGTTATGTTTTAAATTTAAGTATGTTGTGTTTATATTTAAGATCTGGTTATAGGAGCTCCTGGATCTGATAGTGTTGTCATGTTAAAATCTAGTCCCACAATATCTATGGAAGTAAGTCTCAAAACTAGTCTTGTTAATCCAGTTAATGTCATACAAGATGATGATGAGAGGTTTGCCATCCAAGTCTGCTTCAAATATACTGGAGATAAAAGTTCACCACCAGATGTCAGTAAGTTTTTAACTGTCTTTCTTCATTAATATGACATTGTCCATCTTTTTGTTGTTGACACATACAATCTTGTACTTAAATATGGACATACTTGTTTGTCAATAGCATTGACACATACAATCTGGTACTGATATATGGACATACACATTTGTCAATAGCATTGACACATACAATCTGGTACTGATATATGGACATACAGATTTGTCAATAACATTGACACATACAATCTGGTACTGATATATGGACATACTCATTTGCCAATAGCATTGACACAGACAATCTGATACTTATATATGGACATACACATTTGTCAATAGCATTGACACATACAATCTGTTACTGATATATGGACATACTCATTTGTCAATAGCATTGACACAGACAATCTGATACTTATATATGGACATACACTTTTGTCAATAGCATTGACACATACAAACTGGTACTGATATATGGACAAACACTTTTGTGAATAGCATTGACACATACAATCTGGTACTTTTATATTTTTTATAAATTTTTCGGCAGTTATTTCATTTTTAATATTTATGTTAAATTGCATTTATCGTCAGCAATATTTATGAATATTTAATACTTGATTCTCCACTTATTTTTACAGTTGTGAACTACACTGTTTATATTGATAATAGTATGACTCAACAAGGAATACAAGAAAGGATTCTAGCAGAAGATGGGAGTTATACTGTGGCAGGAGACAAGAAGGTCATCAGAGGCTATGAAATACCACAATGTTCTACTAATTATACAGTTGTAGTACAGGTAATATCAATGTATTAAAAATCACTTTATACATTCTAATATTTGTTTTATTATTATTAGTAGGAGAAAATAGATTTTTAGGTTTAGCCAACATTTAAAAACAAACTGAGCATCAAATGATATGAACCACGAAAAAGTCAATTCATTGTTATAATTTTACCAAAACATTAAGTTTTACCTTAGTTTCCATTAGTCATGTCAGTTTCTAGTCCCTTTGTGAATTTGCTTAAGTTAGTCTTGACTCTGTATTACATTAAACTGTTGTCCTTTTGTGTGTCTGTCCATTTGTTCATCTATCTGTCTTTGCATATCTTGCTGTAAATCCAGAATGCATTCCAAACTTTACCACAATGTAAGACTAGCTACATTCTCAATTTGGAAGATTTTTGTCCTCCGCGTAATGCGTTGCGGGGGACATGGAAATACCAGGCGTCCGTCCGGTCTTGTTAGCGCTCTCACTTGTACAATTCTTGCCAGATTTTTATGAAACTTATGTTTATATCAGCAATTCTTGGACGAGTTCGAAAATCAGTGTCAGTCAATTATTTTTAAAAGAGTTATGCCCCTTGGACACATTAATTTTATGGAAAATTGCATTGTTAGCGTGCTCATGTGTTCAATTCTTGCCAGAATTTTATGAAACTTATATCATTGGTTGATATTAGCAATGTCTTGGATGAGTTCGAAAATCAGAGCCGATCAATTACTTTTAAAAGAGTTATGCCCCTTTGAAACATTAATTATATTGAAAATTGCATCGTTAGCACTCTCATTTGTACAATTCTTGCCAGATTTTTATGAAACTTATATCATAGGTTTATATTAGCAATGTCTTAGATGAGTTTGAAAATCAGTGTTGATCAATTATTTTTAAAAGAGTAATGCCCCTTGAAAACATTAATTTTATGGAAAATTGCATCGTTAGCGCTCTCATGTGTTCAATTCTTGCCAGATTTTTATGAAACATATATATCATAGGTTTATATCAGCAATGTCTTGGACAAGTTCAAAATCAGTGTCGATCAATTATTTTTAAAAGAGTTATGCCCTTGGAAAAATAAATTATATGGAGAATTGCATTGTTAGCGCTCTCATATGTACAATTCTTGCCAGAATTTTATGAACTTAAATCATAGGTTTATATTAGTAATGTCTTGGGCGAATTTGAAAACCAGTGCTGAGCAGTTATTAGTCCCCTACCAACGAAGTCGAAGGGGACTTTAGGTTTGCACTCCGTCTGTCTGTCTGTCCGTCTGTCTGTCCGTCTGTCCATCCATCAGTCTGGCAAATCAGTTTTCAACACTTTTTTCTTCATGCTTGAAGATATTGATTTGATATTTGGTATATAGTTTTATCATGACAAATTACAGATCAAGTTCAAATTTTGTTCCTGATGATTTCATGCAGAGTTATGGTCCTTGACTTAGAAAATTCACTAAAATAATCAGTTTTCCACACTTTTTTGTCATTCTTCAAAATATTGATTTGATATTTGGTATATAGGTTTATCATGACAAGTTACAGATCAAGTTCGAATTTTGTTCCGGCCTGATGATTTCGTGCAGAGTTATGGTCCTTTGACTTAGAAAATTCACTAAAATAATCACTTTTCCTCACTTTTTTTGGTCATTCTTCAAAATATTGATTTGATATTTGTATATAGTTTTATCATGACAAGTTACAGATCAAGTTCGAATTTTGTTCCGGTCTGATGATTTCGTGCAGAGTTATGGTCCTTTGACTTAGAAAATTCACTAAAATAATCAGTTTTCCACACTTTTTTTTGTCATTCTTCAAAATATTGATTTGATATTTGGTACAATGTATATAGTTTTATCATGACAAGTTACAGATCAAGTTCGAATTTTGTTCCGGTCTATTGATTTTGTGCAGAGTTATGGTCCTTGGACTTAGAAAATTCACTAAAATAATCAGTTTTAAACACTTTTTTTCGTCATGCTTGAAGATATTGACTTGATACATATATGTATTTGTTATATAGTTTACACCATGACAAGTTATAGATCAAGATAGAATTTTGTTTCAAGTTATGAATTTTTAACCGGTAGGGGACTATGTATTGCCATGCAATACTCACAGAATGCTTGTTTTTAAAAGAGTTATGCCCCTTGAAAATATTGATTATATGGAAAATTGCAATGTTATCGCTCTCATGTGTTCAATTCTTGCCAGAATTTTATGAAACATACATATCATAGGTTTATATCAGCAATGTCTTGGACATCAGTGTCGATCAATTATTTTTAAAAGAGTTATGCCTTTGGAAAAATAAATTATATGGAGAATTGCATTGTTAGCGCTCTCATATGTACAATTCTTGCCAGAATTTTATGAACTTAAATCATAGGTTTATATTAGCAATGTCTTGGACGAATTTGAAAACCAGTGCTGATCAGTTATTTTTAAAAGAGTTATGCCCCTTGAAAATATTGATTATATGAAAAATTGCAATGTTATCGCTCTCATGTGTTCAATTCTTGCCAGAATTTTATGAAACTTATAACATAGGTTTATATCAGCAATGTCTTGGACACTTTCGAAAATAAGTTCTCATAAAATATCTTTAACGAGTTATGCCCCTTAGAAATATAGATTATAATGGAAATCACATTGCATTTGCTCTGAAGCCTTCATTTCTCTTAAGATATTAATAAAAAGTTTTAAAGAACCAAAAAAAAAAAGTGCTGTGTTTAGTTATTGCCCTTGTACCTTAGATAGATAAAATATGTGCAATGCAGGGGACATTGGAACTCTGTTCTTTTATCAGATTAGTAATTCCAGTGTTATGAGATTAAAACATCAAAGACTAGAAATAAGAAGATGTGGTATGAGTGTCAATGAGACAACTCTCCATCCAAGTCACAATGTGTAAAAAGTAAACAATTATAGGTCAAAGTATGGCCTTCAAGACGGAGCCTTGGCTCACACCGAACAGAAGCTATAAAGGGCCCCAAAATGACTACTGTAAAACAATTCAAGCAGGAAAACCAATGGTCTTATCTATATAAAAAATGAGAAACACTTGAGAGCCACATCAACAAACAACAACCACTGAACAACAGGTTCCTGACTTAGGACAGGTGCAAACAAATGCAGCGGGTTTAAACGTTTTAACAGGCGCCAACCTTCACCCTAACCTGAAAAAGTAGTGTAACATTACACCATAGAAAGACACACAATAAAATATCAATTGAAATGGCTTAACTCAATTAAAAAGACATATTAACAAAAAAAAGTAAACATACACTGAATGAATAAATTTGATCTGTGACACAATATAAAAACAATATTAAATAAAAAAGGGGGGAATGTAAAACAATGTCAAAAAGACAACTATAACCTTGGACAAAATGGTGTTAAATGAAATAACGTACACAGGTAAATTTAAATATAATAATTTTGTTGTTAGGAGTACGGAAATATCTATTACAAAATAAATAAATTTGTTGTTCATAGTACGAGAACAGAAGTGAAAATTTATTGTCATACTAAATACTTATCAAAGGTGGTACTTATTAAAAATAGTGAGATGACATATAATACAAAATAAGTAAACATTGAATAACAAAAATGCATTACAAATTGTGTCAACAGGTCAAATTAACACGAAAGTAAGATTTGAGAGTACTCGCAGTTACTGAAAGCTAGTTAAAAGCCAAAAACAATAATAAAAATCATGCATCAGAGACTTAAATCAAGACTAGGCATTTATTCATATATCTGGTGCTGGGATTGGTAAAGTAAGTTAATTTTCTATTTCAAAAATTCCTGAGTTGTCTTTTCAAAATTATGGAATGTAAACAGTCAGATATGAGGAAATTTTTCACATATTGCACACTAGCTTGAGATTGCTTTCATCCATTTACTTCAAAGTCTACCCTGATTTTTGTATTTGCTATTCCAGAGTTATGGGACTGTTTTCCCATGCAACAATTTCAATATGGATGCAAATAGTATATCTTGCCCTCCTAGTGCAGCCTGTTTATTCATTTATATTGGAATTTCAGGGCTTTATCAATTTCTTTTTTATGCCGCCATAGCCGGCGGCGGAGCATTAAGGTTTACCCTTGCCCTTCCATATATACATACATCCCAAAATAGGTTTCCATTCCTCAACTTTAGTTTGCCTTGACCATGAAACTTATACACAATGCTTATTACCACCAAACGCAGATCAAGTTTGAAATTGGGTTGTGTCACTTTTACCATTCTTGAGTTATGTCCCTTTATAAATGGAAAATTGCTGAATTGGCAATTTCCCCACTCTTACTTTACTTTACCACAACCAAATGTTCTGAAACATACATGAATTTTGGTGGTATCACTTTCACCATTCATGAGTTATGTCCCTTTATAAATGGAAAAATTAGTGAATTTACCATTCCGCATTCTAACTTTAATTTGCCCCAACCAAATGTTATGAAACTTATACACAATGCCTATTACCACCAAACACAGATCGAGTTTGAATGAGTGTTGCCTCACTTTCACCTTTCTCCAATTACCCCATTCCTGTTTGTTATTGAAGATTGAGAGCACTCAATCCATCGAGCAATATGGAATAACAGCATACAGAAACAAATGTCATTATGTTTCAAAGAAAACAAAACTTCATTATGTTTTAATTAGTACATTGAGTCTTGCATATTTAAAAGTGGAGGCATGGACACACATATAATTTTTTTATCAAATAAAACTTGTTATTGTGCAGAATGTTTTAGTTAAAATTGACGTTTAATGTTTGATACTTTTAGAAATATAGAGTAAAAGATATCGTGACCCCAGTGACCTTTGTTGTTAAATATGCCATTAAGCACCAATCAGGAACAGGTTTGAATTGTTCTGAAAGTCCCTGTCCAGTTATCAGTGCGTTTGATGCCAAGAGGCAAGTTCCTGATGCAGATTTCTTCATAGAAAAGGTAGGAGATTTTACATGTGAAGGTAACATAGTGTACTTATTTATGTCATATTTGGTTTGAATGTTAAAATTGTGCAATCAAATGAAAAGATGCTTAACAGAAAATAAATAAATAACAGTTTTGTGACAAATAATTTCAATATATTTCTATTGAGACTTTAGCATACCTTTTTCTTGCTTTTTTCAAATATTAAGGTAGTCTCAAAATGTGCCGGAAGAAGAAAATTATATGTTGTCAAGTTGTACCCTTATAACTTTGTAAAATAATTATTCACTGCTGATAAATCATCATGCTTTTTTGTTGTCATATCCTCTATTTACACATAACACTAATAAATGACCATGAAAACTCTCCAAAAATAAAGATATTTGCATGTTGAGTTTATAGATATATCTGCATTTTTGCTAATATTTAAATACCTTGAAAAGCTGTGTTGATAATATAGATTTGAAGGCTTAGTATTTAGCTTCTTACGAAGGTGATATTATGGAAGAAAGGACACATGTCTTCACATGTAGATACATATATTTTGTTAAATAATATTGCTGAATATGTTTTTTGATAATTTTAATGTTTCAGAGGATTGAAACAACATTTCTTTTAAAAAGCATAGTAAGTTTGAGTGCATGATAGGGAAATATATGGAGCATTGGGGACATGAAAAAAACTTACAAAAATAACAATGTATAACCTGATAAAACATATATGAGACTCAACTATTTGAAACAGAAAAAAAATGATTAAGACAACAATCGCCACATGATATTTCTAAAAAGCAGAAGAGTATTTATGATTGTCATGTGACTTGCTAATATTTTGAATGTTATTTAAGGTACCATAATGTCAGTCTGACCTGTTATACAATCAAACGATCTTGAAAAGACATGTTACTTTTTTATTTATTAAATTCCCCTCGTTAATAAGGTGCAGGGGGTATACTGATCTGTTAGGCTGTCCATCTGTCATCTCTATCTTGGTCTGTCATTTCTCAAAGTTTGTTATGGTCCTGATTAGATATTCAGACACTTCGAGTAATACCATTACCTTCGAAATAATTGCATGTGAAAGGCTTAGATTAGCTAAATTGTCTCAAAATGCTATTAAAAAGTGGTTAGACTGTAATTTTGGGATTCTAACACATTACACATGCAGGGGCAGATCCAGCCATTTTTAAAAGGGGGGGTTCCAACTATATGTCCCCATTCAAATGCATTGACCCCAACCCCCCCCGGATCCCCCACCACCCCGGATCCGCCACTGACATGTAGAAAGTGGGATTGCTGAAATATTGCCGGGATACACTTACTGCAAAGGACTAAGAAAAAGCGGACTTACAAAGGACGAAAAACGGACAACGATTTTCGGCCAATTTCCTGAATGAAAAAAAAATTTCAAAGAAGTATTTCTTAGTAATTCTTTGACTGATTGCCCTAAATTTCAGTTCTTTACACCTTTGAAATGTCTGCTATTCATCTATAATGAAATTGATTTAAATAGATGTGTGAAAACGGCGAATATGTGTCCCCCTATGACAAAACATCGGGAAATTTCAAACAGCCTTAAATCTAACTTTTCAGATGATATTTTTCAGAGAAACACGTTTTCAAGCTTAGAATATTTTGCTTTTGATGTTATCTTCATATAGAAATATCAGTATACTTCAAAAACTTAAAGACATGAACATAAACTGCAGAAAACATGGAAAATTATGCTATAATAAACAGACCAACGAAAATGATACTCATGCTTTGTAAAATTAAATAAACAGACCAACTAAACTACTATGAATACTATAATAAACAGACCAACTAAACTTAAGTATTTGATACTCATGAATACTTTGTAAAAATTAAATAAACAGACCAACTAAACTTAAGTATTTGATACTCATGAATACTTTGTAAAAATTAAATAAACAGACCAACTAAACTTAAGTATTTGATACTCATGAAGACTTTGTAAAAATTAAATAAACAGACCAACTAAACTTAAGTATTTGATACTCATGAATACTTTGTAAAAATTAAATAAACAGACCAACTAAACTTAAGTATTTGATACTCATGAAGACTTTGTAAAAATTAAATAACACAAATAACTAATTGATTTCATGTATGATTATTCATTAATTGATTATACAAATACTCTTATTAACTTTTTTATCTTTATAACCTATTGTTATACTTATTAACTTTTATTAAATCTCAACAATAATTTGAAAAGTTAAACTACAGGATATAAAAGGATGCAATTACTATTGCTACTATATACCAGACTATTGACAAACTTCATATAGGATATACAAAGATGCAATTACTATTGCTACTATATACCAGACTATTGACAAACTTCATATAGGATATACAAAGATGCAATTACTATTGCTTCTATTTACATATTGAACATAATATGAATGTATACAAAAATCGTTCTTTTTTTCAACATGGGCTTCTAACATACAGGAAGAGTGTTAATCCATTTTCAAATTTCCAAACATTCTTTCCAATTTTGGAAAATGTTTGCAAGAGGAGAAAACTCCTTGGTAGGACAAATTGCAACCCTGTCTTAACAAACTGTATAGAAAGACCATGTTTTGATGCTTGTAAGTTTTTATGAATTCTTATTTCATAATCACCCATTTTGCAATCCCATTTTTTATCATTTATGTGTGTGATGCACCATGCGCCTTCTACTTGCTTTGTATAGACAGGGATACAGGTTGTCCAACCTAGTAGATGAATGTTACTTGTAAATGGAATGTTACCACAAGAAAAATAACGGCAATCCACAGCAAATGGAAAATAACAGTAAACTAACATTCTGCATGATGGTAAACGTTCATTGCATGGTTGATGAAGTGATGGCACCAAGCTGTATTGATCAAGAAAATAACAGAATGATTGCATGTACTGCTGCCGCTGTATGACAGATAAATTGTAACAAAACATAAGCCAACGAATTTGTGTTATTTACTGTATGCTTTATTATGACATAACAGAGAGATTGCCATCTTTTGTTGTGTTTGTTGTCCCCCAAGTCTTCTCCTGTTTCTCCACACTAATACCCGGAGACTGTTATCACATACTTTGATACAGGGTAGAAATAATTGTTATTTCTTTTTGACCATCCTATACTTTCATTTTTAAATTTATAATTATTCCAGGATCTGTGGGACTTCAACCATTTTTTGACTACCTTTATTTTCTTGGGTATCAATTTTCGTGGATTAAAGAAAAATTGTAATTTTGAGGATACTTGATTTCATGGTTTTGCCATAGTCTGCATACATGCTTATAGAAAATTTGTACTTTGTTAAACACTTAAATTCATGGTTCACATATAACCACAAAAATTGGTACTTCACAAATAATAATGAACCAACAGTATTGTAATACACTAACACATTGTGAACACAACTTCTTTGTGACCATTTCACAGAAAGCTTTCATATTTAGTAGGATTGTCTGTCATCATGTGTGGTTGGACATCCTATGATGTCATTTGGATTTGACAATTATTGGGGCACTTCGGCTTTTTTGTGTGATAATTATAAAATAACTAATCGAAGAATTCAAATATAGAAAAATATTCAACGAGTGACCGAACATTATATAGTAATTATTTTATTGGCTAATACGGAATCACATGTCATAGTTTAATTTTGATGTTTTTCCAAAAATTGGCAGGATTGAATAACCTTTTCAGCCCCTTGGTTTTTGCACGAGTTATCTCCCATAAAAGATGACGTCATTGACGCCTGTAAACAAAATGGCAACGGCCAGGTAAGAAGCACATCAAGTAACAAGGAACAAGATCAAACAAGGCTTGGAAAATCATCTAGTTCCGAGGATATCTCTTGTAAAGGGTCCTTTTCAGGGCCATCAATATTTTACAGAAAGAGTCTACCTTTTGTTGTACATACCAGAAATTCTTAGACACAAAATAATTTTTAACGTAAATGTATTGACAATCTTTTTTATCTCCTGTAAGGCAATATTTTACACTTAATTGTTTGTTCGGTATAATAAAACAGTTATGGCCCATTGAGTCTGTGAATATCCAAAATTGTCAACCCGAGTAAGGGTTATTCCCCTCGGCTAAAGCCCTCGGGGAATAACCCTTACTCAGGTTGACAATTTTGGATCTTCACCTCCTCAGCGGGCCATAATTGTTTATTGTTGTATGACTTCAGAGGAGTAAAATAACCGAGTTTATTTCACATGTGAAATTATCTGTTTTTATTTCACTGGGAAATCACAGTAATTCATTGCAACCAATGTAATAATGCATCAGTTACAAAGTGGAAGAGGACATTTCACTATGGTTAAGTAATCTTTTTTTTTTCTGTTTAGGTCACAACTCTTATTGGATCATTAAATAGTTAAAAGAATTCACACATTCATTTGTCTGCCAATAATATATTTTGTAGATTAAATTTAAAAAAGATTGTGGCCCAGATAACATTTGTGAGACAGATATGAAATTAAATGTTGATCCAAAATATAATTATGGAAGACCAGATACCCTAGTCAGAGGACCATTAGCAGGCTTTCATTTAGATGTTAATGTTACTAACTTGAGAGAACCCTCATATGGAACAGTATTGAAGGTTGATGCACCTTATTACATAAGCTATTTGAAGGTCAAAACATATTCACTACCTGCTGTCAGATGTTCACCACGTAACATTAATGAGACCAAATCTATACTAGAATGTGAATTATCGGATTTGGAGCAGCCATTTGTGACAAGTAGAGTGGACAGATTTACTATTTATTTTGAAGCTCGTCATACTCCCGTACTAAATACTTTTGATGTAAACATAAATCTAGAAACCAAAAGTGTGGATATAAACATATCAAATAATAAGAGAGTACTACAAATGAAAGTTGAGTCATCTGCTGACATAGCATTTGAAGGGTGAGTTAGAGTGTTATCTTTAAAAAGTATTATGTTCTGTAAGAACAAATATTCAAATTCAAATTGTTTGAAAATTACTTGATATATGACAATATACATAATTTTATGATAATTGTAGTGTTAACAAAATGAAGAAGAAAAAACACGTTAAAATTTATTATAATACAATGTATAAGGAAATAATGTATGAGTCCCAATGAGACAATTTTTGAATTTTGGTATTGTTAAGCAAAATGAATCAAAATATTCCAATGGAATATGATAAAAGAATAAGCTGTTTGAGACCCATTGTATTAAACTTATTTTGAGTTTTAGGTATGGTTGGTGAATATGGCCTTTTGTAGTGCCATAATGGTCTGTTCTATTTAGCATCTACATGAAGAGTCTTTGAAAAAACAATGTATGATACCAATTTACATGGGCATGTCACATGCTTATGAAACAACCTTCATCAGATGCATTCAAGATCAAAAGATGGAAAGCCAGAAATTTAAAAGATGCAAAAACCCAAAAGACTTTGAACAGAATAATAAAACATTGTCTAAGGTCATCTTGGATTTGTAGCCTTAGTACTATTTTAATACATAATATATAAGCTGGAAATTTACAAATGTACAAGTATCTTTGAAATCATTTCATTACCAAACTAAAGGATGTTCATAGAATACATTGTTGTTTTAACTTCATGATGACAGTTTTTATGTTTTAACATTGCATGAAAGTGTAGGTGTCATTCAAGGTTTCGATAACATGAAAAAAACAAATAAAAAGGTATATACCCTATAAAGCAAAGACAATGTAGGTAAGACTTGATCATTTTGAATTTTACTAAGATTGATATAACTTTCACAGTTAAAGAATACAATTGAATAGATAGATATTTTAATGATTTTTTGCAGATTTGGCAATCCAGAATTGTTTGTTACTAGCAAAACTAAAGTGGATAAAGTTACACATAGATTTGATTTTACCAACAATGGACCTAGTATCCTGGAGTCTCACATGGGGTCTCATTCAATATTTACTGTCAAATACCCTAGTGTAGTTATCGACCAGAAATCTATCCTGAAAGTATCTGAACTGGTTGGTTTTTAAACTTAAATTTGTTATGTGTATTAGTCAATCTTGGACAAGATGTCATATGCATTTCAATTTTCTGAAGTAATCTATTCATTGTTCATACTATTTGTTGCTAATTGCTGTTAACCTTGTTGTATTTCAGTAGCATTCTTGGCTACCCATTAACAAAAAGTCTTTGTAGAAAATTTTTTTGTTGAAGAACAAGTCGATTTGAAACAATTAATTTGTTTGTTTACATGTATTAGAAATGTACTTTTTGGAAAGATAAATTTGTAAGAGAACCTACTTTGATATATGTGGGTCATGGAAATTAAAGGTCTATGATGATAAATTATTTCATGTAACTATTCAATGAATACCGTGTAGTTTTACCTCATAATATACTCTAAATCAGAAAACAATTTTTTGAAATAAATTAAATATACTCTGTATTAAGAAATACTTTTTTACTTTCTCTTTTGTATTTTTTAGAATTTTGTTGTTCCTGTTGAAACATTGTATTTTGATTGTGGATCATCAATAATAAAGACAATAGTTCCAGGTAGTTCAAGATTAAACTCTACTCGAACTTATCAGTTAAAACAAAGAGATGAAGCAATAGAGAATGGTTTAAATTATGTGAGTAAAGATAATTTTAAATGATCAATGTTAAGTTTGCATGCTTAGGTCAGTTTCTCAGTTACTATGAGTAAGAGGACTATTTTGCTTCTATACTATGGGTGTAAGAAAAACAAATAAGGCATACATACACAAAGGAGAAGACAGAGACAAAGGAGAACCATTGGATTACAGGTTCAAACCTCTCTTCACAGTTCAATGATCAACTTTAATTTTTTTGCAATTTATGGGCTAGTTTCTCAGTATACAGTGAGTAATAGTTCAACTAAAGTTGGTGTAAAGAACAAAAGTAAGGTGTTCATGTTTGTCTGAAAAGAGATAATCTGAGTTTTCATGCTTAGGTCAGTCTCTATGAACTATGAGTAATAGGTCAACTATAATTGGTCTGCAGTATAAATGTAAGTCATACATACCAGTCTGACAGAAATCACTAGACCTTGAACTCTTATCACAGTTCCATGATTATCATTCTTAGGTCAGTTTCTGATTTACTATAGATCTACTATATTTCGTCTATGAAATGGTTGTAGGATATAGATTTCTGTTTGAGAGGGATCACCTGATCCAGTCCTCTTTTCATTGTTCAATGATCAACCTTAAGTAATTGCACTGAGGTCAACTTCATTTCATTTCAATCAGCATTCCTATGGGAACCAACCATGCACTCCTGCTTGAGGACATGTTCCTTTATTCTTATAAGACAGTCTTGGTACAGGAGCTTCTCAGGAAAAATGAAAAGAAGCTGGCATTAATCTTGAACTTTGCGTTCAGCAATGTAGATGATATCCTTTCACCAAATAATTCTAAGTTGAATGCATCTATTCTGATGAATTTGAAATAAAGGCTACCATAGATACAGTTATTAAAGACTGCTTCATATCTTGACTTGCATTTTAAAAAAAGCAATGAGGTCCATTGAGAACTAAACTTTACAACAATACAGAATCTCAGATCGTATCAATTTTCTCATTGTGATTACTGTGTAGCAACATTCCAGCTGTGCCTGCATATATAGTATATATCTCCCAGGTGATATGACATTCAAGGGCTTACATTTCCTATCATGATGTCCTTGATAAAGGGTTACAACTTAACAAGATAGATATTGCATCATGGGTTCCAATTGGAAAGGTTGAAGTCATCTCTTCAACAATTATACAGACACCATCATGATCTGGTTGACTGTTACGGTATATCTGTGTCACAGATGACCACATATATGTTCCACTTGTCCTAACCACAGTCTTGTCCTCTTGTCCTAAATTATGACATTACCAAATTTGACTTATCACCACATTTTTACTTTCAATGAGTAACACAAAGTGTGCCGCTAGTGGAGCTGGAACTGCTTACCTTTCTTGAGCACCAGGGTTTACCCCTGATTTTTGTTGGGGTTGGTGTTGCTCAATCTTCTAGTATCTCCTCTCTCTTTTAGCATTTGAGGATCTAAGGGTTAAACTTGAAAATGGTGTTGCAACATGCATTTGCAGGCTGTGACCAAAAAAAAAAAATGATTCCAATCAGTCCACCCCACGTTTCACATTCATCACTCATCAACGTTTTGTTAAAGGAATAATTGTATAGGGGTATCATTAGTGAGCAGTAGCTAACATTTCAACTTGTTTTGTCCCTTGACAATTGACATGCTTTTGTGTTTGGAAAACAAAGTCTGACCAGAAAATAATTCATACCAAACTCCTGAATACTATGTTAAATGTACTACTCATTTTTTCCTAGTAGAAGTGATTCTACTTGAATATTACTTGTATTTTGATAATTGAGTCTTGTGTTGTAGAATTGTGAATCAGGTGGCTGTAAGATGGTTGAATGTGCCATTTCCCCACTAGGTGTTAAAGCTTTTGTCACAGTAAAGTTGAGTTATGATATGGATGTAGATATATTAGCTAAAGTCAAGGTATGTATTATCTAGAATAGGTAACAAATCCAATATCAGCTGTTTGTCTCTAAAAGTCAGGGTAATTAGTGAAATCCAGTTGCTCTCTTATTTGTTTATTCAAAATTATTGGCTCTCAGCCAAGAATTACTTTCAACGTGATGGGTTCTAGTTATTGAGCCTGAGTCTCAAGAGAATATAACATTCAGCAATTCATAAGTCACCTACCTGTGACTTTACTGAAGTTATGGCCCTTGGACAAAAGAAATCTTGAAAATTTTCAGCTTCCACACTGTTTTCTGTAATACTTGAAGCAATAAACTATTTTCATATTACCGACTTTTGACTCTGGAGTATATAATATTTAGACAGGTTGTTTACTTTGTGGTAGAACATTCTGGTACTTTGTCATAGAAGAGCAACTAAAAGAAGTAAAATCAAACTTGCAATCAGTACAATTTTGGGAAAAAATAAACTGTTGTTTTCTATACACGACAAAATCATTGGAAAACAGTTAATAACCCATTGTAGCTTAAAGAAATTGCAACAATGGACTTTTCCAATGGCTTGCTTTCCAGTTGGAAAAATACAAGAAATTGAAAATTCAAGTTCATATGATTTTCAATTATTTGCTAAATTCAATTGAAACACTTACATTTTGTTAATTTTTATTGTTCATGAAAAAACTCAACGAGCAGTTTTGAAGCAGATGTAAATTCAGGCTACAGTAGTTTATTGATGTACAAATCTCTTATATTGATTTAGAATAAAGGTAACAAACAAACAAATGAGAGAAAAGGAGAGAAAAAAACCAACTGTTGGACAGGGTAAGCAATGCAGTCTCATAAACAGGTTAATTGATATCCAGAATTTATTTTTGTCACTGAATTCTGAAGGATTTGGACAATTTGTTTATTTCAGAGACAGAGTTCTAAAGTAGAGAGTTTATCTGTATCATCTGTGGCAACAGCATCTATGCCACCAAACATTGGATTAACAACGCCCCTTAGCCATTCAGCTTTTGTGAGTAGAAACCGCATAATTTTGTCTCGCCTGCGACGAAAGTCACAGTATGCGAGACATAGGTAGTACTATCCAGCGGCAGCGTAAACTATTTGTATAAAGCTTTATATTTCAGAAGGTAGAAGACCTGGATGCTTCATATTTTGTATGCAGATACCTTATGTTACAAAGTTTCTGTCTGTCATATGTCCAATGTCCTTGACCTCATTTCCATTTCATTTTTGAGTTTTTTTGTCATGTGAATTTCTCACTTATTATGAGTAATAGGATAACCATATTTGGTATAAGGGTCCCTTGCAACGTCTACATGTCCATAAGACAGGGTTCACCTGACCTCGACCTCATTTCATGGATCAGTGATCAAGGTTAAAGTTATGTGATTAGGTCTGTTTCTCAAATACTATAAGCAGTAGGTCAACTATATGTGGTGTATGGAATGACTGTAATGGGTACATGTAAGTCTGGGAGGTTTCATCTGACCTTGACATCATTTTAATGTTTCATTGGTCAATGTTAATTTTTTGTGTTTTGGTCTGTTTTTCAAGTACTATAGACAACAGGTCAACTATATTTGGTATATGAAAAGATTGTAAGGTGTACATGTCTGTCTGGCAGGTATCATCTGACCTTGACCTCATTTTCATGGTTCATTGGTCAATGTTAAGTTTTTGTGTTTTTGTCTTTTTGGGAAAGACGGCTTCAAGCCGTCAATTCCCTATGTGGCTGGCCAGACTTCCAAGCCCCTCACGTCACTCATTTTGTTTTTATGGTTGGGGAAAACACCTCAAAATTTCATACTGAATTGATGAGAAGGAGACACACAGATGAACAGATTGACTTTAAACACTTTTTAACACATTTGCCTTCTGTATCTCATGAAATGATCGTATCTTGAGCTCTCCTTAACATTATTTACGTTTCTTTTACAATCCGGAAAAATCAGTATTACGAAATATTCTAAATATATCCAACCTAGTGACGTCATGGTTGGAATTCCACACTAGGTAGAAGCAGGATATCCTTTCCTCATTATTAAAATCATTCACAGAAATCGTGTATGATTTAGAAATCGGTATTTGTTTATTTAAAACATAATTATGTTTGCTGTAGATGATTCAAACATGCAATGCTTTGATTTGTAGGTCAACTTTCAGGTAAACAATGGGGATACATGAGATTGGGAGAGAAACATCAGTTTTCATTCTTTTCTGTAACTGTATTGAGAATCTCTCCTCCAATACAGGAGCACCTCAAATTGATGAGTAATTATCCACCTAAAGAAAAGTTTCTGTATCTGAACACTTAAAATGTGATATTTATTATATGATAAGTAGTTTTCCATTAAAACAAAATTTTATGTACCAACATAATCATTGTAATGGTAAAAAAAAATATATAAAATTTTCAAATGGCTTTTTGTAGTTTAAACATATTTATTTGGAAATTTAAAACTGAATAGACTTTTCAGCCCTCACTTTATCGAGAAAAAATTTAAAATCTTAGAGCCCTGTCACAAAAAATGGAGAAATGCCCTAGCTTGCAGTTCAGTGGTATACAATAAAAAAAATATATATTGTTGTAGTTATTAAATGATAGAATTCAATTGAATTTTAGATAATTAACTTTCAACTTTAATGAAATGTTTTGAATTAGAAGGTGCCAATCTCTTTATTGGTCCAAATTGATTCTATGATGAATTCTTGGCTAAGGAAATGAAATTACATTATTAACCAACAATTAATTTCAATATTATCAATCTTTCTACATGTTTTTGCTCATTCTTTGTATGAAGACTATCAAAAGATACAAAAAAAAAATAGAAACATTTGCCGTCTTTTCCCTCCGAGCTTTTAAGCTCTTGGATTTCAAGTACTTATAGCAACAGATCAACTATATTTGGTGTATGGGAGGATTGTAAGGTGTACATTCTGTCTCGAAGGTATCATCTGACCTTGACATAATTTTTATGGTTCAATGGTCAATGTTAAGTTTTGTGTTTTGGTCTGTTTTTCAAATACTAATAGCAATAGGTCAGCTAAATTTGGTGTATGGAATGATTGTTAGGTGTACATGTCTGTCTGGCAGGTGTCATCTGACCTTGACCTCATATTTATGGTTCATTGGTCAATGTTAAGTTTTTAGCTCACCTGGCCCAAAAGGGCCAAGTGAGCTTTTCTCATCACTTGGCGTCCGTCGTCGTCCGTTCGTCCGTCGTCATCGTCTGTTAACTTTTACAAAAATCTTCTCCTCTGAAACTAATGGGCCAAATTTAACCATACTTGGCCACAATCATTATTAGAGTATCTAGTTTAAAAAATATGTCCGATGACCCAGCCAACCAACCAAGATGGCCGCAATTGCTAAAAATAGAACATAGGGGTAAAATGCAGTTTTTGGCTTATATCTCTGAAACCAAAGCATTTAGAGCAAATCTGACATGTGGTAAAATTGTTGATCAAGTCAAGATCTATCTGCTCTGAAATTTTCAGATGAATCGGACAATGGGTTGTTGGGTTGCTGCCCTGAATTAGTAATTTTAAGGATTTTTTCCGTTTTCGGTTATTATCTTGAAAATTATTACAGATAGAGATAAACTGTAAACAGCAATAATGTTCAGCAAAGTAAGATCTACAAATAAGTCAACTTGATCAAAATGGTCAGTTGACCCTTTAAGGAGTTATTGCCCTTTAAAGTAATTTTTACCAATTTTTGTAAATTTTGTAATCTTTACAAAATCTTCTCCTCTGAAACTACTGGACCAAATTCAACCAAACTTAGCCACAAATAAGTCAACTTGATCAAAATGGTCAGTTGACCCCTTAAGGAGTTATTGCCCTTTAAAGTAATTTTTACCAATTTTTGTAAATTTTTGTAATCTTTACAAAATCTTCTCCTCTGAAACTACTGGACCAAATTCAACCAAACTTAGCCACAATCATTATTAGGATATTTAGTTTAAAAATTTGTGCGGTGACCCAGCCAACCAACCAAGATGGCTGCCATGGCTAAAAATAGAACATAGGGTAAAATGTAGATTTTGGCTTGTAACTCTGAAACCAAAGCATTTAAAGCAAATCTTACAGGGATTAACTTGTTTATCAAGTAAATATCTATCTGCCTCTCATGTTTTCAGATGAATTGGACAACTGGTTGTTGGGTTGCTGCCCTGAATTGGTAATTTTAAGGAAATTTTGCCGTTTTGGTTATTATCTTGAAAATTATTACAGATAGAGATAAACTGTAAACAGCAATAATGTTCAGCAAAGTAAGATCTTCAAATAAGTCAACATGACCAAAATGGTCAGTTGACCCTTAAGGAGTTATTGCCCTTTATAGTCAATTTTAACAATTTTCATTAATTTGGTAAATTTTGGTAAGTTTTACAAAATGTTTTCCTTTTGTAATCTTCTTTTCTGAAACTGCAGTAGAAAATCAATATAGAAAACAATCTACTAATGAACTGGCAATAAAATAATTGATAATTCTATAACATGAAAAAAAACCATATTAATACCTGATGATGGTGTTTCTTTCTTTACATTGAAAATGATGTCACAACTATAATCCCGAACAATAGGTCGAATGTCAGATATGTTTCAGTACTTTGGCTTCATTTTCTACAGATTCCAAGTGCAAATGATGCTTGAATTCCTACACTAATTTATACAGACTTCATCCCATTTCACAGGTAATGCCTGCCTCATATTATATTTAAAACTTTAATAGAATATCAGAAATTTTGAGAGAAAATTAATCAACCATGCAAGATCTAAAACTTAATTAATATTGTTCAAATTATCAATTTACTATTAAAAAAAAATTCTTATTAAAAAATACAGTTCTTCATTGTATATTTTTATCAGAAGTTTAGGAAAAAATTGAATTTAATTGTGTCCATTGTTCTCATTTCCTGGGATAAATCCAATACAAATTAAAGTATTGGTATTGAATTAATATTTAAGAAGTATTTCAAACCTTACCATTTTCTTCACAAGAATGAAGACCATATTTTCAGTGTCATGAGTATCAGTCATCATATTTGTTGTAATTTGTTGTTTAAAAGTTGAATACAAAAAAGATCAACAAAGCAATTCAAAACCACTTGAATTTTGCAACAACAAATGAGAGTTTTAACGACCTCAACTGGCTATACAACCCTTGCACAATCAACTGAATTTTGCAGAAATCATAAATAGGAAAGATTGCCCTTAAATGATAATTTTTATTACCTTTTTTTTTTTTTGGGGGAGGTGTTGCGCAACAACAAAACTTCACAACAAACTTTCTCATCACTTGCATTTCTCGTTAGATAAATTTTACAAAATTCTCCCTGAAACTACTGTCAAATTAAACCAAACTTGGTTAAAATCACCACTAGGATATCCAGGGACCACTGTGTATGATGACCCTGCCTGCCAACATGACACACATGGCTGAAATAAAACATAGGTTTCAAACGTACTTTTTAGTCTTATATCTCTGAAACTAAACGATAGTACAACAGTTGCATTTATCATGCATCAATTGTAAATAAACATATCAGGTGAGCGACACAGGGTCCTTGGAGCCTCTAGTTGTGTTTTGGTATGTTTTTCAATTAGCATAAGCAATAGGTCAACTATATTTGGTGTATGAAAAAATTGTAAGGTATATATGTCTGTCTGACACAATTTATCTGACCTTGACCTCATTGTCATAGAGTTTCTGTAATGCTTTTAGTAAAGCCTTTATCTTTAAGACTTTTGACATAACATCAGTGGTCATTAAAGCAGGCGAGACATTTCAGTGTGTGCACTTATGTTTTACATGGACTGCCTCTTTTTATGTGTAAACTAAATGTTATGAAACTTATACACAATGCTTATTACCACTAAATACAAATCAAGTTTGAATTTTGGTGGCGTCACTTTACCATTCTAGAGTTATGTCCCTTTACAAATGGAAAAATTGCTAAATTTTTGTTTCCGTTCTCTAACTTAAGTTTGCCTCAACCAAATATCATGAAACTTATACACAATGCTTATTACCACAATATACAGATCAAGTTTAAATTTTGGTGCCATCACTTTTGCTGTTCTAGAGTTATGCCCTTTGCAAATGGAAAAATTGCTAAATTTTTCATTTTTTCTAAAAATATCAATCAATTAATTTTATATGACCGCAAAAAATTTTTGTGGTCGATATTGGTATGATGTTGGCGTATGCCGTCGTCGGCGTCGCCGTCGTCGTCCGAAGACACATTGGTTTTCGCACTCTAACTTTAGTTTAAGTGAATGGATCTCTATGAAATTTTACCATAAGGTTCAATATCACAAAAGGAAGGTTGGGATTGATTTTGGGGTTATGGTACCAACAGTTAAGGAATTAGGGGCCAAAAGGGGTCAAAATAAGCATTTTTGTAACTTCCAGACATAACTTGTGTGTTAGTGTATGGATCTCTCTGACATTGTACCACAAGGTTCCATATCACAAAGGGAATGCTTGGATTGATTTTGGGGGTAATTGCCTCAAAATTTTAGGGATTAGGGGCCAAAAGGGCAAAAAACAAGCATTTTTCTAGTTTCATGACAATAACTTGTGTGTAAGTGTATGGATCTTTCTGAAATTGTACTACAAGGTTCCATATCACAAAGGGAAAGCTGGAATTGAGTTTGGGGATAATTGCCTGAAACTTGAGGAATTAGGGGCCAAAAAAGGGGCAAAAAACAAGCATTTTTCTAGTTTCCAGACAATAACTTGTGTGTAAGTGTATGGATCTTTCTGAAATTGTACTACAAGGTTCCATATCACAAAGGGAAAGCTGGAATTGAGTTTGGGGGTAATTGCCTGAAACGTTTAGGAATTAGGGGCCAAAAGGGCCAAAATAAGCATTTTCTAGTTTCCAGCCAATAACTTGTGTTCAAGTGTATGGATCTCTCTGAAATTGTACTGCAAGGTACCATATCTCAAAGGAAGGCTGGGATTGAGTTTGGGGTGATGAATCATAAGGGGTTCAAAAAATTGGGGGTTTTTTTTTTCCTTTTTTCTTTAAAATTTTCCATTTTAAGTTGGTTATTTCTGATTTATATTTAAAAGCAAATAATAATGATATGGCAGGAGATACACACCTAACAGGAAGTGTAAATTATTATATAATAAGTATTGTGCAATAGCAAGAAATTTCAATTGCACAGTATTGCGCAATAGCAAGAAATCTTCAATTGCACAGTATTGCGCAATAGCAAGAAATATCCAATAGCACAATATTGTGCAATAGCAAGAAATTGTCAGTTGTACAGTATTGCGCAATAGCAAGAAATATTCTATTGCGCAATTGCAAGAAATATTCAATTGCACAGTATTGCGCAATTGCAAGAAATATTCAATTGCAGAGTATTGTGCAAAAGAAGATACTTTGTATAAATTGCTTATTTCTTGACCAATTTCAATGGGGTTTTATTCTTGAACTCTTGGGGTTCTTTAATATGCTGAATCTAATCGTGTATAAAGTTTTTGGATTTTGGGCCCCGTTTTTAAATTGGTCCACATTGAGGTCCAAAGGGTCCAAAATTAAACTTTGTTTGATTTCATCAAAAATTGAATTATTGGGGTTCTTTGATATGCCGAATCTAACCGTGTATTTAAATTCTTAATTTTTGGTCCCGTTTTCAAATTGGTCTACATTAAGGTCCAAAGGGTCCAAAATTAAACTTAGTTTGATTTTAAGAAAAATTGAATTCATAGGGTTCTTTGATATGCTGAATCTAAACATGTATTTAGATTTTGATTATGGGCCCAGTTTTCTAGTTGGTCCAAATCGGGTCCAAAATTAAACTTTGTTTGATTTCAACAAAATTGAATATATGGGGTTCTTTGATATGCTGATTCTAACCATGTATTTAGATTTTTGATTTTTGGGCCCGTTATCAACTTTGTCCACATTGAGGTCAAAAGGGTCCAAAATTAAACTTTGTTTGATTTCATCAAAATTGAATTATTGGGGTTCTTTGATATGCCAAATCTAACCGTGTATTTAGATTCTTAATTTTGGTCCCATTTTCAAATGGGTCTACATTAAGGTCCAAAGGGTCCAAAATTAAACTTAGTTTGATTTTAACAAAATTGAATTCATAGGGTTCTTTGATATGCTGAATCTAAACATGTATTTAGATTTTTGATTATGGGCCCAGTTTTCAAGTTGGTCCAAATAGGGTCCAAAATTAAACTTTGTTTGATTTCAACAAAATTGAATATATGGGGTTCTTTGATATGCTGAATCTAACCATGTATTTAGATTTTTGATTTTGGGCCCCGTTATCAACTTTGTCCACATTGAGGTCAAAAGGGTCCAAAATTAAACTTTGTTTGATTTCATGTAAAATAGAACTCTTGGGGTTCTTTGATATGCTGAATCTAACCATGTATTTAGATTTTGGATATTGGACCATAATAGGTGAATGTCCAATTTAAAATTTTTAAGTTCTTAGACCACATTCATTCTGTGTCAGAAACCTATGCTGTGTCAAATGTTTAATCACAATCCAAATTCAGAGCTGTATCAAGCTTGAATGTTGTGTCCATACTTGCCCCAACTATTCAGGGTTCGACCTCTGCGGTCGTATCAAGCTGCGCCCATGGAGCATTTTATTAAAATTGGAGTTATCTTCCTTTGTCAATGATAATAGTTGAATCAACTGTAATCAATGCTTGATACAAAGCAATGTTTAATTTTGCCTTCCACTGATAAATTAAAGCAATTTTTACCCTTCATTTCTAAAAACATTTTAAAGTCGTCTTTGAAAATTGGAGTTATCTTTCATTGTCCAGAATGGTAGTTGAATCAACTACAACCAATGCTTTATACAATGCAATATTATTTTACTTCCTACTGATAAATTAAAGCAATCTTTACCATTCAGTGCTTACAAGCACTTTGATTACCGTTCTAGGGGTATGCCCCTTTACAAATGAAAAAATTGCTGAATTTTTCCTTTCCGTTCTCTATCTTGAGTTTGTCTCAACTAAATGTAATGAAATGTATATATAAAGCTTTTTACCACAAAACTCAGTTTAAGTTCAATTTTTGGAAGCGTCACTTTTACATTTCTTGAGTTATGTCCCTTTATAGAGTTATATGCTAGCGGTGGCATCATCTGTGTCCCTATGGACACATTCCCCATTTATTTTCTTTTTATATTTATGTTTAAATTTTTTAATAAATATTCTTGATTATTTAAAATGATTTTCACCTTTTTATTGGACACTTGCTCTTATCCATAAGATATTATTTTCAGTAGTGTATAATATATGTTGCCTTTCTTCTCCTGTTTTCTACAAGGCATGAACAATTATAATTTAGATATTTTACATCTGTCGCCTGTCAGAACATTTATGAACCATACTTCCTTAAAATCATACAAATTAGGACAGGTATCAACTAAAGAAAGACTAACCTCTTTGTTGGTTGTTTGTATGTACATTCACTCTACTATCAAATTTCAAATTATCACTTCTCTGTAGCTTAAATTTTGTTTAGTCTATTTTTTATGACAGAAGATGTCAAATGCACACATTGTAGACTGAATGCAGTCCATGAAATCACTAAGTTCAATAATTTTGAATGGTTTCCCAATTGTTTACAGGCCATAAATTTGAAAAGAAATACAGGAAATCTTTCAATCTCTTCAGACTTCATGATTTTATGGATTGTATTTGAAGTCTTCGATGGATTTGTTTGGCATCTACTCAATCATAAGGAAGCTGGTTCAGTTGCTTATAAGGCATTTTTAATCGGCAGGCAGCAAAAAGGCACTGGGGGCTGCCATCAGTTTCTGTTCAATAAATTATGAACTATTTGACCAATGCCTCTCAAATTTTACTGATAATAAAATGGAGGTTAAAAATAATATTTAACTTATGAACCTTTCCTCCAATGCTTTTCAAATTTTGATATGGTGTTACTGATGACAAAATGGAGGTCAAGTTCTATATTGACAATTTTCACTTATGGAGTACAGGAGTTATGGTTATATTATAGATTGGAAAATAGGCACAGACAATGGCAGTCAAACAAGCCTGAAAGTGCCTTCATAATACAGAAAATCTGGTTTGTTGTCAATTTGACAGCTTATTACTTGTTGTTTTTGGTTTTATAGATTACTTTTTAGAATGGAATTAAATAAATAATAATATAGAAGAAATAAGAGTCTGTGTGATATTATTTCATCTTTCTTATATGGATCTGATTTCAGTATTAATGCATGTATATTCATTTAACAACTTTCAACTGATTTTTGTTGTGCCTGTGACGACAGTCACATTTTTCCGTCGCAGTATGCAAGACATAGGGATTACTATCTGGCGGCGGTGATGTAAACTATTTTTACAAGGTAGATGACCTGGATGCTTCATACCTTGTATGCAGATACCTTATGTTACGAAGTTTCCGTCTGTTATATGTCCATTGTCCATGACCTTATTTTCATCATTCAGGGACTGCTTGGAAAATAATTATAGTTTTTGTCATGTGAATTTCTCACTTATTAATAGTAATAGGATAACTATATTTGGTATATGGGTTTCTTGCAGCATCCATATGTCCGTTATACAGAGTTCACCTGACCTTGACTTCATTATATGGATCAGTGATCAAGGTGAAAGTTACATGATGAGGTCCTTTTCTCAGATATTATAAGCAGTAGGTGAACTATATGTTGTGTATGGAATGATTGTAAGGGGTACATGTCAGTCTGGCAGGTTTCATATGACCTTGATCTTATTTTCATTGTTCATTGGTCAATGTTAAGATTTTGTGTTTTGGTCTGTTTTTCAAGAACTATAAGCAATAGGTCAAATAAATCTGGTGTATGGAATGATTGTTAGGTGTAAATGTCTGTCTGGCAGGTATCGTTCAACCTTAACCTCATTTTCATGGTCCATTGGCCAATGTTAAGTTTTTGTGTTTTGGTTAGTTTTTGTCGAGCCTGGGACTTTTGTCACAGAAAGCTTGACACAGGGATAGTGATCCAGTGGGGGCGTTAACTAACTTCTTAAAAGCTTTATATTTTAGAAGGTGGAAGGCCTGGATGCTTCATACTTTGTATATAGATGCCTTATGTTACGAAGTTTCTGTCTGTCACATGTCCATTGTCCTTGACCTCATTTTTATGGTTCATTGACTATTTGAAAAAAAAAAAAAATTTTGTAATGTTAATTTCTCTCTTATTATGAGTAATAGGATAACTATATTTGGTATGTGCGTACCTTGCAAGGTCCTTATGTCCATCAGACAGTTTTCACTTGACCTCGACCTCATTTCATGGATCAGTGAACAAGGTTAAGTTTTGGTGGTCAAGTCCATATCTCAGATATTATAAGCAATAGGTCTAGTATATTTGGTGTATGGAAGGATTGTAAGGTGTACATGTCCAACTGGCAGGTGTCATCTGACCTTGACCTCATTTTCATGGTTCAGTGGTTATAGTTAAGTTTTTGTGTTTTGGTCTGTTTTTCTTATACTGTATGCAATAGGTCTACTATATTTGGTGTATGGAATGATTGTTAGGTGTACATGTCCAACTGGCAGGTGTCATCTGACCTTGACCTCATTTTCATGGTTCAGTGGTCAAAGTTAAGTTTTTGAGTTTTGGTCTTTTTTCTAATACTATATGCAATAGGTCAACTATATTTGGTGTATGGAAATATTTTATGATGTACATGTCAGTCTTGCAGGTTTTATTTGACCTTGACCTCATTTTCATGGTTAATTGCTCAGTGTTAAGATTTTTTGTGTTTTGGTCTGTTTTTCTTAAACTATAAGCAGTAGGTCAACTATATTTGTTGTATTGAAGGATTGTAAGCTGTACATGTCTGCCTGGCATGGTTTATCTGACCTTGACCTCATTTTCATGGTTCATTGGTCAATGTTTAGTTTTCTTGGTTAAGTCTGTTTCTTAGAAACTATAAGCAATAGTTCAACTAAATTTAGTTTATTGAATGATTTTAAGGTGTACATATATTTCTCATTTGATTTATATGACCTTAACCTCATTTTCTTGGACCATGTTAAGTTTATGTGATAGTTGTAGGAAAGCTTAATATTTAGCAACTATCAACATATTATCAATGGTTAGTAAAGAAGGCAAGACATTTCAGTGTGTGCACTCTTGTTTAATTACTATAAGCAGCAGTAGGTCAATTATATTTTGTGTATGGAATGATTGTAAGGTGTACATGTTTGTCTAGCATGCATTATCTGACCTTGACCTCATTTTCATGGTTCATTGGTCAATGTTAAGTTTTTGTGTTTTGTTCTGTTTTTCAATAACCATTAGCAATGGGTCAACATATTTGGTGTGTGGAATAATTGTAAGGGGTATATGTCTGTATGGTAGGATTGTGTCATGGATCTTTAAAAATGTTAAGTTTATGTGATACTTGTTGTAAAACCTTTATCTTCAGGACTTTCAACATAAAATCAATGGTCAGTAAAACAGTTGAGACAATTCAGCGTGTGAACTCTTGTTTATATTTTTTAAGGCAAAAACAGATGTTGTACCAGCAGAACAGAAGAAGGAGAGTGTGGAGTGGTGGGTGGTGCTTTTACCAATCGTATTAGCACTGATTGTATTGGGCGTTTTAATTTTTGTATTTTGGAAGGTAAGTTACATTCATGATAGGCTGTGTTGATATCAATCTTAGCAGCAATGATTAAATTGGCCATTGTTATTTATATGTTTTGGAAGGTATTTACAATCATGGTGGGCTGTGTTGATACGAATCCACACAAAGAAAATTAATGGCCTGATTTATGTAGAAAACAATAAATGAAAAACAAAAATGATATACAGAAATGTTCTTAATGACTCACACCATACAATAAGCTTAAGCTAGCTTATGGATTTTAGCAGTTGTGAAACAATTCAACAGAAACCAAAGCGGTAATGTTACAAAACAAAGACAAAAATAAGATAAAGAAACAGTCAGCCATTAGAATGGTTACTTATATGAGGGCACAAAATCATATCTAGTTAATGTTTTATGGAACCTACAATTTCAGTTTCAGAAATAAAATATTACATTAATTTTCATGCTTCCTTGTAAAATCTGACAATTTGTTCCAATCTTAATATTT
Source organism: Mytilus coruscus (assembly GCA_017311375.1). NCBI lineage: Eukaryota > Metazoa > Mollusca > Bivalvia > Mytilida > Mytilidae > Mytilus > Mytilus coruscus. The sequence continues at coordinate 17,322,262 of CM029596.1, forward strand.
CTGTTGTGGTAAAAAATTTAAAATGCACAAGACAGTAAAAGCAAAGATTAGTAAAGTTACATATTTTTTTTAAATCAACCAGAACATATGTACTCTCTGTAATTAATTTTTTTTTTACAGTTGGGATTCTTTAAACGAAAACATAAAGAAATAATGCAAGCCAGGAAAAAATCTCAGTATGCAGAACCAAAAATAGATAAAGAAAATTTAATACAGAATGGCAATGATAAAGAAAAAGAGGCTCCTAATGAAACAAAGGAAGATGGAAATGATGTGAGTCCTGAAAATTATGATGAGTTGGATAAAATGTTGAAAGAGGTTCAAGATTATGCCTAATGCATAAAAGATTAGCATGAGATGTTTTAGATATGGAAATTTGTATTGGAAGCCTTATTTAAATAAGCCTGGATTACAAGCATTCTTACAGAGGCTGGTCAAATACCTATTATATCTAGAAAGTATGCCAAAAGTCAACAATTTCTGTATTTCTTCCTTTTTAAATGAACTATAAAGGATCTCATTGATATTTTGTTGAATGACTAATTTCAACATAAGGAACTGAAAATAGCAGATGAATATCCATAATAAGTGCCATTTAGAGTCTAGACATTTGTTCGATTGTAATGATCTTTTGGGTGTGAAATCTTTTTTTAATGTGTTTTTACACACTTCCATGACCCAAACTATTAACATTGCTTTAATTCTAAAAATCTTAACACAGAAGTTAGTGTTAACCCATTTAAACCTACACATTCTTAGATTTTTTAGTATTTTCACCTAGAAGATATCTTTCATGTGTAGATGAATATCATTACTCTCGATTAATCACATTGCCTTTGCTTTATCAACATATCAAAGTAGAATGGTTTTGTTGAGCTTTTCTTTTAAAGTATTGACAGTTATGTACACAAGAGGCCAAAAATAGAGATTTTAGTGAAAGTTGACAAACTCTGCTGGATTTTAACCAGATTTTGGACTAGAAAACATAGAGCTCAGGGTTTTGCAGACTGAATTTTCAAGTCATGTAGATTGATTGTTGTAACACACATAATTTGGAAAGATCTTCAGTTTGATGCATGACCTATAATGTTTTTGGTTCCAAAACTTATGAAAATTGTTGCTTTTTTCATTGAATTTGGTTCAAAACTGAAATATACTTTTACATCATAAAAACAAAGCTTATACATAGATTAAAAAAGACCTATTTACTATCTACTCATTGTTTAACTACATTGTTATTTGGCCATTAAATCCTAATTGGAAATTTTAACTGGAAAAAATGGTGATATTGGGGTCTTATCAAACCTCGTTTGACTTTAGATGCATATTAATAACCTAAAAAACACAATACTTAAAAAAAATGATTATGATTCTATTGTTCTTGATATCACACACGCTTTAATCAGATAGGGGTTTATCATTTTATTTTGACAATCTATACAATATTAGGTTGGACACAGTTAGACTATTAGAATTAATACGACATTATGTGGTGATATGAAAAAATATTACAGTAGATTATTTTAAAGAAGTGTCTAGTCTTTTTCCTTGCTCTTATTATCTTTTACTGCCATTTTGAGTGTGATATTATGAGTTTAATTGATTATGTGTATATTGTGTTGTATCAGTTGTGTGTAACTCCTTCATTTTTTACCAAGCTTGCTCAATAAGTGTTATGAATAACCTTTTTAATTGATCTGTTGTCATTGAAAAGAAAGTTTTATATGATTTTGCACTAGACTGACTGATTTAATGAGAAATCTGCCAAAATTTCTTTAAATTCTAATCAAAGAATATATCATTTTAAATTGTGAAACTATCTTAAAGCTTTTTTGCAAATATTCAAAATTAGGTATTTGTTAGAATAGATATCAAGAACAAATAATCTGGTCAGTAGGATTTAACTCAGATTTTGAACTGTCATAGAAGGAAAGCTTACAGCTTATATAATAAAGTCCTTTCATCTGCATATAAATGCTTAATATTTTATTTTACTACTGATTTTGGTAATTGGGATCACTAAGGTTTGATCAGTACGCAATCAGGATTTATTATGACCGGTAGACATTATATAAGCATAGATATACCAGTGTAGCTTTATTTGTCCATTATATTTGATATTTCCTTGATTGATTATATTTCTGGGTATGTGATTGAGGGCTTCCAAAACAGTCATATTTGCTGGACAAGTCTGTTTCTTTCAGTATATGTCTAGATAGAATAACATTGAACTTGACCTGCAGAATGTTATTTATAATCAGACAAAAAAAAACAGAGGTTCAAGGTGATCATTTTTGGCTAGACAGTTTTCCCAAATTAAAATCGTTTCAAAATTAATTGCTTAACAAATTAGAGGATATTTATGGGACAATTTAGTGCAAAAACATAGTTTCTGCTGTAACTGAATCATTAACAATATGAAATGGACAAAGGAGAAGGTCCGGTAAGGGCCAATTTCAGCCTAAAATTCAAAGTACATCTGACGAAAGATTTTTGACATGTTTTAAATACTTACGTATCTTCTTCAGTCGATTCAATAAGTTTTTGTTTAAGATTTGAACTGATTTGGTCATTAAAGATGCTCAAATGCAAGCTTAAATATGAAAAATCTATTAAATCTGCCAAAAAACGTCACATTTCAGATGATTTTTGTCTAAAATGGAAGTGGCCGCATTCGTGTTCAGTCTCAACATTTATATATGTCATGTATTATCATTAAATACAACATATATTAAAATATTTAGACAACACAAATGTGGCCACTTCCATTTTAGGCAAAAACCATCTTAATATTAGCCTAAATGCTAAAATTGTGAAGATTTCAGTATTTTTTCATGAAATACTGATGCTAGTACTTGATGCTTGTCCATTGTATTGTCAAAAATAGCTCATATTTATGTAACAAAAGTATTATACTTTCCAATGAATAGCTAAAAGTTTACATTTTCAACAACTTAGTAAAAACACTATAATTTGGGACCAAAAAGGGGTCTTACCAGACCTACTCCTTTGGCCTAAAAAGGTCATTTTATGCATAGTTTTTGTCGAGCCTGCGACTTTTGTCGCAGAAAGCTCGACATAGGGAAAGTGATCCAGCAGCGGCGGCTACGGCGGCATCATTAACTAACTTCTTAAAAGCTTTATATTTTAGAAGGTGGAAGACCTGGATGCTTCATACTTTGTATATAGATGCCTTATGTTACGAAGTTTCTATCTGTCACATGTCCATTGTCCTTGACCTCATTTTCATGGTTCAGTGACTACTTGAAAAAAAAGTTAAGATTTTTTGTAATGTTAATTTCTCTCTTATTATGAGTAATAGGAAAACTATATTTGGTATGTGCGTACCTTGCAAGGTCCTTATGTCCATCAGACAGTTTTCACTTGACCTCGACCTCGTTTCATGGATCAGTGAACAAGGTTAAGTTTTGGTGGTCAAGTCCATATCTCAGATACTAGAAGCAATAGGTCTAGCATATTCGGTGTATGGAAGGACTGTAAGGTGTACATGTCCAACTGGCAGATGTCATCTGACCTTGACCTCATTTTCATGGTTCAGTGGTTATAGTTAAGTTTTTGTGTTTTGGTCTGTTTTTCTTATACTGTATGCAATGGGTCTACTATATTTGGTGTATGGAATGATTGTAAGGTGTACATGTCTAACTGGCAGGTGTCTTCTGACCTTGACCTCATTTTCATGGTTCAGTGGTCAAAGTTAAGTTTTTGAGTTTTGATCTTTTTCTAATACTATATGCAGTGGGTCAACTATATTTGGTGTATGGAAATATTTTATGATGTACATGTCAGTCTTGCAGGTTTTATTTGACCTTGACCTCATTTTCACGGTTCATTACTCAGTGTTAAGTTTTTGTGTTTTGGTCTGTTTTTCTAATACTATAAGCAATAGGTCAACTATATTTGTTGTATGGAAGGATTACAAGCTGTACATGTCTGCTTTGCATGGTTCATCTGACCTTGACCTCATTTTCATGGTTCATTGGTCAATGTTTAGTTTTCTTGGTTAAGTCTGTATCTTAGAAACTATAAGCAGTAGGTCAACTATATTTAGTGTATTGAATGATTGTAAGGTGTACATGTATTTCTTGTTTGGTTTATATGACCTTGACCTCATTTTCTTGGATCATGTTAAGTTTATGTGATAGTTGTAGTAAAGCTTTATATTTAGGACTATCAACATAATATCAATGATAAGTAAAGAAGGCGAGACATTTCAGCGTGTGCACTCTTGTTCAAACTATGTAAGAGTCACAGTCTTTATCAAAAAGATATTTCATCCACATTTACATCTTTTAATAAATATCTTTTGGCAAATGATATCTTTTTAGATTGAGCTGTGACTCATCTCTAATAACAATAAAAAATCTCAACATAATATGCTATTTTAAAAGTCTTCCTTAAGGAATGAAGTTTGAAGCAAATATGCAAAGTAAAATTCATTAGAATGCTAATAAGTGATCAACAGAAAACTTTGAATGACGGTGTCAATTCAAAGCTAAAATCAAGAACTAGTCCTTGAAGTTAAGTTCTTACCATGTCTTAAAATGACAATGTCATTTAAAAGCTACAATCAAGTATTTGGCCCTCAAGTTAAGTTTTGTTTTGTCTTGGAATGACAATCTGTCCATCAAGTTATTTTCTTATCCTCAAGTAGTTTATAGTAATTTCCTAGCACAAGAACTTAAAAATGTTCTCTGAATTGAACTAGAAAAAGATATATATAGGGCTAATGATGTAAATTTTAAAAGAAAATTATAACTATCAAACATCTAGAACTTCATTTTAGAAAATGGATGATTTTTTATCATTTTTACCTTTGGTTGTGATTTTGTGATACCTTTTTTTGATTGTTTTATACACATACATTGTACATGGTTGTTAAGATTGAAATACCTTGTTAATGATAACTTTTTATGATGCCCATGTTTACTGTTGTAGTTCAATTTTGGTTGTTATGTTTGATTGGCTACAGCTCATCTTTTTGTGTGTGTGTTTTTATCTAGCATGCTACAATATTTTTATAGCTATAGTTTATTTATGAATGTAGAAAAACGATTCTGTGTGTGCCAGTGATGTTCAGGTTTCTTGGTAAGTTGTCTTTAGTATTTTACAAGAGTTTTTAAAAATTTGCTTTTACTAGTGTGCTTCAGTGTATTATACTTTTTGCATAGACTTGCAAATGAATTTGGTGTTGATTGGCAGATCTTTGCTACTCTCTATTAGAATTATTCTCAACTTTTTAAATGTGGGCACTTTAAAGAGGTGATAAATGGATAGAAAGTTACTATATTGTTTGGACAAAAAGTCACAATTAATAAGAATACAGTTTAGAACATTTTTCATTCTGATCGCTAAATGAAGAGTTATCAAATTTTGATTAAACAAAGGGTATTGTTCTGAGCTCCATGATGCCAGGTGAGAAATAAATACAACAGTAGTATTAATTACCGGTGTACAAAGAAACTTTGTTAGCTTGTTTTCTTTACTTTTTGATCCTTATTAATTTGTTGATAATAAATTTTGTTTAAAAATTGTTCCATATTAGATAGTTCAACAAAATTACATAAACTTTTTTTGCCCCTACCGAGTGGCGCGAGCATTAAGGTATACAGTTATCTTTTTGTCCCTCCATCTGTACGTCCAGAAAATTGGTTTCCATTCTCTAACTTATACATAATGCTTATTACCACCAAACACATATCAAGTATGAATTTTGGTGGTGTTACGTTCACTGTTCTTGAGTTATGTCCCTTTATAAATGGAATATTTGGCAAATTTGTCGTTTCTGCACTCTTACTAAATCTTCTGAAACTTATATACAATGATTATAACTACCAAACACATATTAAGTTTGAATTTGGGTGGTGTCACTTTCTCCATTCTTGAGTTATGTCCTGAAGGAAATGGAAAAATTGGTGAATTTGCTGTTTCTGCACTCTAACTTTACCCTGCATCAATGCTTATTACCACCAAACACAGATCGAGATCAAATTTTGGTGGGGTAGCTTACCCTGTTCTTGAGTTACCCTATTACTGTTTGTTATTGAACAATAAGAGCACTAAACATCCAAGCAATCTCCAATGACAACAAACAGAATCAAATGTCATCAAGTTTCAAAGAAAACAAAACGTCAATAGGTATGAATTAGTACATTGACATTGCATATTTACAAATGGGGGCATCTGTGTCCCATGGACACATTCTTCTTTTACTTTAGAAATAAATCTTTTGTTCACAGAAGACAAAATAATGTAAAAACTGAATTGTGCCTTTTTGTCCTACAACCTTTCACTTTTTACTGTTTATTGTCCTCTGACTTTCTGACATTTTAGAGATTAACTTATTGCATAGGCACTGTTTATTGTCCTCTGACTTTCTGACATTCTTAGAGGTTAACTTATTGCATAGACACTGTTTATTGTCCTCTGACTTTCTGACATACTTAAAGGTTAACTTATTGCATAGGCACTGTTTATTGTCCTCTGACTTTCTGACATTTTAGAGATTAACTTATTGCATAGGCACTGTTTATTGTCCTCTGACTTTCTGACATACTTAAAGGTTAACTTATTGCATAGGCACTGTTTATTGTCCTCTGACTTTCTGACATACTTAAAGGTTAACTTATTGCATAGACACTGTTTATTGTCCTCTGACTTTCTGACATTCTTAAAGGTTAACTTATTGCATAGACACTGTTTATTGTCCTCTGACTTTCTGACATTCTTAGAGGTTAACTTATTGCATAGACAGTGTTTGTTGTCCTCTGACTTTCTGACATTCTTAGAGGTTAACTTATTGCATAGACACTGTTTATTGTTGACCTAAAGATATCTGGTGGGTTTTGGTCTACAAAAAATGACAAGCATGTCAAGCCCTCAACTGCCACTATTCTCAAATGAGTTATAACATATATTAACAACTGCAGGTGGCATAGTCACTAAAAATAGATTTTATTTGCAAAGTTAAAAATTATTTCATGCTCAAGTAGTGTTCAATTATATGAACAGAAAGATAATGTTTAACATTTTTAACCATTGTTAACATTTGTATACAAGTCATTTTAAGTCATGCACATCTAGTGTGATTAAACTTAACAAGAGGATTGTTATACATTGGAATGCAAAAACACTCAAAGACAAAAAGCAAAACAAAAAAAGAAAAGAAACTGTTTTGAAAAATTGGGTCCATTCATTGTTCATGTTTTAAAGGGGCATTAGCTGCCAATTTAATAACCATCCAGTTGACTCAAGCTCTCTTGTTTGAATTAAAAGATAATGAAATATTTAACAGAATTCAAAAGACCCATAGGAAATTATAAACAATGCATGAAATTGTAATAAAGTATAAGCATTTCATGTGTATTTTAGAACTGGACGTCATCTTATTCACCAACATGATGACCTCCAAGACTGTGGACGGTCATGTGACTCTATAGAAACATAAGTATAAAAAGACAAGGACAAGCAATAGTATAATGACAATTTTCCTAGGTCTTTTTGAAATGATGACATAGATTTATAAATATGTAAATCATTGTTTTACCTATATAAAGATGATATATTGAGGGCTGATTAAGTCAACAAAATGGCTCCCTTGTTTCACTATTCAATTTTTACAATTTTATCTTTTTAAATGACTAAACATGTTAAACATATGTAAGCCCAAACCCATCTCCAAATAAGGGTCAAATTTGAGGTTGCAGGCATACAGACACACAGGTCTTGCAAGACAATGATATCAGTGCTGTTTGATCAATTTTTATTACACAATTGGAAAACCAGGCTGCTAATTTGGAGTTTTTATTTAAATAAACTACTTTTGTTGACAAAAAATCCTTATTTTTAATTTTTTGTCTTGTAGCTAATGCTCCTTTGAGTTTGAATAATTCTTCAACTGCTTATTTATATATATTTTTCAACCATGTATGACTTTCCTTTGTAAATATATTGTTCTGACCCATATTAATTAGTGCTACAAATTAATCAAAAACCAACTGACCATTATTAATACATGTAGTAATTCATTGGTTCTATTGTACGATTCACATATATAAATGACTATAATATCTTCAAAGTATTTTAAGAAGTATATGTTTTTCATAACAAATTGGGCATTCAATTCAAACACTTTTCATGTTAAATAATTTATATAGATAATAGTAGAATGAGTTTCATATCATAAAAAGTGTGTAGTATGGACTTGCTTATATAGGGCACACAAGTTTTTTTTAAGTTGTTTTCTGGTGCTTCAGGTTCTATTATATTGACTTTTAAACTTATTATGATTTATTGTTACAGTAGAAAACTTGAACAACTCCTGACCACTGAAGGAATTGAAAGCTTAAATAGCAGAGTTAAAACTTGTAATGAAAATTTTACTGACATAAATCAGATGTCTTAGCATTGAAAACACAACTTTTTGAAGAATATTTTGTTTACAAACTTAAAATCTGTTTATCATTATTATAAATTAAGACAGATTTTGTATATATAGCTAGTAAGCAATATGATTGACTTGCAATCTTTGATTGAATTTAATTGAATTTTGATTTTGTTGAATACATTTATTTTTACCAGTGTTATTCATGAAGATGTTGTGATAATCAGTGGTGTGTTCATTTTATCCTCTCATTCTAATCATTTAAATCATTCAATTATTGTATTTAATTTGTCAACTTTTTACCATAATGTCTATGTTGCAGTATAATAAATATCTTATGTAGCCAAGTATCCAAACTGAATGTAAAGGAACAGTCATGAGTCCTAGTGTGTACTTGATGTATAAGAAGTCATATTTTTAAAGTTTATTGTTATACTTATGATATGATATTGTGCGCACATGATATATGTAAACAAATATTCTAAACACATGGGAAAAGTGCTTATATTTTGTTTCTTTCAAGTAAAATCCACAAAATTAATTCTTTGACATCATTTACAATTTGCATTGCTTTATACATGATTTAGTTATTGATTGTTTCCTGTTATTAGAGAGTTATTATTATTAATTAGCAAATTTTATATTTATAGATACCTCATGATACCACTTGAAGTGAACATATTTATTGTTATTAATCTACAAATCAGGTATTTCAGTATTCTTTTTTATCTTGGAAAGTGCTCAAAATCTATATAGGAAATGTTGCCTAGAATAATACCTTCCATCAAATATGGAAATTTGCCATGTTGCCTGGAATAACACAGATCTGTTATATAAAATCTTATCTGAAAATGATGGGAATTGTGCACATCATCATATTTATTAGTAACAGTTATAAATAATGACAATGTTGCCCAGTTTTTTTTAATAATTATTTTTTTGTACAAACACTATGTTTAAAAGTAGATGATAGTCTTAGTGTGCTAGTACTAGGGATAAGTTTCTAATTTCAAATTTGTTGTGAAGCCTGAATCAAATAGTTAATGATTGTAGCAAAATATTGTTAAGATCCAACAGATTGGAATATTACTTTTGGGGGTATTGTTAAAATGAAATGTCTTCTTTATCAACATTTTGGCTATTTTATTTCTGACACCATATTTTTAACAATCGGTCAAGAAATTTACACATATGGTTAGCATTTAAGTTATTAGATCTTGGTATCATTTATTTCAGTCACCTTGTCATTATTCAGAGCTGTTCTATCACTAACTAATATTGATTGTGAATTGACCTAATCACATTATAATGTTATGTTATAAAATAAACAATGAAAAATTGCATGTTGTTATGTGCATGTGAAATATGTTTTTGTATACATGAATGTAATACGCTTTACTGTATATTGATGCTGTGAATGAGAATGTTTTAAGAAGGTATGCATGTAGATTATTTAATAAATACTATACAAAGCATGAATCTAGTACTCAATTGCATTTGTCATTAAAAATATGTTTTGAAAAGATTAATTGAAACTACATACCAAAGAAAAACGAATGACAAAGATGTAGGCTTTATTTACCTTATACAGTTCTTTAGTACAAAGGAAAAATAGAAACGATTACAAGATTAAATCTGACACAGTTTTTTTGAGTAAGTGGGTTGAAAATTCCGATCTTGTTCACTTAGTTTTCTGTATTGTATTTGTTTCAGTCATTGGTAAATGCTTGAACTATATCTTTACTGGCAACATAACGTGAACACTTTTGTGGCCCATATCTTCTTATTTTTATATGCAAGGTCTGTATTTTGAAGAATACAATTTAAACCTTATTGCACTCAAGGAATAATATTGAAGTTAAGCTAATTTTAAACAGAGATATAGTTGGTAAATCTCAAAAACACAAGATGCATCAATAGTTGACACTGTTCAAAATTTTATTTCTTTTGAATGAATAAACCAAGAGAAAAGATCTGAGGGAGCAAGATTGGGAGATTCGACAGGTAGTAATATTGGGAGATTCGACAGGGTAAGGCCCTCCTGATATACATGTATTACCCATCATGCGAGTCAGACTCAGTAAAGTGTCACTATAGGGAATAGGACAATATTGGTAAATTACAAACACAGTGTTGGTGCCCATTATAGAAACATAGGAATAAGTCGACAATTACAAACACAGTGTTGGTGCCCATTATAGAAACATAGAAATAAGTCGACAATTTGGCATTTTGGGTTTGATTATTCTATAACTGTACTAGACCTATAGCCTGTGTCCTCGTTTTGTTTACTGTATTATATACCTCTGTTCCCAACCTGGTGGTCTTTGGTACAAGTTATTAGAAACCTCCGAATTTCACTAAAAAATGATAGATTTGTCCCTAGTGTTAAAAATTGTGCAATAAATGCAAGAAACGAAAAAAATGATTTTATTAGATATAAAATTCAAGTTCATTACAGTGACACTAAAATATGAATTCAATGATAACGATATTCTTACAATTTTAAGATCTAAGACCATAAAGCCGTGTCTCTCATGAGTTGAGACATTGAGGGCACATTGTATAGGTGCAATAATCGAGATTTTGGCCACCAAAAATAGTGTTTTTTAATACAGTGGTTTTTCTTCATAATCCTGGTGGGATTATGTGAGTTTTTGCATTAGGACACAGCTCTTTTAATGAAGTCGGTATACTGTGAAAATGCAGAGGCCTATATACACGTATCAATCTAGGACCAATATGTATATGTTAATGCGACAGTAGTTTACCGATGTCCAAATCTCGTAAATCGAATGCATCAGTACCAGATTCAGTTGAGAAATGGAAATGTCATTCGATAGGGCAGATGATATGTTATTGTTTGATATAGAAAGTTTAATCGAAAAACTGAAATATTCATATTTGTCATAGATCCTTTATTGAGGCCGTCTATGGCAATTTGAAGAAATAGAAAAGAATATTAACCACAACTTCTATTTTTGGCAGTTTTTTTAATGTCACGTCCCCTGGGATATAAGAGATGCAAGCGCTCTCCAAAATGTTTGTAACTGAGTTGCATACTATCATCAATCTCAGATAACTTGAAACTGGCAAGAATCTTTTCCTTAGCAACCTAACAACGCAAAGTAAATACAAAAAGTAAAAATCCAGAGGCTACTATCATTGGCTTAAAATAAGCTTTATATCACCATTAAGTTTGTTCAAAATCACCCTGTATCTAATACAACTGTAAAATACCATTATTAGATTATTGATCCATTTTGAAAAAAATATATTCTCAGTTAATTTTCAAAGAAACAAAGCCTTGGAGGAGGAAGATTATTTGTAACCGAATTAACCATCGGTGTCCAAAATTAAAACTAGTAGTACATAAAATTTTCAATATCAAAATACCCATAAATCAAATAAAAAATAAAAATGAGCAACTATTTATTATGTGCAGAACTAAAAGACAACTGACTAAAATGATCGAGACATAAGATGAAAAAAAAAGATCAAGACCATATATGGAAATTTCTTTCCAAATGATGATGAAATATAATTACATACTAAATTAAGAGCATGCATAATATTAACGCTACCAATTTTGCTGCACCAGATGCGCATTTCGACAAGTAATGTTTCTTCAATGATGCTCGAGGCCAAAATATTTAAAAATCAAATACCTATAATACAAATGTGATGACCTGATAAAACCAAAAGGTCCAAAAGTAAAGCCAAACCTAGACAAGCAACCAGAACTATGCCTAAGGGAGATACATTCCTAAATTTAAGATAATTTCAAAATTTAAAACAACACATTTAAATAAAGCAATATCCGCATTTTCATACCAATACTAAAGTACAGGTTACTGGGCTAATGAAAGGTGTATTTTCAAATGATTGCGACTGCAGTTGATTGGAAAGACGCTATTTTACCTTTCAATCAGTAGTGTTGACTTTTGACTTTTTGAACGCGCGATAAAAGGATAAAGAACGCTCGATAAAAAAGAAATCCCCAATGACTGCTTCAGCAGAAATACTAATGTAACAAAATGAATCAAATAGTCATTCCATCTGCAAAATATATTTCCTGAGTCCATCAAAACTTTAGACTGATGAATCAGCCAACATACACTTGTTGATTTCGAAGAAAGCACATGGTAAATTTTGAGAACAACTTTTTGACATGAAATCAAATAGACTAATGTAACCAGAGTTGGAATTCTAATCATCGACTCAGTTAATCATAATGACATTACTGAAACATTGTTTACCTTCACTCGGTTGCATGTTATCACGATTTTCTTTAATCTTTAATTAAAAATATATACTTAACGTTATTCAAAAATGTTAAAATCGGTTGGAGAAGAGGACATATAAAATTTTAAACCAAGTTTATAACAAAGATGTTATTATTATTTTATCAATGTGTATCGACAACATTTTGTGTCTACATCTTTAATGTGTTACGACTCGTTGTCCATACTAACAATATATTTGTATGCCATATTCTGTACCTGCAGAGTGTTTTGCCTTTGTTTGTTTCTAAGCCATATCTATCTTATTCAGTTAAGCAGACCGATGTGAATCTTCAGTGTGCTTTGAAGGCGTATTCCGTTTATTTTATTAGTCCCATGTTTTAGTGCAACCTCATATTCCTTTGAGTTTGACGGCATATTCCGTACTTTTCGTATTTATTTTTAGTACTTGTACATCCTTATTTTTCAAATTTTTGAGTTTGAGCATTCCTGATGAAGGTGAATCCAAAATAGCATTTCGGGGGCACCAACTATATAGTGTTATTTTTATTTTGTTTCTGACTCCATATATACTCTGAGGATTAAAATTCAGGCTGAAAATATATAGAATGTCATCTACAATTTAACAAAACCTTTATTTCTATTATAAGTCAATTTTTAAAAGATTTGTTTTTCTTTACTTTTACATGCATGTTGCCTAATTTGTATTTTCTTCGTGGTTTTGTATTTTATTTGATTTTTAATGATATTTTTTTATAGATAGACATATTATCTGTTATGTATTCAAATTACAGTTTTAGTTTTGTTTTTGCATGCTTTTAGTTGATATATAAAGGCATATTGGTTTATTTACAAATATAAACAAGGAAATTATGAGAATGGAAAAAAGTATCACACATACCGAACTCCAAGGAAATTCAAAATGGGAAAGTCTATAAAAACTGACAAAATCGAATGGTATCATCCGACGGACGAGTGAAAAACAACTGTCATATTCTTGACTCGGTACAGACATTTTTCGAAGAAAATGGTGGATCAAATGTGGTTTTATAGATACACTTGTATGACAGTTGTTTACAGTTCCGTTTTATTGACAACATTGGGTTAGAATTGTCAAAATGACCAAATTGGCAGCAGTACCTTTGCGCCAAATATTATTTTTCAAAGGAATCAATTGCGACAATTTACGGAATACTTTAGCGCCAATTACCTGTACAAACATAATTGGTTAATGTAACAATAATTGGGATCCAGCAGCTAATAATTTTGTAAACATTCATCAAAGACATACAACACAGCTGACTAAAAAAAATAAAAAAAACATTTTATTTATTAATTATGAGATTTGCCTGTCCATTGTATAGATACACTCGTCATAAAAGTTTACCTTTACCATCCCCGGTGGAATATAGTAACTAACCAACTCTTAACTTGTATTAAAAGTAACATAGTTGACCTTAGATGAATTTGACTATTCTATAAGCCTCCTTTTGGTCATATAGCTCCACGTGTTTTACATCTCTGGCTTTCCAATGTTTAGATTTGAGCGTTCCTTATGAAGATAAATCCAGAAAAGCACTTCGGACGCACAAAATTCACACAGTTTTATTTATTTATTAATTATGGCTGTCCATTGTATAGATAAACTCATCATAGATAGAATTTAATTAAGTTGTTCAATCTTTACATTATACATATTTCTTTAACGACACGTTTTAAATTTAAATTTTCAGAATTTAACAAATATGTTATTCCATGCGTCTTAATGGATCTGAATACATCAAGAGACATAATGTTTTTCTTGGAAATTTAATTGTGACAAACTAATATGCCTTTAATATCGAAAAGAAACGTTTAAAATGCTTAAACGTACCAAATAATGGATTTTTATTTTCTCTTTTTTTCAGTTCTAGAGATGTTTGAAGCTTTAATGTCATAGTTTTTTTCATTTGTTTTTTCATTAATCACTTGTCAGACCATTAAATGGTTATTTTCATCTTTTATATATTATTAAATATGTTATATGATATAAAATTGATGTTTATTTTCTATGTCTGCTGAAACGACACACTATGAACATAATAATGACTTACAATTTTATTGTCGGCTTAAAAATTCACAAGACACAGCAGTGTTTTTGCAATTGTATTTCTACTCAAAAACTCACATTTTATAAGAGTACTGACCTTGTCAACACAAGTCATGGAAATACCATTGCATGTTAGTTTACTACTATTAAAAATGTCTATGATATAACGGAACCTTTGCAAAAAAGTCAGATCAAAATAAAATTATGCAAAAAATTACCATATCACAATTTTAATGCAGCTAATATTAACTTGATGCATAAGTAATGTTACAATATTATCAAAAGGGGAGAAGATACAGTCGACAAAACATTACACAGAAAATTAAAATTGAGCAAACGAATCCGATCAAAATTAAGGGGATGAACTAAGGTGCTCCATAAGTGTAAAATTATTAAACAGTTCCTCCTGATATATCGCAGTATATTTGGATAATTCGCATGCGGTGATGTTACAATTGAGGAAAAAGAGGACGGGACTACTACAAGTGGAACGTATTCATGATTCACAGATACAGATATTCCAAAACGGTAACCAAAATCTTGATGGCGTCTGTCAAAATTTCCAAATGATGACTTTAACTTTACCATTTGCCATCTTTGGTTCCATAACTGCATTTTACGCAGCAATTATCTATCAAGGAAATCTTGGCAGGAAACACAAGCCGTGGAATATCGTATCAACTGGGAGCTATATATCTCATGCAGGCACGACCGGAATGTTGCTACATAGAAATGAAAAGTTTGTAATGGGAGCATTACATTCATTTGTTATCTTATAGTAGTTATAACATGACTCTCATTGTCAATTTCTAGATGAGAGTAAAGATATCGGCACAATTAAATAATCTAACCATAGAATTGACCCAATGTGAATGTTTGAAAATAAAGCACGATTTTCTGAACAAAGGATAGACCAGACTGTTAGCTAGCTATAAAACCAGGTTTAATCCACGATTTTCTACATAAGGAAATGCCTGTTCCAAGTCAGGAATATGTTTAACCGGATTTTATGAAAAAAAATCAGTTATTCATTTGGTGATGTACGGCGGGCGGCTGCCAAACAGTGTCCGTGCATTTACTCATGAACCGTTCAACCAAAGCTTTTCAAATTTAAATGTGTTGTTATTGATGACAAAATGGAGGTCAAGTTCAATATTGACGATTTTCACTTTCACCGTTCAGGAGTTATGGTTCTTGAAAGATTGAAAAATGGTGTTTCCAGTCGTGTCCGTGCTTTAACTCATGAACCGTTTCACCAAAGCTTTTCAAATTTTATTATGTTGTTACTGATGACAAAATAGAGGTCAAGATTGATATTGATGATTTTCACTTTTACCGTCCATATTAAGGTTCAAAGGGTCCAAAATTAAACTTTGTTTGATTTCTTCAAAAAATGATTTTTAATTTTGGGGCCTGTTTTCAGATTGGTTCACATTAAGGTCCAAAGGGTCCAAAATTAAACTATGTTTGAATTAAAAAAAAATGAATGGTTTGGGTTCTTTGATGTTCTGAATCTAAGCAGATATTTAATATTTTGGATTTAATTATTATATGAATTTGAGTTATTTCCCTTTGAACAGAAATTAATAATTAATTTCTTTGTCATTTGGTCTCTTGTTAGATATTTTTTTTAATTTTGAGGCCAGTCTTCAAATTGCTCCATATTTAGGTCCAAAGGGTCCAATATATTCTTGGTGTTCTTTGATATGCTGAATCTAAGTGGTATTTAGATTTTTTATTATAATTTGAAAGTAGATATAACATCATATCTAATTTTAGAGAACTATTTTTTTAGTGTTAAATCATATCTAATTTTAAAGAACTATTTTTTAGGGGTTAAATCATATCTAATTTAAGAGAACTATTTGTATATCATTTACTCAGTTTGAGTTATTTTTCTTTGAATAGAAAATTAATAAGTATATGGATAAAATTAAACTGAGTTTCATTTCAACGTAAATTAAATATATATAGGGTTCTTTCTGAATCTAAACCTGTATTTAAATATTGGATTATTGGGCCCAGTTTTCAAGTTAGTCCAAATCAGGGTCCGAAATTAAACTTTGTTTGATTTCAACAAAAATTGAATTGATGGGGTTCTTTGAAATGCTGAATCTAACCATGTATTTAGAGATTTTGGGCTCCTTTATCAAATTGGTCCACATTGAGGTCCAAAGGCTCCGAAATTAAACTTTTGTTTGATTTCATCAAAAATTTAATTCTTGGGGTTCTTTGATATGCTGATTCTAACAATGTACTTACATTTTGGATATTGGACCATGATAGGTAAATGTCCAATTTCAAATTTTTCTGTTCTTTGACCACATTCATTTTGTGTCACAAACATATGCTGTGGCAAATATTCAATCACAATCCAAATTCAGAACTGTTTTAAGCTTAAATGTAGTGTCCATAAAGGCTCAACTGTTCAGGGTTCGACCTCTGCAGGAAATCCGGTTTGCTGTCACTCTGACAGCCTCTGGTTTCCATTCGTTTGATATGTTTTAGCTTTTGATTTTGCCATTTGATAAGGGACTTTCCGTTTTAAATTTTCCTTGGAGTTCGGTATTTTTGTTATTTTACTTTTTCCCAACAGTAACAACACCGACATTTTAAACTAAGATAATACAACACTGAAACTTTAAAAAAAAGCAACACAAACCCCTGTAATACAAAACTAGGGGTGTGCTCCAGGAGGATAAGCAGTTCCTGCTCCACTAGTCGGATTCGTCGTGTTTCTCTTTGCAAGTCTCATTCAGTAATGTCACAACTTGGAAAAGAGGACAGATTGTGGTAATGACAAGTGGAACATATCCGTGGTCAGTTGTGACAGAGCAGATATTCATTAACGGCCAATCAAATCATGAGTAGTCTGTGAAATTTTCAAAAGATGACTCTTACTTTACCATTTTGAACTTTAATGGAATAGCTTCCTTGTAAGCAGTTACACAAAATCAAGGAAATCATGATAGGAAAAGCAAGCCCTGGAATATCGTATTATTAGATGGGGATATATACTCTATATGCTGGCTGCTAGAATTTTGCTACACATAAATAAAATTTACAATGGGAAAATTTAAATCATCCCTTTTGTCGCAAGTTTAGTTCGCAAATACCCTTTTAATTAATTTCTAGATGCAAGTCCAGATATGAAGCAGACTTAACTGTATGTGTGGTAACCTTTATTTCAAGTTCATTGTATTGGTTGATTGATGTTTCCTTAACATCCAGTGGCAAAACTTTCATGCATTCGAGAAAAAATAAAAAAATAAATACAACAGGTAAATCTTGTAATAGAGGACGTTCGGGTTGAAGGTTGGAGAAATTTGGCTTGTCACTGGAAAATGAGTGTCATTGGAAACTTTGCCTTGCAACTGGCCACCTACTTACTCTTCAAAGAGTATTTGCAGAATTCGTGGCACTCTCTCTACACGAGGCATCGGATTTAACGTCGCTATTCTGACAGGACGTAGCTGTGTACTTATGCCTTCCGCACAGCTAAATGAACGCTCCATTTTGGCAATGATTTTACTGCCGATCGGAAGAAGACCGAAGTGACTATATTTCTATTCCCCAGTCACCCGTGGGGACAAATTCATTGTGATAGATGCAATCAACATAGTAGTCGATAAATTTTGAATGATTCAGTGACATAGTAGTAACAATAACAAACGATAGATACAATTGCACAATTTCAATGCGTGTGATGTCAAATATTCAAATAAAGATATTATTTGTGAGAAACAAGAGAAATTGACAAATCTTGCACAAAACTTCCTAATCTTCCATCAGAAGGCATTTTTGTAAGGAGATGAAAGATACCAAAGGGGGAATCAATACTCACAAGTCGAAGAGAGACAGACAAAATGAAAAAAATATTGAATAATTTCGTGCGTCCGAAGCGCTTGTCTTGATTAATCTTCATCAGGAACGCTCAAACCCCAAAATTTGAAAGCAAAGAATGTAAAAGACCAAATCATGTAATCAATGTAGAACCGTTAGTATTACAGTTAAGGGATATGTCACTTAACATGATATAGTGTTTATGTCTGTTAAAAAGAGGGAGAGCAATTTCCCCATTATTAATTTTACATTTAAAAAGGCCAATATTTAATGAAGTTTACAGTATCAGTGCTTTATGTGTGAACTTTATTACTTATATAACATTATGTCATATTTTCGAGCATATAACCAACAAATAAATGTCTATAAGCAATTTTCAGCATTTGTGAAACAAAAATTTATAGGAAAGTTATTTACCAATCAATTTATTTTGGTTACTGATGTTCTTCGATGCAAAAATTACAAAAAATGTTAAATGTATCAAAATTGTCTATAACATTAATGGATTGAAAACCTGCAAGATATTTTTTATAAACCCTTTGATGATCAATTTTTACTAGATACATTATTAGTACTAGAGTAAACAAATTCAGGGAAAATTAAGCTTTTGTTTTTGTAATCGTCAGATAGTCAATTAAGTTTCAAACATTTTTAGTGACCAACAAGGTGTGAATGCTTTGAACACCCTGAAGATTAATATGTTGTGCTTCCAACTGATAAATCATCAAACAATATTATCTTGATACAAAAAACAGGAATTAAAAAAATATATGATAATTCCGCTAACACCTTCATCATTAACCCAATATTTAACTTGCATATTTGCAATCACCGGCATTAAAAGTTTGCAACAAAATCAAAGATTTATATAGCGGTCAAATTAATTTCTCAGGAAGACTCAATGTAAAGGGAGGGATAGAACTGAATTTTAGTATAGGCTTAAACTTCAGAAATTCGAGGCATATAGATTTTAAAATTTTATCAGCAACCAAAACCGGGCTTTAGAGCTATCATGATACCACTTACTCTAGGGGCGGTTAAAATCAGATGTGGATACTAAAAAGTTCAAAATATCTGTAAGAGTCGTTACAATCTAAGCAATCTTTGTACCTCTCTTCGGGTAATAATATAAAACATTTAACTTCTCTGCTTTTTACAAAAGTATTTCTCATAAGTTTAAATCAGTAATTGGGTTTACTAAGAGATAAAACAGTCAGGTGCGTTCTTTTATTCTATCACCAATTAAAAAGTGGTAAATAACTGAAAATACAAAATGAAATACAATTTGCAATATGTCAAACAATTATTAAAGTTAATAAATCATCTGGTATGTAGCAATGCAATACTCCAATATGAAAATAGTTCAAATTTCTACTTATCCTGGTTAAACAGTTACATATATCACAGTCAGTTTGAAGGCATTACCTGTGATATTTCAAATGTTACTCACGCTGTGGTTAGCCACAACTTGTAATTCAGATTGAATCCTGCGGAACTCCTTTCTCAAGTGATGTGACGTGGTAAGGTCGATTTACAAAAGACGGATACGAGGCTACAATAACAATACAATGTTGTCCTGTGATGTCCAGATTTGACTCCGGAAAATATAAATTGATCGTGAATACGAATACAAAATATATGTAGACAAATGATTAGATATGATGCAAGACACTCATTCTAAATTACTTTGTTACATAAAACAGAATGGCCACCGAAGATATAAATACCTTGTTTTAAGAAGGGATAAATCATATTTTGAAAAAAAAAAATGCAACAGACAATCTACATTCCCAAGGAAAACAACTGTTCCCCTCTGCTTGACGATTTGTTCCTATGAGGCAGACTTCATACAGAAGCCTAAATAAAGAAAATATACACTGACTAGATGATTTCCCTTCACTGAAGAATTCACAGTCTGATGACTGTGATGTTGATTCATCTGTCCCAGTGACCTTGAATTAAAGGTAACCACAGATACAGTTAAGTCTGCTCCACATCTGCACTTATATCTAAATATTGACTATGGGGGTCGGGTCGGTTGAGAACTAAAGTTTACGACAAAAGTGATGTTTTAAACTTTTTCATTATGAAATTTCAAAATTTGTGTAGCGCAGCACCTGCATATGGAGTATATACTTCCATGTGATGATGTGATATTCAAGGGTTTTCTTTTCCTATTATGATTTTCTTGTCAGAGGATTACTATTCACAACAAAGCTATTGCACCAAAGGTTCCAAAAGGTAAACTTGCATTCTGAGATACCACTGAAAGTTTTACGGACTTCTCATTTGGCAGACCGTTATTGAATATCTAATGCTTCACAAGTGACCAAAGTTATATTCTAAGGTAGAACTGTACACACTTATTCTAGGATAGAAGTGACAGATCATGTTCAAGTGTAGAACTGTCAGAATTTATTCTAAGGTAGAACTGTCAGAATCTGTTTTAGGGTAGAACTATCCAAAACTGTTTTACAGTAGCTCCTGGCAACCGTGAGTATTATTTTAATCTTTGACACAATATTATTTAGTATTGTCTCACTTGTAGCTGTGATTTTTATCTGCGATATTTTCGAGAAAATATTTTGTTTGCAGGTGTTTGTTACTGTGCATTTTTCTCAGTACCTTTGGCTTTCCCCTTGATTGAGATAAAGGATGTAGATTAGGGGTTGAGAATAAAGGCAGGAATAAGTAACCATGGTAATTTAAGCCCATATGCACTATCAAAGTCTTAAACCATTGCCGTGACGTCAGCCTCTTCATTTACCGTGGTTTCTTTTCCTAGAATCAACGCTTTCTAAATCTGTCGCTGAAATGAACTCACCAAATTATATTCAATTGTTTCCTTTGTGTGCTTAATTTCATTAAGTTTAAATCGGCTAATTTACCATTTTCTACATAATGGAATGCCTGTACCAAGTCAGGAATATGGCAGTTGTTTTCCATTCGTTAGATGTGTTATATACATAATAGACAATCGTATAGTATAAGTTAGTAGCCGCGATGTTAGGATCAATGAGTTCTAGAGTCAAGTTAAATAGAGACTTGTCGGTTTAGGGTTTTATCTTTGTTGTCCCTATTCTTTAGTTTTTCCGTTTTTCTTATTTTGTATGTTATTGTGGATATTTTTGTAATAATAACGGGTTTTGCCGTTTATTTTTGGATTATTATTGGCTATTTCACGTATTTGAAAAGAAAATGATTACATTCAATTTGTCGATTTTTGTTTTATAAATATAGCATGATTTCATCTGTTTTACTACATATCTTTATAATCGTTTATTTGCAAATTCCTATGCAAGTAAATCGTGATGTGCCTAGAATTAGGTTTCTTGCTAGAAATTTCGGTAACATACTTATTATATATACTTAAAAATAAGTTCGAATATGTCTTATTTCGTAAATTGCAGATAATATTCAGGTGCATAATAATCCAAAGACAGACGTGTTATGTTTTATTTGTATTTCTCTAACCAATTAATTGTGAACTTTGATTTATTAATCATTATCCATCGTTGAACATGATAACATCGTTAATTAAACTCACTTACAATACCTTCTAACTTAGAAAAGGCTTTAATTTTGAAAACACATCAACACAATAGTTTAAGTTAGAGACACGATGGATAAGCGGTGATTCATAAAAAACAAACCATTCGCGCTCCAGGCTCATGGTTTCTTTTTCAAGAATCAACGCTTATCCATTGTATCTATAATAATGAAACCTTACCAGTTATTTATATCTTAAATGTTTTGGTCCATTAAGGAATTTTGGTTGAAGCAGATATTTTCTAATCTCTTTTTTTCAGAATTTGGCGGTTATGAGCTTGACACCTGGTAAAAGACTCGCGGTCCTATATATAGAAGAAGATCATTGGCGTATACCACACGTCATCTATTTTAAATTAAAGATGGAATATTCTGATGAATTAACAGAATAAGTAAACATTGAATAACAGATCTGTAAACTTGGTTCATACAGAAAAACACCAAAAACACAGCAAAAACAGTATGGTTCAATTCTATCTACAATGATGTTGGTTTGAATATTGTCACAACGGCCACTCATCTTTTGTGTGGGAAAAATCTTTTTAAAAGAGGATTTAAAGGTTACAATTAACCAAATCCCTCTTTTTCTGTGCTTATTTTTCACTGAAATTCTAGTAGTACCCTTACTTTCGGTGTTAAACTGGAAAAAAGGATAAATATTACAGACATTAATGTATGAGTAAAATAAGAAAATGTGACGGTGCTCATCTAATATAATGATGCTTGTTATTGTAGACAGTTATCTATACGAGGTCATGTACAGGTACGTGACACACATGCATAGTAAAACTAATGTTATCTTTATAGTAACAAAGTGCTTATTTTGTAGGATTATTGATTTCGAAACGTAAGTAAATACATGGTTTTACCAAGTTTGATTCACAGTGTAATACGTAAAACTAAATTCCCGAAAACTTGTTTAGTCTGTAGTACACGTACCTTTAGAAGTGTCTTAATTTAGAGTACTGGTACTGATTAAGTAAGTCGTGTTACTGTTTCCCTTTGTGTCAATATGTTCTAATTGAGATACTTGTTTCCTCATAGTATTGTAGGCTTGCACAATATGAAAAATAAAATATCCTTGAATTGTAATCATATAACAACGTACAAAAAACTGATACGAAAGACACGCTGATTTGTTGTATGAAAATATATTATAGTGACGTAAGTTATAACAGAGTGACCTTGGGTTCTCTGGAAGGATGAACAGTTCATGTTCCACTAGCGACTTTCTCGTCTTGCTCAAAACATTTAAAAATCCTATGACAAGTTGCATTAACTAGTGTTATAAATGAATCCATATGACGAAAAAATGGGTTCAACAAATTGTTTACTATAAATTCTAAATGTCAAATTGGACATGTTCGTGCTTTTATCAATTCAGTGCTTTGAATCAGAAAAATGTGTCCATATAATATTACACGTCTTCTTATGAACTGTTACCTTGTGATCTAGCAAGTAAAATCTGACTCAATATGTAGGTCTAGTACAAGGAAATGTATACTTATGTGACATTTATATGTAATGAATATGCATTTTATGTTTTCTGGTGGACTTTGAAAAACATGGCATCCCCATTAACATTTCACTGTTAAGTCGTCAGTTTAGTAGTCAGTGTTTTAGTACTATCATGATTTATAACATGCTTTTTCTTAAATTCTTCGCTGATGAATTAATAAATATATTTAAAAGTAAGGTTCCAAACCCCAATGGCAAAGTTTACCTTACATATATTTGGCTATTTTTAGTAGGTCTCTTTTGGTCACAAACCTCCTTTTGTTTCCATGTAGTTATACACCTTTGACTTTCCAACATTTGGTTTTGAGCATTCCTCATGAAGGTAACTCTAGAAAGCGCTTCGAGCTAGTCTTATTTTCGTTTACGACTTTTCAGTGTTCCTTGTCGAAAATTACACAAGTTCATAGGATTCATCTGTAGGCATTGAGAATGTGCTACACTTCAGTCTAAAGCCCACGTATGAAAAAAAAAAAGAATTACTGATAATTTCATGTGAATTCTTTTTATATTACGAAGTAATTGACAGACTTACAAAATGAACAAATCTCACAGTTTACAGAGGAGATAATTGATTCTTGATAAAGACAAACTACTCAATGGTGCACAAATACAAAAACAGAAAATTGTATTTTGTTATGTTTACGTGTTACTGCTTTAGATTACAGTCAGTATACATACCGGCATGATAACGATAGCAAAGGGTTTGGAATCGAGAATCACATTAGCTGATGGTAATTCAATGCCAATGTTTGGCCTTGGAATGTTTGAATCAAGTGGTATCAAGGCCGAGAAAGCGGTAGAATATGCCTTGTCACAAGGGTACAGATTGTTTGATACAGCTGAATTCCATGGGTTTGTATCCTTTAATTACTCAACACAAATGAAAATTCATTTATAACACAAGGCAAGTTTACAGACTTTCATATCTTGGGGAAAACAACAATAGCAACACAAATAACATTGACCAGTTTGAAAATACAAATTAAAGAAAGTCGAAAATTGGTGATACTTTTCCTCATCAATAAAAGGAGGTGTAAGACATGGTCAGCAATCCAAAAACGACACGAAAGTCAAAATTATAAGCAACAGTAAATTACCGATGACCAAATTTCGTAAACCATTTAGAACATGCAAATGAAAATGAAAAACAAAACTTAAGGGCATACGATACAGTTTTGATCCAAAGGTGAATTTTTTACGAAACTTTTTATACAAGCTATTTTTCATCTAGTCAATTCAAATATGTAATAAAAAATATACTTTCATGTGCTACTTTTAGAGATAAATGGGGTCGAAATTTTTTACATTTACTGGAAATCTTGGTTTCTTGGACATTTCTATACTTTGGAAAGACATATCTAACTTTTCTGTTTCAAAAGATAAATGCAAGCAGGTTTCGTAAAAACACTTGGAATATCTTCTCTACATAAGTGTGCTTTGAATTTGTCTAACAATTCTTTGGAAATAACAAATTTTATCACATTTTCATTATTTTAGTCAAAAAACGGCATTTTTTATGTATATTTATCTTATTTAAAAAAATTCATCGGTGAAATGTTCATAAAAATTGGCACAAATAATCTTCATACATAATTAAATCAAATGTCATATTTAAAAGAGGGGTCCATGAACTTGTTTTCAAGTTAGTTCAGTCTGAATGATAAAAATCAGTCGGAAAATACATCTTTTCCCGATATGTCGCAGTTTGACGTCGCAAAAAATAACATTTACGCTAGCGACGTCATTACCTCCCCTGTAACTGTATCGTATGCCCTTAAAGGAATTGCATGAACTTCAATTGGTGCGTGACTGCGTAAGATTTCTGTTTTGAGATAAGATGCAGACGCATCGTAGTGGTTAACCAAATAAATTTTACAGGTCGTGCTTCCTCATGAACCTGCTGCAGCAGCTTTTGCGTCAGAAGCACATCCCTGTTAAGGAAACACTCGTAACATTGAATATCATATGCACGCTATACGATGAGACAGAGAGTATATTACTTCTGAGAGATGGGAAGTTGATTATGGGGAAAGCTGAAAACATCTTTTTTTACCATAGATCCTAGTAGGAAGTCTTCTATCTGCGTCAATATCTAGAAAACGATACACATATTAAATATACATTGTAGTTTCGGTAGTATTCTTAATTCCAAGCTCACTGGAATATATGAGATGCAAGCAATCACCGAATTATAGTTTATTAAGTGACATGACATCATCTATATATCTGAAAGTGATATTACAAGATGCTTTTTCTTCTTATCTTTGAGAAGGTTTTAAGAATTCATATGAGTGCAATAAGCAGTCGGTTGGTAGGTGAGCACAATTAGTACCTAATGGAATATCGTCTGGTTTTTTTTTAATTCAATCCACCAAACTCAACAAACATATGCTGTCAATCAAAATGGCCAGACTTTTTATGAAATGGTTTTTGGTGTATACGTTGCTGGAATCAGTGTGGTACTTCCCACAGTAAGATTTTTGAAACCTAGAATTTTAGTATTTGTAGAAAAGACCTGTTAAATGAAAAGATGCATATATAAAAACAAGTAGATGCGGTATGATTGCCAATGAGATAACTCTCCACCAGAGACCAAATGAAATAGGCGTTAAAACTATACAGTCTATTTCTATAAATGAGTATGGTGTATAGCCGTGTAGCATGAAGAAAACTCCAAAGTTTTGATATACTAGTAATTGTAAAATTGTAATGATTATGATTGAAGAATTATGAGTAGGCTTAGAGCTTTAAAATTTCTAAGAATAAACATCTGATTGACAAAAAGGTTATAAGAATTAAGACAGTTATCTATAAGATATACGGAACTGTAAAATGTCATGCGTTGTAAATAGATTCAAAATTACCTATCTAAGATCTGCCGTAAGCACCAAATAATCCAAATGTAGAAAAAAAAAAAACACAAAGAAATTACAAAACAGAATCACTGACGAGGTTTCTGACTTTGGACAATCAAACGGACATGTGGCGGGGTAAAACAAATTGCATTTGATTGTAAGTGATTACTAACATAAGTTCAAATGTGGTTAGTGATTGAATCTAGTTAATTGCTCACATGAGCCTGCATGGATCATTGGATTACCATGCCGTATATGTTTAAGGAATTTGAAAGCATTAACGTTAAGCGGCTCACACGAATTTATTTTATTAAATGATAATATTGCACATGGGTTCAGTTGTCTTATCTGATTTCTGCTTATTATTCATACGATTCAATGTAAAACATAGTCTTCGTTTATATGTAAGCCGATTAGTACCCAAGTAACATCATCCTGTAAGTGCAACAAAGTTTTTGACGGGAAAAATTTCCAAGTATCTACCGAAGGACAGTCGCTATATACCAAATAATGGTCAAATAAAAAAGTTTATGATAAGGTTTCTGAAATGAAAGGGACCCTAAACAGTAAATTCAAAATAGTCTAATCATTGTCAGGTCATTTTGGTTTTCATGCTTTACATGATTAATATGTATTGGGCATTCAAAGTTTTTTTACAAGAACGCACATGGAGAAGATTTATACAAAAATTTAAAAAAAAATGTATTTAATAGGTTGTTTTTTTTTTTAGTTCAGCTTTATTATGCTTTTTAGGATCGAAGAAGATATTGGAAGAGGTATCGAGAAGTCTGGTATAAACAGAAAAGAAATATTTGTTGTGAACAAGCTGTGGGAAAATGGTTACGATCGATGTAAACAAGTGTTCATGGAAAGCTTACGGAAGTAATTTCATGTTTGTTAAAAAAAAACTTTTCATTTTAATTTCATTTTGAACACTGCACTGTGACTTTTAACACCGTTGCACTAGACATCGGTTATAAAATAACCAAAAGTCGCTATATCGTTTAGATAAATACCTAGTTAAATTGGTAAGACATCACAAAATTCATGATTTAAGTTAACATATTTTTTTTTGTAGAACGAAACTGAATTATATAGATTTGTATTGTATTCATAATCCTACAAAAGGAAACAATGTGGAAACCTATAAGGCGATGATAGAACTGCAGGAACAGGGGATAATAAAGTAAGTAATTACAAGCTTTCTAAAAGTGCTTGTTTATAAAGTATTATTATTATATCAATATACAAAATATATCTCAGACAAAAAATAATCATCCTTTTGTTCATTTGATCAGGGAAAACAATTTAATTATCAAAAACCGCAACGTATACAAAATATTTTTTTACCGTAATTATAAGATCGAAGAATGAGAGTTTTCGTCAGTTATATATAATCATATAAGAAAGAATATTATATAAAAATTATAATACGGACATTATTTATCAAAATTCAGAATGAAAAAAATGTGAAAATTTTTCAATTAACAAAAGTAATGGAAAATATAGATAGGTATGCGTGCTTGCTTTATAATACGACCATTTAAAAATATTGGTGGGGGTTGAAAAAGATGTGTCTGAATTTCCCCCCATCAAATGCCTGGAAAGAAATGAATGAAACTGTTAATACTTTTGTTGACCTGTTACACCACTGTCCCAGGTTGGCTGGAGGGTTGAGCGCTCTCATAACACTTAATATACAAATAATGAGATGTGTTTTGATTCCTAATAAGACAACTATCTACCATAGACGAAAGGCAAAAGATTTGGAAACTTTCAAAGGGCCCGGGATAAAAAAAAATTAAAAATTCATAAGAAAAAACTAGCAGCATGATTTAAGGTAAAAACATAAAAAAAGAATTATTGCAGACCGCAACCAATGACAACCAGGCCGTTAGTTTTTTATAAGAATTATTTCATATATTTGTTCTCCTGGGCTTACAGCTTTTTTACCGCATGTATTTATGTTGTTGAAGGCCGTATGGTGACCTTTTTGCAGTTTCACACACTTCGGTAAACAACATTATTAAGTTGTCTGCATTTTTCATTTTTACTTCTTTTTTTTTTATATATTTCTCCTGTTTCAATTACTTTGTCCTTCATTCTATCGATTTGCTACTTAGATCCTTAAACCCAGTGCATTTTAGTTTTAGTAAGTATTTTAAATACTTGATTAAAGAATATATAAAATTATCTGGTAAATACAAAACTATCAAGCTTTGCAACTTTTCATAAAAATCATTATGGGACGCAATATGCTTTGATGCTGAAAATGTTAACCTTTACTCGATTCTGACTGTATTTGTATAGTTTTTGTCTTTAGACATTGACGACTGCGTCGACAAACATAATGATATGCAATAATGAGTATTTCTTTCAAATACGTCATCAAATAAAAATCCTTTTTGTTCGAAGGGTGTGGCAAATGCTTTCTACTGATAAAATGACATTTGAAATTCACGAAAGCCATCAAAGATACCGGGAAGTTAGACAAAACTAGTTGAGGCCATCTATGCACGAGGATAGAATAAACCGTGTTTTGAATTATTTTAATATTTTATGTACAATAAATTGACTGAAAATTTATCGCATGAATGGTATTTCAAATCAGCAAAGAAGTGAGGGAATGTAAAAAGCAATCAAAGGTACCAGGGTAAAAATTAAGTACGCCATACTGGCGTTTGGTCTACTTGTCTCGCCGGTGTCACTAAAAGTATCAGCAGTTCGAAGCCAAAATCTATTACGAATTTGAAAAGCATTAAAAACCAAACATTCATAAAAGTTATGTCAAAATAGGTTTCGACATTCAATTTCTGGAGGTAGATAAATCTTAGTGTTTGGAATAATTTTAACATTATGAACAGTAAATTTTCAGAAAACAACTGCATCAATGATATTGTATGTCAGACACAAGAAACAACAAATCTGGCTAATAACTGAAACAACGACATACTTTCTAAGCTATCAACATGGTCTAAAACAAACAGATATCAGAATTTTTTAAAGAGTCTTGCCTATTTTGGATTGGAAATATTAGGTTTTGTATGTGATATGCCTTAGTTCAAGTTATCGACCAAACTGTTTGGTTTCCCGACCATAATCTGTGATGGTGCAATATCCATTGAAAATGACAGTGTTAACGCTGGTAAATCATGTTATCGATGTCTAAAGTAAAAAAAAAGGGATTTTCACGGAGATTGGTTAATGTTTTTTTTAATGCTCTTAACTAAATATTAACTACACACAAATTTGTTCAAAAATACATTATTATACATGAATTTTTTTTGGATCTACATATTTAGTGCATTTGAAACTTTAATATAAGATGTAATATTTATATATTTCGAATTTAAAAACTAATAATATATATAGACATGTCAAACATGCAAAAAAAATCTATTATAAAAATATATAGGTCTTTAGGTGTCAGTAATTTTGGTGTTCACCATCTAGAAGCATTTAAATCTGCCGGACTTCCAACGCCAGTGGTCAATCAGATAGAGCTCCATCCATGGCAACAAAAAACTGAAATTGTCAACTATTGTCGTACTAATGGTATTGCTTTGATGGGATACTCACCTCTATGCAAAGGCAGAAAATTCAACAACAAGCTATTGATAGATATTGCAAAAGGTTAGATTAGAATAGTATTACAGCTTTTTCGGATGAACTGTATCAAACATATATTCTTTGTCTTCCTATGCAGTGTTCATTTCTCAGTCTGTTCGATATACACTTGTTTGTAATGTGTTAGCTTGCTGTTTTATTGGTGTGTATTCAAAATCTTTTGTTATCTTTTATTTATATCTATATTTTACCTTGAAAAGTAATAGATCGGGTCAGATCTTGGTCAAATAAAGCAGTATGTCACAATATAAACAATGTGTATAGCTTGCCGTTCGGTGTGAACCAAGGCTCCGTGTTGAAGGCCGTACTTTGACCTATAATTGTTTACTTTTTATACATTGTGACTTAGATGGAGAGTTGTCTCATTGGCACTCATACCACATCTTCTTATTTATACTGTATCGAAAAAGTACTGTAATTCTTATGGAATATAAATACCCTTCATCTAACTTGCGCGATATGTTCTTAAGAGAAACATGTTTTATATAAGAAATGTTCACAATGTTCAATGTTTTTCTGATAATTTCTAATGAGTTATGTTCTTTTATAGATATAAGAGGTCTGCACCTCAAATTTTAATTCGATGGAGTGTTCAGCATGGTTTCGTTACAATACCAAAATCTTCTGATCAAAGACATATAGAAACAAATGCAAATGTGTTCGATTGGTCTTTAAAGCAAGAAGATATAGAACTGATGGTGAGATATCAGTACATCATAAGAGATGTGATACGATGCCAATGAGACGATTTTCAATAGATCAAAGTACAAAGATGTGAACACTAACAGGTACGGCTTTCAACAATGAGCCAAACCATGCGGTATAGTAGGCTTTAAAAGACCCCAGTTTGACAAAATGTTAAACGATTCATCAGAAAAAAAACTTATCTATTTTACAATAATGAACAAAGAACAAATATGCCTGACCGCAATCAAGGACAACCACTGGATTACAGGTTCCTAGGTTCAGGCAGGAACATAAAGAATGATGCGGGGTTTAACATGTTTGTTAGCGCTCAAACATCTACCTAACCTAAGACAGTAATGTAATAGTACAAAAAAAAATCGGTTGGACATGGCTTAACTCATCAAATCGGTACTTGCCCGGCTTTGGCCATACTTTTTGTTTTGTTTAATCGGCTCTTCAATTTTGAATAAGTCGGGATTTTCAAATATTTTGGCCTCGAGCATCACTAAAGAGACATTATTGTCGAAATGCGCATCTTTGTTCAGTTAAATTGTACACCGTAAACGTTAGTGGCACAACCGTAAACGTTAGTGGCACAAAACAAAAAGACAAAACAAATAAAGTAACTATCTTAGAATATACTGACAGCATGTCACCAATTTATTAATAAACCATGTTATCCCAGTCATAAATGTCAATCAGTACATGTACGATATTTAGAATAAAGACGTAGCAAACAGTCTGAGTAAAAAAGCATGACCAGGTCAATGTCAAAATATTTTACGTTTTACCACGAAAAAAGTAAAATTGCTTGCTTTTACTGCACTATTTACATTATAGCCGTTTGGGTGTCGCTATACTTATGTGTAATTCTTAATAATCAGAGCCTTCCTTTACAAATCTGTTATTAATCTAAATAGTCAATACACACATTTTGAATCGCTGCATATGGTCGCGACCAAAAACATATACATATCTGTGCTTCATATTGAGCGTACAAAGTTTTAATTATTTCTTATATCTGGACCAAAGTTTTAAGATATATATTCAGAACCCATATATTGTAAATATCTGTTTTTATTTCCATATGAAATAAGCTTATATTTAACCCAGCTTGACGAATCAACTACGCGAATATGGTCAGGTTTCTATTCGATATCGATATATATATCAGTATAAAAATGCTTTCCTATTTAGAATTGATTTATAATCTTTATACCGCTGCTGGTTGATTATCGGTTCCCGAGGTTCATCAGCTTAGTAGTCAGTACTGACATGATTTATAACAAACCTTTCAAAAATTGTCTTAAAATTGTCCGTTTATTGATTTAGAAATTATAAGAAACTAAGGTTTCAATTCCTTCAGGTTAAAATGACCGTAGATGGTTTTGGTCATATAGGTCTGTTTCGGTTCTTATACATTCTTGGCTTTAAAAAAATTCGGCTGTGAGCATTCCTGTTGAAGCTTTATCCTGAAAAGCTTCGAACGCAATACATTTATAAAGTCTTATTTTCAATTTTTAGCGTATATGATGTTTTTTTTTTTTATGCAAAAGAACAATATAATAAATCATTTGACGTAGCATTTGGACTGTTCTAAAATCTCTAGTGCTCAAAAAACGAAGAATGGAAACATGTAAAATGCCAAATGGTTAAAGCATAGATTTTCCTCTTAATTTTTCATATATTGTAGAATACATTTCCAGATGAATATTGCACTTGGAACCCTTGCGTTTCTCCATGGAAAGGATAAATAATCTGCAAATTTACTGTATACAGTATTCCTTCTTATATTTTTAATAAAACTGTAATTGAAATCAGTCTCTGTTAATCTGAAGACCTCAGCGTACTATTTATGGCTAAGTCATCCTTTAATTGGTTCATGTTATTAATACACGCCTGAAGACATACATATATTCACGGTGTCGTCTTTTGGTCTAAGAAGATTGGTGTCTGCAATCATACTACATTTCTTTATTTGTTTTTTTTCTATATATGTAGGACTCACAGGTGCGATGGGGACGCTGAAGTGCGATGGCCTGCGCCGAAGTGCGATGGTCCGTTCGCTGATGTGCGATGGTCTATATGACGTGTGATGGCTAGTTAAAATCTGCAGATGTGCAATTATTATGAGAAGCAGATTTAGTTAGTAGATAAATTTGCATTTGCTATTGTCTATGTATGTCCTGATTTACAGTTTCATACTTAATGAGAGATCGTCCTCTTCGATATTCTGCATGTGGACATAATGCTGCGTTAACATTTTTTCTTTACTTTGTTCCCCTCATAAATTCCTCGTTTATCGTAATATTATAATACGAAGAATCTGTCTGCGGACCTGTGTATTGAGAAAATGCGTCGCTACATCGGACGTAAAAAATAACTTTTTGTAGATTAAAAAAAAAAATCCTTTACAAAAGGTTAACTATCCACCAATTACTCCCCGTTTCCCATAGTATTAAAAGCTAATAAGCCCCTTATTAACTTACAAACCCGAAAACCTGCCTTTAATAAACGAATTGACCTCTTCTTCGACATGAAAAGCATCGAAAATATAGTTTATGTAGTTCATCGCACTTCAGCGTTACTGCCATCGCACATCAGCGTAGCTATCAACAAGATAGCATCACATTATTCAATTTTTAATACATAATTCATAAACTATAATACTGATTTTAGAGGCCACAAAATGTATCATTTAAATCATGCCAACCCTTGCACTACTGATCGGGTGGTATCCTCGAAGGTTGTGTGTTCACCACCAGTGGTATCAACCTATTGAAATTATCATCAAGGATTGACATTCAGTCATATTTAAGTGGCAAGCTCAAGGTAATTTTGTAGAAAACCGGACCTGAAATCTTGTTAACCGTCAATCTCAGGGGTTGTATAAAATAGACGTCTTTATTTAACAGTAGATATGAAGCAAACCTTCTACTTTCGAAAGTATCCTTAATCTCATGTTTACTAGGATATATGAGATGTAATCTCTCATTGAAATGTGGGCTAAACTAAAGAACTTTGCAACATGTTTTTTTTTCTTTTTATCTGTTTTATATGAGTACAAAAACAAGTCCGCTAGTAGTGTTGCACAAGCAGTACTAATTGCACCACCCACTGTCAGCTGATAGATCAATCCACCAAACTCAAAGAATATGTTGTCAAGCAAACAGTCGAGTATTTTGATGATATGATCTTCGGTGTATTTGTTGTGGGAATCCGTGTGATTCTTCACAAAGTCAGATATTGCATGTATGTTTTTTAAATTTTGGTTCATTTATATGTTGTGGAGTTTAGTGTGGCGTCCATTTCGCTGAACTATAAACACTCATGATTGTTTAGGGGCCAGCTGAAGCCCGACTCTGGTTGCGGGATTATCTCGCTGCGTTGAAGACTCATTGGTGGCCTTGGGCTGTTTTCTGCTCTTTGGTCGGGTTGTTGTCTCTTTGAAACATTCCCGTTTCCATTCTCAATTCTAATCAAACTGACACACGAAAGAGATACTCTTAAGGTTTTAAAAGGATTTAATGAATTAGCTCTTTTCTTAATAAAGTACAAGGTATGATTATATAACAGAAACTTTCTCATTATTGCTAAGGATGATTTTATAGAATAAAATTGTCAATTAAATTTAGATTGTGATTAGTAGCTTAAACATAAGATTGCAGACTTTCAACAATTGGGTACGAAAATATGGTTGAGAAATCATATAGATTGAACTGAAAAATGTGTTGTTGGGGCCTAACTCAATGTTCTTATTTGTGTTATTAGTGTAGAAAATCTGTATTATAGATTATTATATCTATTTTCATATTCTTATCTCAACTTCAGAGTTTGTACGTAATATCACATTTTCGGTTGAAATATTTTATATTACATAACATTTTTAAAATTACAAATATAAAGATCTACATTTGTCTAAATATAGTATGTTATCTCTGTTATTTTTAGCCTATTGATTTTGACATTGTTACTTTAGTTTTGTTCACAATATACCTTTACAATATTACATCATTTTATATGTTAATGTTGTATTACTTCCTTATGTGCTTATATCCACTACCTTCATTATTATTGTTCTGCTTTATTTAACAACACTGGTATAATCATAAAGTTAAGTCTTAGGAAACTGTAACCATTGTTTTAAGCTACAGAGTGAAACAAAATAAATGTAATCTATATTACTAAAAACATGTGTTATCTGGTACGGTTTTAAGTATACTTTCTGTAATCTTCAAGTATCTAGTCATGTAAGTTATTTACCAAGTAAGTCTTTCTATATACTTGTTACTTATACTGAAAGCGAAATGTAAACAACTGTTCCAGCTTTTTAGTCCATACTAGTTCACATTTCAACTTGCATTCCTCGCACACTTTTGGGTGATACAAATTTTAACTTATATTCACACATCTTACTAGTCATCATGTAGCTAAACATTGTTTTAGTTGAGACCTTGGCTCAGTTATTAATATCAATGAGAAGATATCTCAGGTTATTTTGTCACATTTGCAGTTTTTTTTTCAATACAAGAAGTTTTTAGGTTTTAAGCAAAAAAACGTAAGATAATGTTCATAAGATAAAGATACAGATATCTGACAGATAAATGTTCTGTTAATATTCATTCAAATGAACTATATTTGATAGATTTGTAATACAAATAAAAGTACAGGTTTCAACTCTTTTGTGTAAAGTTAGACTTAACATGTTTTGACTGTTTTGTTCATGTCCTATGCTAAAAAAAGTCTTCCTTTTATGCGTTAGAACTGAATTACATTTCAGAAGCACAATCATGCGCCCAAATATCGTTATCATTTGACTTTGTACCGCTATAACCGTTGACCGTCAATCCCTCAGCGTGAAAGTACCATTTAAGAAGACAGTGTTTGGTACCGGTCTGACTTGAAGGATAAATTTTGTCTGAAAATATCTTGTTTATAAATTATGTTAAACGGTTTTAGTTGTTCAATTGGTAATTCACTGAAATTAGCTTATTTTGTTTTACTTTCACTGTTTCGATCCTGCTAACGGTAGACTATCAATCCCCGAAAGGGTATTATTTGACCCGACAGTGCTTTTGTTACTTGAATTTGATTGAACATATACATTTTATTTGTTAATTTCAATTCTAAAACAATTATTCTTCTACAATTAAGGTTGAAAATCCCTAAGAGACAATTGACGTTATATGGGTTTTCAAGTTATCCTTCAGGCGTTAATGATCGAGCATGTATTATTACATTGGTAGCAATGAATTACATTGATTTCCCAGTCAAATTAAAACCGGTAATTTCACATGTGAAATAAACGTGGTTATTTCACTCTCTGACGTCATATAACAATAGGCGTTGTCAAGACGTCGATAACGTCGGATCAAAACAAATTGTGAATGCGTAGAAAAAAGATATAGTTCCTTACATTTTCTACATTAATTTCATTAAAAAAAGCCATTTGCCAATGTAATAAAAAGAATAACTAATCAAAGAATTCAAATATCGAAAAATATTGAACTCGTGACCGAACAACACTGATAATTAACTCATGCGCTACGCGCATTCGTGAATTAATGTGTTGTTCGGTCACTCGTTGAATATTTTTCTCTATTTGAATTCTCGATTAGTTATTCTATAAATATTCTAGTACGCTATTCTGAAGAGGCAAATATTTGTTTTTCAGTATATATTTCACAATTAGAAATGTTATCATTTTTTTAACGAAATTACGGAATTTTTCAGTATCTTCCACCGTTTTATTTTAACCCTCTTGCTGCCGAGTTTATTTCTTGCTTTGTCGCGCCAAAAGCAACTTGACGTTTCTTATTTGTCACGTTGCAAAACTTGTGCCTCTCTGTAGAACAGCGCTTTCCCGCCGTCCATATTTTTTCCCGCGACAATTTAGCCGTAATTAGAAAAAGCGATGTAAAAGTTTTTTTCTTTCAAATTATTGCTGTTAGATTATTATAAACAATGTTTATAATACAACATTATTTAAAAATACAAACTTTAACTTGAAATATAGTTTTTTTATATTCTTATCGTTAAAAATGAAGATAATATATTGCTAACAATTTTACAAGCACTTTTGTTTTATCTTTGTCAAGTGAAATGCATAACTGATTCTTAACCACCTCTGAAATACTTGAATATATTTATCCTTGTTATCTGATTAGCTTAGTAAACCTTGTTATAATTGATTATACCGTAAAGAATCTCTCAAATAATTGTATAATCAAAACAACGGCACCCAATAAAAATAAAAATAAAACAAGGCATATACAAATAAAAATAAAACTCGAGCAGCCGAGTCTATGAAGTACTTCGATCATGTTGTAAAGTATTATATGTGTCAGATTACATTTTCATTCCAAGTCTTGCTTCGGTAGGCGAGAAAAGAATTTTAATCGTTATTATCCATATTCATTTTGTTTATTTCTTAATCATGTTTATTATTATTCTGTTGTCCAATTATAATTGCGCAAAATTTTAGAGAAATGTTTGAAATGTGAAATTGAAAAACAGAAAAACGAGGGTAGAAATTCTCAAATTAATTTCTGTTGTCTACACGTGTTCCTGACTCAATCATTATTCATGACTTGAAAATATTATATTTTTATTTCCATTTTCTATAATGAAATACACATTGTAATTGGCATACATGAAATATCTTTTAAAATTCGTTCATTGATAAATTGTTCTTTGCTAAACGTTCAGTGGCAGGTATTTCATGCAGTATTAAGGACGACTGATATCTAATGAACAATAAATCTGGTGCTCAGTAGGTCATATAAAGTAAACGATCTTAGATGAATGGCTGAAAATTGCCACTGGATGATATGTTGGAAAGGAAGAGAAATCATTGGGTCAAGCCTCGGTCACACCTTACCGGATAGCACGAACGGACGCCTAACGGATGAAAATAATAGTTGTCCGTTGACAAAATTGTTATCCGTTGGGAGTCCGTTGATGTACTGACCGAATAAAACGGACGTGTAACGAATGCATAACGAACACACACCGGATATGCAACGTACGAGAAACGGAAACGTACCGGACAGAACGGATGTCGAACGTACATCCAACGGACGAGTACCGCATAAAACGGACACCTAACGGAAGCGTACCGGATAAAACGGATGAACAAGATATACGGAAAAATTAAAGGCGACAATAATA
Organism: Mytilus coruscus; assembly: GCA_017311375.1. Lineage (NCBI taxonomy): Eukaryota > Metazoa > Mollusca > Bivalvia > Mytilida > Mytilidae > Mytilus > Mytilus coruscus. The sequence goes on from CM029596.1 coordinate 17,360,245, forward strand.
ATACATGTAATTTGCATAAATATTCAAAATGTTTCTGTGTAACTGGTTTTGGTTTGTTCTTCAAAATGCCGCCAAAGGGCAGTGTCTGGCCTGAATAAGAGCTGCTTGATTGTGAAGACGTGCCCTTACTCTAAGATCGATTATGAATAATAAGAATTCATGAACGTTAAGAAATCTGACATTCCAATAATTGGCATTTCTGACGCGAAATTTTCAATTGGCATTTATCCGTTTCAGATCCGTTCATCATCCGTTTATCCGTTATACGTCCGGTAAACGTCCGTTTCTCATTCGTTCAACATCCGTTTTATCCGTTAAACGTCCGGTAGAAGTCCGTTAGTGAATTTATCTTCCAGACCTCAAACGGATGTATAACGGACACGTAACGGATACAAAACGGAAACGAAACGGACGAGTACCGTACAAAACGGATACCTACCGGACGTTCAACGGACATTTCATCCGTTGGACGTCCGTTCAAAGTTTTGAACATGCTCAAAAATTTCCACCGGACAGAACGGACGTCGACGGATAAAACGTACGCTAAACGGACATGCAACGGATATGGACGGACGTCTAACGGATAAGAACGGACGTCTAACGGACATGAACGGATTGAAAAAAAGTTATCCGTTAGGCATCCGTTCGAGCTATCCGTTAAGGTGTGACCGAGGCTTCACCTACTAATTTAACATCCCCATTTCGAATGAAAAAAATAATTATTATTAGATTACTGCTTCCATGATGAAACAGGTATGAAATGTATTGAAATGTCATATAGCAATACAAGTATATCGTGTTACATTTGTGTACCTTTGCAAAAAATACTTAAAAAGTCAATCGCGGCATATGAGCCCAACAAATATTTTCCAGTTCTCTTAAATAAAGTGTGTATTGTGAATATTTATTTTTCGCGTAATCAAGTATAACAGTTACCTTTACTGTGATTATTTATAAGGAATGCGATTATATTATTTAAAATAATAATATTAATTGCGATATTCTGCTGAAAAGATATATGAAAAAAAGGTTTTAACAAATTTCTCGAAAGTATGCGACATTTTGCATGAAAATGACGAATTACATAATTAGTAAACACTTTGAATAAGTTGGTATTATAGTACTAACAAGCTTATGATCCTGTATCATTGTTGACATCCGTTTTAAGTATAAAAATAATGCATTAAATTCAGTTTGCTTCATTCCCGCCAAAATCGTCCTTTTAGCGCCGTATTTTGACGTTGTCAGTGCCCCTCAGTATTGTGACGTTGCCATGGACATTTGACGTTCTACACAATCAACAAGATTTGTGTGTAGAAGCCATAAACAGTCGGAAAGCTGACCCCGGTTTGACCCCATTTCTTAAAGCAACAATGGAAGTCATGTGATTACCATATATGGGCATTTTTTTACCAAAAAAAGTGAAGCCCGTTTTTTGGAATTTGTAGTTTTTTGCATGAATTAAAACTAATTTGCTTTTAAGTGAACATTCTTGAGTATATAAGAAATATATTGATCCACTCAATTATGGATTAAACTAATTTTTTCTCTCAAAATGTGTCTTCAAAGTCTAGGTGTTGACCAAAAAATGGTCACTGGAAATTTAAATCGTAATTTTCTTTCTTAACTTCTCGGAAGCTATGCTGAATTTAAATTATGTTATGTAACATAACTTTGACTATGATATGTCAAATTTGTGCCACTTAATACGCTGTAATACGCAAATGTGCCACTTCGATGTGTCGATATTTCTGACGAAGCGGGGCCGATAGTAATTTACGAGTTACGTCCCTTTGTTTGACACACTCATGATCAAACTATTATTATATTAAGCACCATATGCTATTATTTACATGAGGATATTATTAAAATAATTTTATTGAATATATTTTGATACTAAAGACATGTGCAAAAAAATTAGCGAAACGCATTTTATCACTTTTCAGAACTCAGTCTCAGTGAAATACTCAAATGTATGGCAAGCCAAAGCAGACAAAAAGAGCTATTTACTAATATTAAAAATCATTTTCTTATGTTAGAAAATCATTTTCTAATATTTGAAAATCATTTTTAATATTAGAAAATGATTTTCTAATATTAAAAATCATTTTCTAATATTAAAAATCCTTTTCTAATATTAGAAATACATTTTCTTATATTAGAAATCATTATTTTCTAATATTAAAAATAAGATACTTCTTAATATAAGAAAATCATTTTCTAACATTAGAAATACATTTTCTAATATTAGAAATACATTTTCTAATATTAGAAATACATTTTCTAATATTAGAAAATCATTTTCTGATATTAAAAATACGATACTATTTAATATTAGAAATGATTTCTTAATATTTGAAAATGATTTCTAATATTAAAAATCATTTTTAATATTAGAAATTCATTTTCTAATATTAGAAACTCATTTTCTAATATTAGAAATACATTTTCTAATATTTGAAATTCATTTTCTAATATTAAAATTCATTTTCTAATATTAAGAAATAGTGTTTTCTTTTTAATATTAGAAAGTGATTTTTTATATTAGAAAATGATTTTCTTATATTAGAAAATGATAGAAAATCATTTTCTAATATAAGAAAATCATTTTCTAATATTAGAAAAAGCTCTTTTGTCCACTTTGGCTTGCCATACAAATAGGCCCTATGTCAGTATGTGCCATAATATTATTATTCCAAGAGTTAATTTAATATTTATATTTTGGTAAGTATTTATACTGCTGTAACCAAATTAGTGCAACACAGAAATAAATTTCTACTTTAATCATACAAGGGGTAGCTAAAATATTCATGAATAATGGATCAAGACAGGATTAAAATGATCAAATACAGGAACTCCTTTTCATTACTGATACCTGATCCTACCTTTTTCATTTAAACTTAAACGAGACCATAATGAAAGTATTCTGAATGTAAATTCTTCATTATTTGAAATAAAAGGAAATTAGTTTGCAATTCTTGTATGAACAAACTAAATATAACAATAAATTTTGTCTCACTGATTCCATGCAGATTCTAATGAATGGACTCAAATTATAAAAAAAAGCACTAAACTAAAATAAATAAATGGTTCTAATCATGAACTTGAAAATAGATAACAACAAAAAGACTGGGTCTAATATTTTCTTCTTCTATTTATTTTTTTTAACAATTATGCATTTTTATATTTATATAAAAGTATTTCAGAGCAGATTCTGAGTGCTAAGTCAACAATATTATGTTTTAGATCACAAGTCATAAGTAAGTCACACTTCATGTCAGTATGACCATGCTTTGAATAAGAGTGATTAAAATGCTTGTCTGAAAGATATTGTTTTATAAAATTGAAAGAAAAAATAGATTGTTTTTCGCCAAAGGCGAAAAAACAAAGTTTGTCCGGAAAAAATCCATAGCCCCCTCCCCCAGAAAATCAAATGGTTGCTGCCTAAGTTCATATTTAGGACAAGACTTTTAATTTACCTTTGGCAGTTTTGCAGGATTACTTCATCACAAATTTTTTATAATATTATAAACAATGAATGAGTTTTGGTTAAGGTTGTGTAAAGACAGTATACGATTTCCTTACCTTGTTTTAGTTAAGTCAAACAATTCACTGACTTAAGGGAATAATTAATCCAGTCAAATATTCACAGCTTAACTTGCCATTGCTTTTTCAAACAAACACACTTAATGTGTGTACATTGTGTAAAGATGCAAGTTGACATCGATGTGTAAGATAAAAACTACAATGTCAAAAATGTCTTTCGTTTGGAATTAAGTTCGAACAGGGTTTCCTAAGGGTGATAGAACGTTAGACTTGATTGCTGTTTTAACTTTGAGATACTTATTATTATTTTTTATATAGTTTGTATATTCTTTGTTTATCTGGAAAAAAGAAGAAAAAATAACAGACAATTTCGCATAATTCTTAAACGTCGACCAAAGGCATTACGTTATTCTTAAAAGACGGACAATTTATAACATGTTTAAGTATTATTTTCTTTGATAATAAGAACCATGCTTGAAAAATCAAAAGAAGTCTATTTCTGACCCTAATGGCAAGTAAGAAACAGAAAAATAAAAATTCCAAATTGGCGCCAAATTATTTTTTCCGCGAAATTAACGCAATTTCAGAATGGCGGGTTTTAATATCAGTCCCATTGTTGTCTTAAGAAAGTAGCAACAACGGTCGTTTCTAAGGGCTTGCTTTCCGACTGAAATGTCCCTTTGGCAGCAAGAGGGTTAAACCATGATACGCCACTGAGTAGTTTCATATACAATCATAGAAATTTAATGCTTGTGTGACATCTAACTGCTACAAACCTCCAATTTCCCTAACACTCAATATCTTTGGAAATTTATCAGTTGATTTCACTCTAGATGATGGTTCAATGCCCTCTTGGTTTTCTCTTTCCTTTCTTACTAGTTTTAAGTTGACGATTCGTGTCAATAGGTAGACAAATATCAAGACATTTAGCAGAATTTCTAGTATCGTTAATGTCATGTTCACTAAGATATATGAGATGCAAGCACTCGCTGAAATGCGGAACAAATTAATCGACATCAGTATATCTTAATGGTAAACTACAGAACATGTCAAGATGTTCTTTCAAGGTTTTGTATGAATTTTCGTACATATAGGTATATAACTCGAATAATTCAACCCTCTTCGTGTCCAATTTTCTCCCACGCGAGGTTAATGCAGCCATCGTAGAGCAGCGGAATAAAACGACTGAATTATTCGGGTTAATGGGTAAAAAAAGTCCGCCAGTGAGAGTTGCACAATAAGTACCGTTTTTAATATCGACTGTTCGTTGAAATAACAATCCTCCAAACTCAACACACATGTTGTTTATAATTTTTAAGAATCCGCAACTGGATAGAATCAAATTGAGTAAACCTCATCACAATAGTTTGAAGATAATCTTTCGCTGTAAAAAAAAAGTTCAGTGAGAATCATAGTGCACGACTATTGGAATGTCAAGACAAAGAATGTTCTTTATACGGATTATTGCATGTATTTTGTTTGATGCTTTGCCTGCTTGAACAACAACACATTTGTCGCGAAGAGAACATAAAGCATCAGCAATCACAGGCTTCTTTAAAGGGATAGAAACCCGTGGTCTCATATCACTTTTTAGGATTTGAATGCATGACAAAACATCTTCAAGTATCTAGTCATGTGTTATTTACCAAGTAAGTCTTTCTATATACTTGTTACTTATACTGAAAGCGAAACTTAAACAATTGTTACAGCCTTTTAGTCGGTACTAGTTCACATTACAACTTGCATTCTTCGCACACTTTTGGGTGATACAGATATTTACTTATATTCACATGTACACTTTTTACTAGACATCATGTAGCAAAATATTCTTTTAGTTGAGACCTTGGCTCATTTATATATATCAATGAGAAGATATCTCAGGTTATTTTGTCACATTAGCAGTTTTTTGGAATTGAAGAAGTTTTAAGGTGTTAAGCAAAAACGTAAGATAATGTTCATGAGATACAGATATCTGACAGATAAATGTTCTGTTAATATTCATTCAAATGAACTATATTTGATAGATTTGTAATACAAATAAAAGTACAGGTTTCAACTCTTTTGTGTAACGTTCGACTTAACATGTTTTGACTGTTTTGTTCATGTCCTTTGCTCCAAAAAGTCTTCTTTTATGCGTTAGATCTGAATTACATTTCAGAAGCACAATCATGCGCCCAAATATCGTTATCATTTGACTTTGTACCGCTATAACCGTTGACCGTCAATCCCTCAGCATGAAAGTACCATTTAAGAAGACGGTGTTTGTTACCGGCCTGACTTGAAGGATAAATTTTGTCTGAAAATATCTTGTTTATAAATTATGTTAAACGGATTTTAGTTGTTCTATTGGTAATTCACTGAAATTGCTTTATTTTGTTTTACTTTCACTGTTTCGATCCTGCTAACGGTAGACTATCAATCCCCGAGAGTATTATTTGACCCGCCAGTGCTTTTGTTACTGAATTTGATTGAACATATACAATTTATTTGTTAATTTCAATTCTAAAACAATAATTCTTCTACAATTAACGTTATAGGGATTTCAAGTTATCCTTCAGGCGTTAATGATCGAGCATGTTATATTATGTAATATTCTGGTACGCTATCCTGAAGAGGATATATAAATATTGTCGCGAAGAGAACATAAAGCATCAGCAATCACAGGCTTCTTTAAAGGGATAGAAACCCGTGGTCTCATATCACTTTTTAGGATTTGAATGCATGACAAAACACCTTTGGTCAATTCAGAAAAAAAAAATGTCTAGTTGTAATTTATCAAGCTCGCACGTTTAGTCCATGTTCTAGCAGTATCCTCAATCAGTAATCTGAAATTCTTTTTCCAATTGCCTGCCTTGGTAATCTGATATATCGTCTCTTTGGCTGATACTTCCCTAATTTGTTCATTCTTTATATTGTTTAATTCATGATTATTACATGACTATCATTAATATGGGCACGATAAACAAGAGAAATTGGAAGATTGGATTGTATGTTCTTGATTTTAAAGGAGTTAAATAACCTTTTGGGATACAACATGTCCCTTAGACAGTAGCCCCATTTGATTTATTGAAAAGTGTTTTTTTTAAACCGTCGTTATCTAAACCGCAGTAGACTACTCAATAAATTTTACCGTGTCATACTGATACTATTTGTACACCATGAAATAAATCTCTACCTTTAAACTTCCGTATGCATAACTAGTTGCTATATTATTTTGTAATTCTGTTGTGATCTTTATTTACACTAGCAACGGTTGATGTCATCACAGTTTTCGTTTTGAATCAGTTGATCAAAATACATTGCAAAAAAGTATATAAGTGTATCGGTAAGTTACTATTTTAATCATTGTCTCGCATGCAACTTTCGTCGCAAATGCGATAGAATCTACAAAGCGATCCTACATTTCGTCGTCGTCGTAGCATGAATATTTAGGTTCAGTCTATGGTTAAAGTTTCCAAGACATCAATAACGTTATTAATCCTTCATGGAAGCTATCCTACATTTCGTCGTCGTCGTCGTGTCGTCGTAGCATTAAAATTTAGGTTCAGTCTATGATGATAGTTTCTTATACATCAATAACTTTGTTAAACCTTCATGTAATTTTACGAAACTTAGACATAAGATTCTACTTAATCGAAACAGTATCCGGACGAAAATGTCCTAGTATGTATTCAGTTTTTCCGTATTTTCAATTTAGTTTTATTTTACAGTTTACATTTACATACTGTTTAGTTAGAGTTTTTTTACACCAAATTCTTTAATCAGCCCTCGTTGAATTTGATGAAATTTGGAAAGAAGTTTATTTGTGTTCAAAAGCAGTTTTTAGAACCCAATCTTGAAAATAACTTTTTTCAGATTTCTGTAGCTTCCTGAAAGTTGGATTTTTTTTCTTGAGTCAACTTTTACATGAAGTCTAGGGTTCAAGTTTTTAAAACATAGATAACCTTTTTTGAACCATCATGAAATTACTGGAAACTTTTACAGAGTCTACTTCCTAACCAGTTAGAATAAAAGTTTGATCTGCAATTTACTACATATTGCTAGTAAATAAGCGAACAATAACTTTATAAAACTTTTTCCAATATTCATGAAATTTTAACAAACTTGGACAAGCTTCTTCGTAATTAAGAGAATTTTTACTGATAAATGGACTTTTGCAGTCAACATTATATAAAGTATGTAAATGCTATGAAAACTTGAATATTTGTCAAAACTTGATGGAATTTACAAAACATGTACAGAAGCTTCTTTTCTATAACATTGAACAAAAAATTAGGTATTATTTTTACTTTTCTTGACTTTCGTGATAAAGCGGCTTAATTATTAGAGTCAATATTAAGTATCGTCCGTGAAAGCTTTGAAAAACTTTGTCAAACATTCATGGAATTTTTAAAAACTAAGACAAAAACGTCTTCGTTATCAAGTTATAGTAACCATAGGAGAATTTTGATTTTTTATTCTTATTTTCTATATTTTGCTGATAAATATACATTTTACAATTTTACTAAATATATAACTGCCGACACAGGCGTCTTCAACAATAAGGCCCGGTATGTGATTAATTTTGTTTAGACATTAATTACTTTGTCAAACTCCTAATGAATTTTATGAAACTTGGGCAGAAGCTTTTTCATGATTCAGAAATACTAAAAGTTTATAATTAAGTTTTCATTTTCCTTATTTTAATGATAAATGGACTTAGTCTTTCTGAGTTACCAATCCAATAAAGTCAAATATTAAAGTTTTTTTAACACCGATAACGTTATCAAACTTTCATATATTTAATGAAACTTGGACAGAAGCTTCTATACAATCAAGAAATAGCACCCGGTACTTAATGCTTCTTTGTTACTTTTCTAAATTTTACTGATACATTTACTTACATGTAGTTGAGTGGCAGTTTGATATTATCATAAGTTAAAATGCACAACTGGTGCTAGAAGTCAATTATATTTTCTTTGATTAATCACATATATATATAACGACATAAAATTACTATCACTTTCACTATCATAATAGAAATTACTCAAGTATTAGATCATATTCTTCACAAAAGTTTCTTTTTCTATAAATTCAGATAAAAAAATATGATTCAAAGCTATGACGTGTCACACACTAAAGTTGATAGACATGCAGCAGATGAAAGATTTGAAAAACAAACATGCCTTAAAATAATAGAGCACACTGAACAGCGATTTAATGAAATTCGTACAATACTGATATCTGTTTCAACAGTCTTTTCTTAAATTTTGATAAAAATTCCTTTTACTTATAAAAAATCCCAAATATTTAATACATAATTATATTGCTATTACAATCAATGGGGTATGAAGATTGTACGTAATAATTTGTGTACTTGTAATTTCTTTTCATATAGATTCTAAATGGCCTCCAAAATAAATCAACTTTGTGGTATTTGCCAGAGTTTATCAAAAGCGACTCTTGCTTCGAAATGGTGCAATGACTGTGACGAAGCATTATGCATAAATTGCAATATACACCATGCCGTTGCTAAAGCTACTAAAAGCACATAGTAGCTGATATTGAGATACCAAAATTTGTTTTGCATCTTGATCAGAAATTAAAATGTAGCGTTCATCAAACTTCGTATGAACTTTTCTGTGGAACCCATGAATCTCCGTGTTGTATTAATTGTTTAAAAACAAATCATAAAACATGCACTGGATTTGAATCCATCGACGAACGTGTCAAAAGAGAATTTCCAGCCATCGGAAATTTGTTGGATGATCTAATTGAACGGCTAAAGACTATTGAAACGTTTTATGAAAATCTTTACGAGGAAAAAGAAATAGATATCAATGAAATAAAAAATAGTTATAAAAAGTATGTGAAAGATATTAAAATAGTTAGGAATGAGGTGAATAAAGTTCTGGAAAAACTTGAAAATGATCTTCTTAACAAACTTGACGCAATTACTAGCACATATGAAACATCGATTAAACAATTATGTCTTGAGATTCAATCAAACAAGAATAAGACAGAAGAATTATTGCAGGGAGTTTTGACACTTAAAAACCACGGGTTAAATACACATGCCTTTATTGGAAAAAATGAAATACAAGAAAAAGTTAGTAACGAAGTAACCAATGTAGAAGACTTCATAAAAAAGAAGAAGTTAAACCGTCCTAGAATTATACTTACAATTGATAAAAAGGTACATGAGATAACATCGGATCTTCAGGTATTTGGTGAAATAAAACATAGTGTTTTACCTAGTGCAGTACCTTGTCTAATAGAGAAACAAGCACAAAGGCCAGTATTTGACAGACAGAAGTTGATATTGAAAAAAGAACTAACGGTTCCGTACGAAAAGTCACAAAACGTTGAAGGGTGTGCCATTTTGCCGAATGGCAAATTTGTATGCTTGTATATTCCTCATTATGCATCTACTGACAAAGAAGCAAACGAAGGTGAACTTGTTCTTTTTAATAACAATGGATCAATTAACTGTTCAATCCATGTCTCCTCTTGGTGCTTTGATGTTGCATGTATTACCGACAAGAGAGTAGCAGTTACATCTTCTAAACATCCACAAATAATCATCGTGTCCTTGGAGTACAAAAGGGTTCAAAAAACAATACCTACTGAAAATATATGCTACGGTATTACCTACTTCAACCAAAGATTATACAGTTACGGGAACAATGAAATTCAGATTCGGAGTTTATATAAAGACGACATGAAAAGTGTGAATGTACAAAAACAGGGGTCAACAGGTCTCGGTGACTATGGTTTTATAGCGGTAGGCAAAAATAGAATATATCTTACAAGAGGTCTTGATACCATATCGTGTTATGATACTACAGGGGCATTTCTTTGGGAGTGGACGAACAAGAATCTTCAATTTATCCGTGGTGTCACGCTTGACAACAATGCCAACTTACTTGCTATAGGTAGAGATTCGAATAGTATTGTTGTTTTATCTCCAGATGGAAAACAATTATGCGAGACACTTGAACCCGAGAACATCGCATACCCAAAGGCAATAGATTTTGATCAGATGAATCAAAAACTACTGATTTGTGATGAGAAAGGAGGGGCTAAATTTTTTTCAATTAAGTATAAACAGTAACACAGAACAAGAATATAGAAATTAACATTATCATCAGTTACAGTACTTTATTGTAGTTTTCATAACATACTATTTTTGACTGTCAGTATGTGATCTTTATGTCAAAATCATAGCTCTAACATAACGCCCACCAAAGTTTGGTCACTGTCGATCTCTCCACTTCCTTTTTACAATAAATCCTACTTTTTAGCTCACCTGGCCCATAGTGCCAATGTAAGCTTTTGTCATCACTTGGCGTCCGTCCTCTGTCGTCGTTCATTAAATGTTGCAAAGATCATCTCCTCTGATGAACTACTGGGCCAGATTTAACCTAACTTGGCCATATTCATCATTAAGGTATCTAGTTTAAAAAATGTGTCCGTTGACCCCGTCGGCCAACCAGCATGGTCGACATGGCTTACATTAGAACATAGGGGTAAAATGCAAGTTTCTTTGTTTTATCTTGAAATCCACTTTAGAAAGAGAAAAAGAAAATCTGACAGGGGCAAATTAAATTACCATTAAATTTTACTTTTTTGCCTATTATCGTGAAATTTATACGGTCGGTATGTCGGTACTGACATGATTTATAACAAACCTTTCTGAAATTGTCCGTTTATAAATTTTGAAATTTTGAAATTATAAAGAAACTAAGGTTTCAACTCCCTAAGGCAAAGTTGACCTTCGATGGATTTGGCTATTTTTAGGTCCTTTTTGGTTATATAACTTTTCAACTGTTTTAGTTCTTATACATCCTTGGCTTTCAAATATTCGGCTGTGAGCGTTCCTAATGAAAGTAAATCCAGAAAAGCGCTTCGGACGTATGAAATCAATAACGTGTTGTTTTCGTGTTTAATAATAGATACGATATAAACTTAATGTTGCAAAAATGATCAGCAAGACATGATCTACAAATAAGTCAAATGGTTGAAATCGTCATTCTGTTCCTTATAGGAGTAATTGACCTTTAATGATGATATGTACGATATTTTGATTTTTTGGTCTATTATCTTTAAAACTATAACACGTAGTTAGAAACTTTTGAAAGCACAAATGATCAGTAAGACACTATCTTTAAATAAGTCAATTGCGGAATTCGTCAGTTGACTTTTGAAAGGAGTCATTGCCTTTAAATGACGTTTTTTACAATTTTTTTCCGCTTTTGACTATAATCTTGAAAACTATAATTCGTCGTTTGAGTCTTATAGTGTTATATGTCCACTTTTGATAAAAATTGAGATAGCTATATATTTGATATCCAGGTGCAATGATCTATCTCCCTATATATCTATAATACCATATTTTTACATTCTACGAATTTTGTCAGAACTATACTGTTCTATCTCCACACTCCCATTGAATTGTAATAGCTTATTCATCCTTTTAAACACCGGAAGTTCAGAGAAAAATAGTTTTATAGTGTTGTATCTCCACCTTTTTTCAAGTATTTTTGCAGTAAAATATTTGTTATTACAATAATCTTAGTAGTACTATCATGCTTAAATTGTTTGCGTCGTATGAACTCAATCTATGAGAAATTCTTACCAAAATATGCATTCCCGAATTGGGGATATTTCACAATTGAAAAATCAACTCCTCCATAACTTTTTATATCTCTGTCAAATATTTATGATATCGCGTTTTTAAACTGCATGTTCATTTCCCAACACTTAGAAAAATGGAACTTTCAACATTATAACACTTACACGACGCTATACAAACTTTAAAAGGCTAACATGAACAGCAAGACAAGATCTACAAGTAAGTCAAATTACGGAAATCTTCAGTTGACTCTTTATATGACTCTTTATATGAGTTATCAGCCTTAAATGTTGATTTTACCTTTTTTCGATTTGCCTATTATCTTGTAAAAAAAATTATAGAAACTTTACAAAAGCGAAAATTATCAGCAAGACAAGATCTACAAATAGGTAAGCTAACATGTAGATAAATGTGTCAGTTGTCTCCTTATTGCAGTAATTGCCCTTTAATTACAATTTTAACATTTTTGTGTTTTGGGCAAAAACTATAGAAGATAGAGAGAAACTGTATACAGAAAAAGTGATCAGAAATACATGTTCAACAAAAGAGAGATCTTAGTCATGAATATCATTCTAGTCTAAAATGTTGGAGAGTGTCCATTGATGAGGATGCACATTGACCTAGGTGCGACACAGGCTCTTTAGAGCTTCTCGTTTGGTTTATAGATCTCTATCCGTGAAAAATATGTTTTGGATACTTTAACTTTAGCAAGAGCTATCTGAAGAACATTAATCTTAATATGGTCTGTTAAGTAGCAGATGGATAATTTTGAACTTCCACTTTTTTGTTATGTTACTTGATATGCTTGTATACCGATGCTTTACAAATGATATCTGTTCATTTCATGCAGTATAGATTTGAAAATAAAAGTAGAATATGATGTATGAATTCATGACACAAAATCCTCCATGCACTCGAAAAAGCAAATAGACAGTAATTGGCTAGTAACACTTTTGTTCATCTTAAAAAACGCCTTCAGCATGGGTCACAGCAAGATATATGTTCGACTTTATCTTAAAGACACAGTTACGGCTTCAACATGGGTCACATCAAGAGATATGTTCGACGTTATCTTAAAGACATGTGGTTACGGCTTCAACATGGGTCACATCAAGAGATATGTTCGACGTTATCTTAAAGACATGTGGTTACGGCTTCAACATGGGTCACATCAAGAGATATGTTCGACTTTATCTTAAAGACACAGTTACGGCTTCAACATGGGTCACATCAAGAGATATGTTCGACTTTATCTTAAAGACACAGTTACGGCTTCAACATGGGTCACATCAAGAGATATGTTCGACGTTATCTTAAAGACATGTGGTTACGGCTTCAACATGGGTCACATCAAGAGATATGTTCGACTTTATCTTAAAGACACAGTTACGGGTTCAACATGGGAAACATCAAGTGATATGTTAGACTTTATCTTAAAGACACAGTTTCGGCTTCAACATGGGAAACATCAAGAGATATGTGCGACTTTATCTTAAAGACACAGTTACGGCTTCAACATGGGAAACATCAAGAGATATGTTCGACTTTATCTTAAAGACACAGTTATGGCTTCAACATGGGAAACATCAAGAGATATGTTCGACTTTATCTTAAAGACACAGTTACGGCTTCAACATGGGTCACATCAAGAGATATGTTCGACTTTATCTTAAAGACACAGTTACGGCTTCAACATGGATCACATCAAGAAATATGTTCGACGCTATCTTAAAGACACAGTTACGGCTTCAACATGGGTCACATCAAGAGATATGTTCGACTTTATCTGAAAGACACAGTTACGGCTTCAACATGAGTCACATCAAGAGATATGTTCGACGTTATTGGTAGGAAACAAATTACGTTAACAAACATGCACAAAGTGAGAAAAAAGTACTACACATAAGAGAAATTATCTCGAGGGTTTAATACTCCAAAAGTTTAAAATAAGACATATATCTATTGTGTAACAATGTCGTCTATGACAGCAAACGCTATGTTTGTACATGTATCAATTTACATAAACATGTGGATGTTCTGTATACTATTATTGTATGCTCTGTTTAATAATAAAACACTCAACACTCGGAATGTACAATTGGATACACAAATAAGTAGATGTTAGCAAAGCATAGTTAAGTAGTTCGCAATATCAACAAAAAATACTTTCTCGTCCGATTTGCTACAATATATTAAATTCAAAAGCTCTGCGATACTTCGATTGAACAGAAATTTATGCTGCTGTGTTTTCCAGACGTTAAGGTTGAAAAGCAGCGTGACGTTGAGTTTTCTGTGAAGTATCTATATAGATGTTTTATTTCTATGAAATGGTCTCACAAGGAGCATAATACAATATTAGGCATTATTAACAAACCAAAAAAATATAATCAAGTATACGTACAAAGATAAAATAGTTCGAAAATGCATAAATATGTCTAAGCATGATACCTCCGTCTCGGGCACATCTCAATTTATAAACGTGCTTTAAATAAAATTGACAATTTAGTGGGTGTATAACTTAAATGCAAAACGCAACAAGGGAAATAGACAATAGTATAAGTAAATATAATGAGGAAATGCACCAACCTGACATGTCATCCTCGTGCCTGATGCAGAGAGTCAATACATATTGTAAGGTGACCCGACTGCAGGATGCACCTGAAGACGATTGTAAAAGAGAGTCGGAAGAAATGACAAAGCCATGACAAAAAACGAAAAACGATCAAAAGATAAACAAAAATCTACAATTCACAACATAGAAATCTAAAGACTAAGCAACCTCACGAGTATATATCTACTGTTGCTAGTGATTGCGTATTAGCAGACTAAAGTGGGGCAACTCCCACAACACAAGCATCAGTTTTCTTAAGATAGTTGGACGTTTTCCATACTGGAAATATTTCGTATTACTTTCTCCCATCCATTGAGTTTCACTCATCACCTGTCCTTTTACTTTAAGTTTAAGGATGCAGTCTTATCATCTAATTTCTGTCGCCGGGAAGAAAACAAAATAAACGTCGTTCTTACAATTCTTTAATTGGAACGATAATTTAATTTGATTAAGATGATAGAAGTGGAAAAAAGTTCAGAAAATGAAAAAATGATTACGCAGCTGTCACACTGTCCCAAAATTGACACAAGATGGCTAT
The DNA here is from genome assembly GCA_017311375.1 of Mytilus coruscus. NCBI lineage: Eukaryota > Metazoa > Mollusca > Bivalvia > Mytilida > Mytilidae > Mytilus > Mytilus coruscus. The sequence goes on from CM029596.1 coordinate 17,375,554, forward strand.
ACGAAAATGATTTTTTTTTATTTCGCGAGAAGACGGACCTTTTCTTTGTCAACATCCAATCAACAGCCGAAGCAAGTACGATGCCCACAGAATGTCACAAAGTTGACTCACGAATTCCACACAAAAAATGAACCTTCGCAATGTCTTTCGGTAATTTTTTTGAATGTCAAAGATTTTGCTACCGTTCACGAAAACTTCCACCGAACTGACCGAACCTGAAAAAACTGAGAAACTCAATATTTCCTTTATCGTATGTCCATCTTGTATCATTGTTGGGACAGTGTGATGCAGGCATTAAGGTCATCATTGATAAATTTCTTCTTTTTCTATTTGGTTTACCGGCAATTTTTTTGATATTGTGATAAAGTTGTTTAATTGAACACCGTCCTTCGCTGAACCTACTAATAAATCCTGTCTTATACTGCTCGATTTAATGTAACCATGTAATTTTTGAAAACGGGCAGATCGAGACACGTTTACCTACCGCTGTGATGATACGTAAATCTGCTACCTAACTCACTATGCTACTGATACCCTTCAGGAATTTGTAAGTTTGATAGCAAGACTTAACGTACTCGACATGCCTTTGTTAGATGAAGATATGTTCGTGTTGTCCGGAAAATAAGAGTGAAAAATAACAAGTACTATCTTTAAAATAGAAATACGACGCCTTACGATGGGAGCCAACATCTCATTTATCATATTTTAATGTACTAAATTTGACGTCAATAGTCCATTTTAAAAATTGCTCACACTTATTTGTCTCTAACAAATGTACATATATACCGTTAATTTTTAAAGGTATGTAGAGTATTTTCTCAAAGACAAGTGCCTGTGAAATTAAGATAAAATCAAATAGTAGTATATACAATGTAAAACATAACTAAATGAACAGAAAACGGTTAGAACATGGAAGATGTGTCAATGATAACTATAAAATCGTAAATTTAACAATAACAGACGAAAACCCTTTCTGTGCGGATAACGGACGGACGCCAAGGGGGGGTGGGGAGGGTGATCTTTAACACATCTAATTACATTTGCTATATATATTTTGAGACCACCCCTTCTTTTGACACTCTTTATTTCAAGTATTAAATGTTGTACCTTAAATATCCATATGTGCACACAAATTTGTCACGGGAATGATAATGTGGAAACTGAAATTTCCTTTGAAAAGAGTCAATACAAGATATTTTTATAAATAATTTCGCATGGGTGATAACAAAATATTAACAAACGTATGCTCGAACATCGACAGTGATATTTTCGTCCAATCAGAGACAAATCAGCGACGTCACAACACCCACACTGTTACCGTAGTTTAGCATCATTAAGGTTAAAAGGTAATGAATTCGAAACTATGTCAAGGCTTAACGTTTGACTGTTGTAATCAAATTGGATAACGAATAGAATGAACGGTCCGCTTTTATGGGTATTACCACATTTAATTATCGTAAACTGTAATCAATTCTGCTCCTACCAAGTATGAAATAACATAATTGGAATTAATTTTCTGTAAAATCTCTTTTTAAAATTGCATGAGATACACTTGTGTTACTTTTTCCTTGCGAATTAAAGAGGATATCGAAATCTTGATTAAAATTAACGATTTATAATTAATTATGGACACAAATAAATATGTTCCACTAGCTATCAACAGAATATGTTACTCAAGGTATCGACGGAATGGTTAAACAATGGAACCATAATAGTAAATAATACCACTTTTTCTGCATTTAAGCGCTAATAAAAGATGCTCTATTCTTAAAAAAAAATAAGAAGATATTGTAAGATTGCCAATGTGACAATTATCAACCAGAGACCAAATGAAGTAGATGTAAACAACTATTTGTCAACGTGCGGCCTTCAACAATGAACAAAAAACTCATACTGTATAATTTATAACAGGCCCCGGCATGTACATATGTAAAATAATGCAAAAGAGAAAATCAACGGCCTGATTTATGTACAAAACAATAAACGAAAAACAAATATGATTGTCAGCAATCAACGACAACCAATGAATTACAGGCTTCTGACTTACGACAAGCACATACAAAACGATGCGGGTATAAACATGTTTGCAAGCTCTCAATCGTTCCCTAGCCTGGGACAATGGTGTAGCAACACAGCATAAGAAAAAACCCTGTAAAAATCAATTGCAAAGGGTTTATTCATCAGATCGACACAAAGCAAAAAACAACCAAAAAAATATAAAAGTCACAAGTTACCGAACTGTTCAAAGCCAATTACAACTTATCATTTTAAATCATATTTCCAAGTCTAAAATATCAATCGGGACAAATCCAATGGATTTAGTATAAAGACGTATGGCTTTTTCAAATTTTCCCTAATAATTTTGAACCTGTTGGACATTTACCTTGTATTACATTAAAAAAAGCAAAACAACTGGCAACTTTTTCTTAATCTTTTAAAGTAAGGTATATCTAAAAAACAATATAACACATTTTCAAAATTAGGCTATTTTTCTGCACTTTTCATACAATTTAATATTTTTCTGCATACAACTATCTACGAAAATTCAGAGCAATTCTTTTTGTCAAAATTTTCCACTTTACAAATGTTTGTTTCTCAGAAATTAGCATACGGACCTTCTGTATTTTTCATTGATGTATTATAGAGTTTCTATTGCCGAAGACTTCGTTTTTGTAAAATGTTCTTATTTTGATTTTCGGCAGCGGACAGGTTTAATGCTTCCGAATAATGATAAGGAGATTTTGTATTCTTGTCAACGATATTATTCATGAAGACCAAAAAAAAAAAAAAACAAAGATGACCACATGTTAATGATTACTGGTCAACATACGGCCTACAAAAAAAAAAAAAACATACTGCATAGTTAGCTATAAAAGGTTCTAGGATAACAAAATGGGAAACAATTCAAAAGTAAAAACAAACAGCGTGACTTATACGACCACATATGACGGTGAAGAACCACAGAGCACAAAAATTAAAGGAAACGCAACAGAATAGACATCAAAACTTTGTTTCCGTTAACCTACCAAAACATACGGTTTTTACTATATCGCATATAGAATATGCGCGTTTTAAGATACAAAATAGATTTATCAAAATTTATTATTGAAAGCTCCTAATAAACCTCAGAATAAATAGTCACTCATGTATTAAATGATTTTATGCAGATTGTTGTAAAAATGAGAGACATATTAGACGCAATAATCAAAGGTACGCTGGTCATAATTTAGTATTCAGATCACAAGTGAATATATGACAAGTCTACTTCTTAAGAAACATTCTCTTCTTATTTATTCTAAGAGTTCTTGTGAAGGCTTTTGTACACTTCGCCATGGAACTATTTATTAGACATACAAACTCTTCACAGACCGTGACAAACTCCCGCCCAATTTATTTAAGTTCCACAATTCAATTACGAATAGGCCTAGTAAATAAAAAAGATAGAGTCATACCGACGACGAAATCAACACAAAACGGGCGAACATACATAAAACTGTAGTCATTAGCCTTTTAAAAATATATAAAACTAGTCCTGATTAAATCGACAGTCATGAGTCAAATAAAGACAGGTTTGGTTAACAACAATGAGATACCAACCATGGCAATGCAGCTTAAAAAAATAATTTAAACAAACAGAAAATATGTCTGTGAAATGATGTCAAATCATATGTTTATATATGATAATTCAGAAACTATATGGAATAAATAACCTAGGCTAGCTTTGTGTGAGTTACAGTGTTTAAAATTTGGAATCAGTTTTTCACCCCTTTTAATGTTCTATTCTAATACAATTTCGCGTTTGACTTTATCTTCCAATCTACGATATCTGAATACAGTAAAGAATGACACAAAATGCAAATAGGAGCTTTCATAATACACTTTTTGGTTCCATAAATGAAGCAATCATTGTAAATTGCGCCAGAATTGATTCTTTAACTTCTTATATGTAATTAAAGATAGGAAATGGTAGATTAGACAGGAGATATCAAGTTTCAAGGATCTTATTGCTATGTTGCATTGGCCTGATATTGTCCATACAAATAAATTTAATGATTTTTTTACTGTAAACTTTCTTAAAAGCACTGAATAACAATATACTAAATTTGAAATTTTGCATCTGTGATATTCCTAGAAAAAGCGGCTGTTTTTTAAGGATTGTATGTCTGGTTGATACAAGATTTAGACTTATCCTTTACAACGAAATTACCTTTAATTACTACAATAATCATAACATTTCGGGATGACATCAATTTCTTCGTTACATATGTCGCTCACCTAGGTCTATTTGCATCCTCAACAATTGACACCCTCCAACGGTGTAGATTAGAATAGAATGCAGTACTAAAATTTTTTTTTGTTTTTTTTTTTTGATGATAATAATGCTCATGATTTTCTGTTTACAGTTTCTATCTATAGTTTTTGCACAAAACTTAAAAAATGTAACGAATTTGGCAATTAAAGCAATGCCTCCTATTAGAAGACAACTGACAATTTCATCTATGCTGACCTATTTGCAAATTTTTAAAAATTTCTATCTATCTGCTACAGTTCCAAAAAAGTATTAACAAAAACTCCCAAAAATTCAAAAAGGTGAAGTCCATTAAAACTGACAAAATCAAACGTTAATAGACAATAACCAAAAGCAAATACTTTCAATAACCCCAACAAGGAGTCAACTGACGATTTCTGCCATAAAACTTATTTGTAGATCTTGTGTTGCTGATTATTTTGCTATTTATAGTGTCTACCTATCTATTATACTTTACAAGATAAAAGGCAAAAACACAAAGGAAAATGATAAAAAATGAAAACAACACCTTAATAATTTCATGCGTCCGAGGCGCTTTTTTGGATTTACCTTCAGCGGGACCACCCAAAGCCGAATATTTGAAAGCCAAGAATGTATGAGAACCGAAACAGTTGGAGAGTAATATGACCAAAAAGACCTACAAATAGCCAAACCAATCTAAGGTCAACTTTGCCTGAGGGAGTTGAAACCTTAGTTCCTTTATTATTTAAAAATTCATAAACGGACAGTTGTAGAAAGGTTTGTTATAAATCATGTCAGTATCGAAGTACTGACTACTGAGCTGATGATATCCACGGGGACTGTCAGTCTACCAGCAGAGGTATCGACCCAGTGCTGTAAAAAATGAAAACAACACGTTAATAATTTCACGCGCCCGAAGTGCCTTTCTGGATTAACCTTCATCAGGAACGTTCAAAGCCGGAAAACCCAGAGCAATAGCTCCAGTTAGGAGTCACCTGGTGATTTCGGCCATGTAAACTGATTTGCAGATCTTGTCTTTCTTGTGATTTATGAGTAATAAAGTGCCTATCTATCTATTGTAATTTTCAAGTAATATGCAAAAAAAAAAAAAAAAAAAAAAAAAAAAAAGAAAAGGTAACATTCGTCATTTAGGGACAATAACTCCTACAATATGTCGACAGTTATGTTGCAAATAGACAGTGGATCTCAATATTCTGAATATTTCTGTCCCTGTCGGAATTTCTCTATCTAAAGCAGTTTTTTAGATAATAGACAAAACTTGCATTTTCCTCCTATGTTCTATGTTTAGCTATGCTGGTCATGTTGGTTGGCAAGCGGGCTCATAGGAAACATTCTAAAACTAAATACCCCAACGACAATTGTGGCCAAGTTTGGATAAATTTGGCGTAGTAGTTTTAGAGAAGATTTTGTAAAAGTCAACGGACGGCGATGACGGATGAAGGACGCCAATTGATGAGAAAAGCTCACATTGCATTATTGGCCAATTGAGCTAAACATAATTATACTATTTGGTTGTTGAATAATTTGGATAACCGATTTTAAAATTTTAAAACCTTAGCTACAACGATTGCATCCGCAACATGTGGATTTCAAGAAACAGAGTTGATATTGAGACGAAACATTAGGACTTGAAAAAGATAATTAGTTGAAATTGCATGCATTGCATTCATATCTAGCAGGTAATTTCTGCAATTACTGTTTCTATCAGACTTCCAGAATGTAATAGCTCTCTTTGAAATTGAAAAATTTAACTCTATAATGTTGCACTGTGTTAAATGCAAATCTGAATATAAACGTAATTTAAATTTCTTCAATTATTCACAAACAAAAAAATCGTCATAACAGAATAAATATTTGAATCATGCAAAAAAAAACAAAAAAAACCATAAACGACGAGACAAGTTAATAAAAGAAACTTGTCAATATAGACATTTTAATGTTTATAATTACATATTTAAGAATGTTTTAGACACTGAAAACTAAAACAACACAGAAGATGAGAACATTTAAAAAATTAATCAACATGTAGATAGACATCAGACATCTGTTGACAGAGAGATACAGGATATAGTTACCTGTCCGGATGGTGACATGTAATCATCCTTATCTAGATTGGTCTTTGGTTGATTGCTGTATCATTGCCAATTATGAATCCTCTCCTTATTTTTACATTATACAGACACTTTGGATCTGTCTTTCGTTGAGACTATTCATTGATGATTTAGAAACCACCTGTTTACAATGACACGGGATATAATGATCTGTATATTAAAGATTGAATGATAGTTATATTACGTATATAGAGTATCGGAAAGTATTGAAAAGTAAGATACAAAAAGTAAAAAAAAAAAAAAAAAATAGACCGACACTATTATGACTTGTACGACTTTACCCCCAGCAGAGCTATAGAAAAACAGTACATTAACGGGTGTTACACGGACACTTTTAGATGATACACGGCCACTTTTTAGTTGTTACACGGACACTTTTATGAATAGAATCACTCGTGCATGATCAGAGAGTTCATGGGCACTTTAAATTTCAATTAGATTTGAACTTTTGTTTCACCGACATATTTCCTGTCTTTTGATTAAAATATTTACGTTAGCATCAATAACTATATTTCAAACAATTCCAGTAAATTACTATTCATATCAGTACACTAAGGGATTGACCATTTAACTAAAAAAGGGGGTATGTCTTTTTCTAAAAATATTTTGATACCCAATTTTATGAGAAAAATATATTGTGGTCAAGCAGATGACAAAATAATGTTCTGATTCCCGATTTTCCATATACCGTATATAATCGTCTAATTTCGAAAAAAATGAAAATAGTTGGGTGATAGCGTTGAAAAATAAATAATGTTCTTACTCAGAAAAGAAGATACCCCTTTGAAGCTAAATGGTCGGTCCGTAAGTGTTTTTTTCTTCAACATATGGACATGAATAGTATTCTGGACAATGCTGAAAGTAAAGAAATGCTGGTACCAACGTTTATATTTCAATAAAAAAGATAGGAAATATATATAAAAATCAAATCTAATCAAAAGATAAAATCCCTATCAACTCACCAATGCACGATTGATCCTATAAATAAAAGTGTCCATGTAATACATGTTCAAATATGCAGCAAATCGTGAAGAAAATCATTCAACTAATGTCATCAATTTTGAACGGTAAGCTGCGATTGGATCATATAGTGACACGTGTTAAATCCTGATCAACACTATCAGAGACATATAAAAAAAACCTATATGTATGAACTATTAAAAAAAAATCCAAAATATATGCCTATATATATATATATATCAAATAACAAGACAAAATCCAGTTTTTCATAACATTTCATTCACTTAATATCAGTTTTGTTTATTTTAAATGGATTAACCCCTCCCGCTTTCCCTTCCGTTTTTTCACAATAAAAAAAATCAAATGGTAGCTCTGTTTTTTTTTTATGAATTACTTACTAGCGAAGTTGCATTCTAAAAAGTCTCAAATGTAAACAACATTCATCTTTTCCTTGAAATGGTTCTTTTTTATAAAGTTATTAATTATTGAAATTTTTTAGAAAAAATTCTCGGCTTTAAAGTGAAAGAAAATGTGTTTAAACTGTAACTTACATAAACTGGTATATGATCATTGAAGTTTCTAATATGTTTAGTTTTGCTACCTCTTCTAAATGCAAAATGTACTACTTCCTTCCTGAAACGTCGTACAAGTCAGATACAAAACAAAGGTAACAAAAAATAGGCCGGAAACAACCTGCCGTATAGTTTGTCTGCACTTTAGTCAGGTCAGGTCCTCGGCTAGCGCCTCGGACCTTGACCTGACTACTCGTGCAGAAAAACTATCCGGCAACGGTTGTTACCGGCCTGTTTCTTTGTTACCTTTGTATTGTATCTAATACTTAAACTCATCAAAGATACCAGGCTTTTAATTGAATACACCAAACACGCGGTTGTTCTACATCAGATTCATCAGTGTAGATCTAATGGTTGTTCTACATCAGATTCATCAGTGTAGATCTAATGTTTGTTCTTCATCAGATTTATCAGTGTAGATCTAAAGGTTGTTCTACATCAGATTCATCAGTGTACATCTAATGGTTGTTTACATCAGATTCATCAGTGTAGATCTAAAGGTTGTTCTACATCAGATTCATCAGTGTAGATCTAATGGCTGTTCTACATCAGATTCATCAGTGTAGATCTAATGTTTGTTCTTCATCAGATTCATCAGTGTAACGGTTGTTCTTCATCAGATTCATCAGTGTAGATCTAACGGTTGTTCTTCATCCGATTCATTAGTGTAGATCTAAAGGTTGTTTTTCATCAGATTGATCAGTATAGATTTAACGGTTGTTCTATATCAGATACAACAGTGTAGATCTAACGGTTGTTCTACATCCGATTCATCAGTGTAGATCTAACGGTTGTTCTACATCAGATTCATCAGTGTAGATCTAACGGTTGTTCTACATCAGTTTCATCAGTGTAGATCTAATGTTTGTTCTTCATCAGATTCATCAGTGTAGATCTAAAGGTTGTTCTACATCAGATTCATCAGTGTAGATTTAACGGCTGTTCTACATCAGATTCATCAGTGGAGGTCTAATGGTTGTTCTACATCAGATTCATCAGTGTAGATCTAACGGTTGTTCTTCATCAGATTCATCAGTGTAACGGCTGTTCTACATCAGATTCATCAGTGTAGATCTAATGGTTGTTCTACATCAGATTCATCAGTGTAACGGTTGTTCTTCATCAGATTCATCAGTGTAGATCTAACGGTTGTTCTTCATCAGATTCATCAATGTAGATCTAACGGCTGTTCCACATCAGATTCATCAGTGTAGATCTAACGGCTGTTCTACATCAGATTCATCAGTGTAGGTCTAATGGTTGTTCTACATCAGATTCATCAGTGTAGATCTAACGTTTGTTCTTCATCAGATTCATCAGTGTAGATCTAACGGTTGTTCTACATCAGATGCATCAGTGTAGATCTAACGGTTGTTCTACATCAGATTCATCAGTGTATATCTAACGGTTGTTCTACATCAGTTTCATCACTGTAGATCTAACGGTTGTTCTTCATCAGATTCATCAGTGTAGATCTAACGGCTGTTCTACATCAGATTCATCAGTGTAGATCTAATGGCTGTTCTACATCAGATCCATTAGTGTAACGGTTGTTCTTCATCAGATTCATCAGTGTAGATCTAACGGTTGTTCTTCATCAGATTCATCAGTGTAGATCTAACGGTTGTTCTACATCAGATGCATCAGTGTAGATCTAACGGTTGTTCTACATCAGATTCATCAGTATATATCTAACGGTTGTTCTACATCAGTTTCATTAGTGTAGATCTAACGGTTGTTCTTTATCAGATTCATCAGTGTAGATCTAATGGTTGTTCTTTATCAGATTCATCAGTGTAGATCTAAAGGTTGTTCTTCATTAGATTCATCAGTGTAATTCTAACGGTTGTTCTTCATCAGATTCATCAGTGTAGATCTTACGGTTGTTCTTTATCAGATTCATCAGTGTAGATCTAAAGGTTGATCTTCATCAGATGCATCAGTGTAGATCTTACGGTTGTTCTTCATCAGATTCATCAGTGTAGATCTAACGGTTGTTCTACATCAGATTCATCAGTGTAGATCTAACGGTTGTTCTTTATCAGATGCATCAGTGTAGATCTAACGGTTGTTCTACATCAGATGCATCAATGTAGATCTAACGGTTGTTCTACATCAGATCATCAGTGTAGATCTAACGGTTGTTCTACATCAGATTCATCAGTGTAGATGTAACGGTAGTTCTACATCAGATTCATCAGTGTAGATTTAATGGTTGTTCTTCAACAGATTCCTCGGTGTTGTTATAATCAAAACAGCTAGAATAACAAAATCATTAGCAAAGTTGAAGAGCGTTGAAAACCAAAAAACCAAAATTTCTAAAAAGTTTTTGCCAAACATTGCTATGTAGCCATCAATGCCATGGGGGTAAAATAACCTTTAGTGATTTGAATGATTTCAACATTAAAGAACAAAAGTAAATTTACTCGGAATTGCCGTAATAATAATATTCAATATCAGCATATGAGCACTGACTGCTGGTCTGGCAATAGCCTCGCGCACGAAACGTCCAACAGGAGCTTCCAAAAAGTTGTGCAAATTCGGACTAAAAGAAAATGATTAAATGACAAATAATAGTTAATAAGACATTACAAGAAAAAAGTAATCTCAGCACAAAGCAAATTTCAATGATAATTTGGGTTCAACCCAAAAGGACAAATAACTCTTGGTTGCAACAAAATGTCTACTAAAGTAACTCTAAATATACAAACGTCCGGATCGCATGACGTCAGCGCTTTAATTATATTTTTCAGTTAAAATTCATAAACGATCTTTTCTCTCTCCCAGAACAAAGGCGAATGACCGCATGTCCGAGCACATGTAGAAATATGATATTAATTACTCATCTCAAGAACTGACCAATCAGATAATATAATTAGATGGTCATGCATTGAACATGCAGTCCTTGACCTCATGTTGATGTACTTAACAAAGAAATTCCTTCTTACACATGGCATTATGAGACTAAATATTATCGTAAAGTCCAGCCAAAAAATCTTTTATTTACAATAAATGTTATTCATTGAATATTCAAGTTTAATCTTTTAAGCGCTTTTTAAAAATTCCTCGTTGGTAAATTTAGAAATATTAAGAAACTAAAGTTCCAAATCCCTCATGCAACATTGGCCTTAAATGGACTTGGCTTTTCTTTCAAAAGTTTTTTTTAGTCGTCTAGCTCTCGACGTGTTTAAGTATTTTAACATCCTTGGCTTTCCTTTTTGTTTAACTTTCCCGATGGATGAAGATAACCCTTGAAAAGCGGTTTTGACACAGCAAATGTATAATAGAGCATTTTTCAGCGTAGGAAGTGGCGAGATTGAGACAAAGGGTAGGATGAATTTCTATAAATACATTTGTATTCTCTGATCATGTTTGACATACGTGATGTTTAAGAAAACTGAAAATTATCCTTCATATTAAGCAATATACAAGCGAAGTATTACTGAACATATTATTGATTGATTAAATGGAAGCTACTTATTCCATTATGTGCAAAACAGCATACTTTTGACTGTTTTATCATTTTGTTTTACAAATGTAAGGTACATCCACAAGTACTTTTAACTTAATGACAATCTTAGAAGTTTCCTTAGTTTAAGGTTCTTTTTATTGCATACTTCCTTAGTTTTGAGGTTGGACTTAAACCAACTAAAATTTGAATACGTAGATACTTTGTTGAATATGTTTTCTGCATACCACTTATGTCAAAAAGACGGAGTTTCCTACATTAGATAATTACTGAGGAAAATCTTAAAATAAGCATATTTACACAAAAATGTATGAATACAGGCCCTTGTTCACTTCATTTAAACAGGATCTAAAATCTAGTAACATATGTACACCAAACATGTATGGTACCAGATGAATACTTGGGATCTACCAAAGAGGTCTCTAGTAAGTTAAGTAACTGAAACACTATTAGGATTTACCAATTCACGATAACTATCTTCACAAAAGAGGGACGAAAGATACCAGAGGGACAGTCAAACTCATAAATCGAAAACAAACTGACAACGCCATGGCTAAAAATAAAAAGACAACCAGACAAATAATAGTACAGATGACACAACATAGAAAACTAAAGACTAAGAAACACGAACCCCACCAAAAACTGGGGGTGATCTCAGGTGCTCCGGAAATTGTGGTAATATCAATGGGTTTACGTCCAAATCTCAATGCAAAGGTTTTTAGCATAGAATATAGAAATATTACTTGAAATAACCACAATGAGCACACGTTCTAGCATATCTTATCAATTGAAGATATGTTATAACCGAAGAAAGGGGAGTGAAAACCGAATATTTATCTTATTTGAGACAGTGTTATAATATTAAACTGAACGAGTTATAAATACACATGCTACATAGAATCAACTGTTGCTAAGCACCAGACCAATCTCCATGACTAACATGTTGTTGTCTCCACAGATAAGCCACAAACAATATCATTTGTTGTGTGTAAATCACATTACATGAACTGCCTGGTAAAGGATTAGGTATTGACAATTTACTTGGTAAACTTATATACCCGCGACACTTACCAAACATTCAATCTCATAAGTTGAAAACAAACTAACAACGCCATGGTAAAAAAAAAAAAAAAAAGAAAAACGACCAAAAGACAATCTACAGTATACAAAACACAAACTTAAAAACTAAAGATTGAGCTACACGAACGCCACCAAAAATCGGGGGTGATCTCAGGTGCTCTAGAAGGGTTAGCAGATCTTGCAACTAAGAGCAACCCCGGTTTACATATCTCTTAAAATGACATTGTGTTACTGTCAATCAGAACAAATAAATATTGTATTCATGCATCAATACATTTGTTGATGACCACCTTATTTGTTCTTTAACTTTGGTATTAAAGACAATGTACCACGAGTTCAATCAACGGACAGAGTAAATAACATTCTGCCCTCGGGAGAAGTTGACCTTAAATGTATTTGGCTATTCGTTTTATGTCCCTTTGATTATATATCTCATTGCGTATTGAAGTACTTATACTTCATTGACTTTCAAATTTTTGGATTTAAGCATTTCTGATCAATCTAGGAAAGCTCTTCGGAAGCACTAAATTGATAAAGTATTATTTTCATATTTATCTTGTTAATCTCAATTAAGAAAAGATCCTGTTTATAAGTTTGATTTTAAATGAACAACAGATTTGTCTTTAAAGATGTGGTCGATATGACAAACCAGCCAAATACATTAAGATATGAAACAAAAACCCAACAAACTATAATATTGTTCAATAACATTTTTTACATAATCGATTTTTACTATTTTACCTCTATTGTTTCTCATTATTGGTTAATATGAGGTACGATAAGGGTACATATTATTTGTGTTTTTTTCTCTCAATTTTTGGATTTATATGACGTTTTATAAGAATATTTGAAACAATAATAGAAAAATAAGAAGATGAAATATGATTGCCAAGGAGACAGCTATCAATCAGAGACCAAAGAACGAGGATGTAAATTACATTGTGTCTCCATATGGACATTCTACACACTAGAAAATCCACAGTAAGCTATAAGAGGCCTTCGCATGAAGAAGTGTGAAACAATTTAAAACAGAAAAAAATAACGCCATGATTCTAAAACAATAAACGAAAAACGGCTATGGCAGACAGCAACCATCGACAGCCATTAATATTAAGCTACTGACTTTGAATAGGCACTAGAATGTAGAGCGGGTAAAACCTTTTAGTGAGAGCTCCACCCTCGACTAACTCGGGACAGTGCTCTAACACACAAAAACAATAACATCTATTGAAAGGGCTTGAGACATCAGAAGAAGCACAAAAACACCTGAAAAAAGACAGAAGACACATAATACCGATCTAAGAATACTCGCAGTTACTGAGCCAGTTCAAAGCCAATTTCAACTAATGAATAAACCATTTATTTGTGTTAAGGCAGTGACCATCTTGTGCAATCCAATATTAATACGGCAAATTCTTATCAATCAATTGTAGACTTTTCCTCGATAGCTCTGCCCTATGTAAAGTTTGTTATGTATGATGGCTCGATTCGAAGCTTAGACATTTCACATTGATGATACAATTTCGTGGTACAAAATTCGATTCAATTTTGCGATGCGGCTTCTCGAGGTAAACAATCTCTATTTTCACACATAAAATATTCTGGATTTTCAGTTCTTTGCAAAATTAAATAAATCCTTAGTTTTGGTCCTCCTTTTTCTACATATTATATTTGAGTAAGTATCAACATTGGATGCCCTTTATGGATATTGACCCATACGTTGCTTGTTTTCTAAAGGACTTTTCGTTTCCTTTTCGGATGTTGACAGTCAGCGGTCATCCCACTGTCTTTGTCACTCTGCTCAGCTCTTAATACTGTAAAATATCAGCTGCTCGACACAATATTAAGCCTTTCTGAACTCGTTCGCTGCGCTCACACGACAGCAAGCTTCCTATCGTAACTTTCAACTGATATTTTACAATATCAATATGCAGCCAACCTGATAAAAAGTAAAATAACAAAAATTCCGAACTCCATCGAAATTTAAAATGAAAAGTCCTCTATCAAATCAAAATCCATAGCTCAAACACATCAAACGAATGGAAAATAACTGTAATATTCCTGACTTGGTACAGGCATTTCCTCTAAACCTAGCTATCAACTTGTATGACAGTCACATAAAATTCCATAATATTGATAACAATGGGTGAACAAAACAAACAGAATAACTGATCATAGATGCAGACGCGCGTTTCGTAGTCGTAGGACCCATCAGTGACACTCGAAAAGTTAAAAAGGCCAAATAATGTACGAAGTTGAAGAGGATTGAGGACCTAAAATCCGAAAGGTTTTGCAAAATACAGCTGAGGTAAATTGGTTAGGGTTATGAATTATAATGCAAAAAAGAGATCTGATCCATTCAAAAAGGTTCAAGAATGAGAACGTGTGAAGCAAACTCCGCAACATTGGTGATAATGCTACGCTTTATTATCCCACTGCAATCACTTCAAAATCACAAGATAATCGGTACTTATCAGCCTGTTTGTGCTGTATAATATTTTCTGTTATTCCGCATATCTATTAAAGTTTTATTTTCCAAACTCTAAAATAACTTGTTTTGTTAAAAAAATTGAGAAAAGGAGGTGACGACCTAAGGTTTGAAGAGATGACGACTCAAAAAAGTAATGTCCCCCAGCCATACTGATCTCCTTTTTATCAGTTGCATGCATTAACCGATTAGAATCAATTCTGAGAGTCTCAGAAGTATGTCCATTCAAAATATAAATGATTATTTAATTAGATACGTCAGGTACCACGGCTTAAGGGTTGGTTACGTTACGTCTTTTGAAGTTCTTTAGTATGTTTTATGGTAAATACTATTATAGATGATTTATTACTCGAACTAATGATTTTAACAAATTTTGTCATATAATATAGTATGAACACGACACGTGCAGGTGAGTAAGAAAGAGACCACCTCTACATTTTCGTATTATTTTAAAAACTTTAAAAAAAAATATGTTGTAAAAATTATATAATTATCAGAGTCTTTCTTCCCTTACAATATTTTCAGATGCTCTATTCGCTTTTGGAAAGTTCTTCTAATTATCAATACCAAGTATCAAATAGTATATTTACTAAAATGTTAATTTTTACACATCATGAACCAATATTGTTTTGTTTATAAAGGACATCAAGTAAACTGTTTGATAAAGGAAAAGAATTGACAATTCACTTAAAACCCAAATATACAATCCTACGACATTTACTTACGAGGTTATCCGGAGCCAGAATGGTTCTGTTTTATGTACATTTATAATTTAAACCATAGATGAAGAACCGGATTTGTGTTCACCCTAGTTGATACCCAAACAACATAAGTGTCCTTAGAGACGACGTTTAATTGATTGGTCTTTTAGATTTTCCCTAAAATATTTCCAAATTAAATACATCTAGCAATTAGCAATAAAAACCGGGCTTAAGACTTACTTCAGTGGCGATGTGAATAAGATGTTGATGCAGAAACAATATTTAAGGATTAAGAGTACTAATAAATCCTTTTCTTCGTGCAATAGTATATATAGAACATTTGACTTATCTACCCTTTACACTGGAACTCCTAATTATAAACTTAAAGACATAGTTCCAAAATGTAATACAATAAAAGGTCAACACAGATACTAATCTTCCTTTAAAAAGGGGCAAATCATTATGGCTCTGTTAAAACCGTTCTGAATCAAAAAAAAAAACCGTTCTCTGAAACTGAAATCATCGAGATGCTTTATCTTTTTGTTGAAAACATGTTTTAAACAATCAGCATTAGTATGGGCATCAACTGTTCTCTCTTTACATTATTCGTATGAGACAGACGTTATACAGTAGCTTCTCAAGTAGATGGTAGTATCCTTTAACTCCACATTCCTTTGTATAAATGATATCATCTCACGTAAAAAGTGATGTTTGGTGCCTCTGTTGATCATATAATCAACAGTAAAGGTTGGTTGATAACTAGAATATTCGACAAACGAGATGATTTCAGTTTTCCAATTATGAACTTTTTGTTTTTCTGTATCAACATTCCAGCAGCGCCTGTATATGGAGAATTTTCCTCCAGTTTATACGACATCAAGCGCTTGTGCTTTCAGCGTATAGTTTTGTCGGGTTTATGGAATTTCCCCTTCCTTTTTGAATTTACCTTGGAGTTCGTAATTTTCCCCGTTTGTCATACATAACTTTGTTCATTTTGGTGAAAAAGTAAACAACAGTAATTTTCCGACATTCAAGTCCCGTTAATCTATTTCGTATACAAACTGAGATATATAGGTTCAATTCCTTGCTATCTTTATGCCTACTACTGTTTACAACTACTGTTTATTTATCGAATATATACAAGACAATACCTTCTAGTATTCATATTCTTATAAATGAATATTATAAAAATAACTATCTTATATTTGTTAAATTTTATGTATTACATCATAAACAAAACAAACTTGCATCATAAAAACGATGGACGATTAACAAACTATTAAACACACCAGAAGATATTTATTATCAATTGCAGTTAACCATTCGTGAGTTTTTATTGAACCACTGAAACAGTTGGGAATGTGGGATAAATACAGAAACAATTTTCAAAACTGACAAACAACCTGTATATCATTAGGAGAGTTAGATAAACTAAGTAAAGTGATAACATAAATCATAAAAATAACTTGCATCATGATGTATTTAAATTGTTTATTCTAGCCTGCATTTATCATGCTTTATCCTAAATTAAGGTCAATTCCTCGAAAGATCCTTCAAAATTACAGAAGTATAACATTTGTTGTTTTAAACGCCTTGAAAATAAAGTTCATACATGGGGCTTTTTAAAAAAGGGAGTACAGATACATCAAACTCCTCGTCTCATGATTGGTCGATCAATTCTAAAAATGCAGACTCGAGACATGCAACCCTTTAATTTTACGCATATTTGTATGGATCTTTTCCTTGATTATTTTGTGATTAAGTTTTGATTAAGATATACCTTTTACTTATGGGAATATGGTATCTGATTTATGATATGTTAATAATAAGCAGTATGCATTCTCCTACATTAATCGATTATATAAAAAATGTGTGCCCAAGACTACTATTCATTAGATAAGGGGGCATTCACGCTTCGAAAATAGCCAATAAAATATGTGTTAAATAACCAATTAATATTATTGGTACTTAGCACTGTTAGTATGATCTGCTTGGAAATAAATGCAGGATTCACGTGTAATATAAAATCAAAGTAATTTTGTTTTGGTTATATCTAAAGAAAGGTCTTAGGTTCTAATAGTGTGAGGCAAAGTAGACTTCAGCCGGTTATGTGTATGTTGTCGAAACCCTACTTTTTTGTGCTTGCAATATTGTTGTTTTTCGTTAGTTTTCACAACTGCTGAAAAGTAAAATAACAAAAATACCGAACTCCAAGAAAAATTCAAAACGAAAAGTGCCTTATCAAATAGCAAAATGGCTAAACGAGTATTTTGGAAGAAAATACTGTTACGTATTTCTTAGAGGATTAGTAAAATAACAAAAATACTGAAATCTAAGGGAAATTCAAAACGGAAAGTCCTTTATAAAATGGAACAATCAAAGCTCAAACACATCAAACGAATGGAAAACAACTGTCCTATTCCTGACTTGGTACATGCATTTCCTTATGTAGAAAATGGTGGATTAAACCTGGTTTTATAGCTAGCTAAACCTCTCACTTGTATGACAGTCGCATAGAATTCCATTATATTGACAACAATGTGTGAGCAAAATAAACAGACATAATAGGTAAAAATGTCAAAAATTTGGGTACAGCAGTCAATATTGTAATAGTTAATCACTATAAAAACAAATAACTATTTCTACAAAGAAAAATAAGAATACAAAATTGACCATAGCACAATAACACAATGGCGGGATGCATAAGTACTGAGCAACGCCTAAAGTATATTACCAAAAATGGACTAAACAGTAAAGGTTAAAATGTACAAGGACAAATAAAAAGAACACTATAACACGTAGTTAAGATGATAAACAACGTCAGTGCCTAGAATCTATACTTCAAGACTATCATGTATTATTTGTAAAGTTGAAGGAAATTAAAAATTTAACACTTTTTTTTTGCGATTTATTAAATCAAATGGCATACACATCAAGACATTTCTCACATATAGCTATTGGTGATTACAGTCATGTTTACGTTAATTGTGGAATGTTTGAAAACATGCTGAACATTCATATAAATCATGATTTATCCTGTATTCTTGTTAAAAGAGGAACCATTCATTTTAGATAACCTTGTACGATGAATGTTTGTTATTGTACTACCATAATGCTAAAAAATGATATTTATTACATTCTAAATTGATCTCAGAAAGATACACATTTCTGATAAAAAACCTTAAACAGATATCGTTATTAAAAATCATAAGTCAAAAGACAACCAACTCCTTGTCCAAAAAAAAAAAAAAAAAAAAAAAAAAAAAAAAAAAAAACAACAACATTAGAAAACGAGAAAACTTCAACTCAAGGAACACGAACCCCATCGAAAAAAGGGTGAACTCAGGAGTACCGAAAAGGTTAGTTGTATGTAGTTCCTCTACCAATAGGACCTAACATAATGTTTTTGGCAAGTATAAATCTGATGATAATTCGATGAAAGTAGGACGGGGCTCCGGCCACAACACACTGAAGTTTTCAGGGATCGTCTGTGACATTCTGTGTCGTCTCTTAAACATTCAAGAGATGCCATAAACTTTTCCTTAAGGAATTCTTAATAAATGAAAAGGATCTAGCTCGTGATATCAAATATGTGCTCCTGAATATAAATTTTCATCAACTTTGAGAAATTTATTGTTTGCTGGATTATTTCAAAAATAAATATAGAAAGTTTAAAATCGACAAAATAAAGTAATCTCAACCGACTTTAATCAAGATGTGAAGCAGACATAAATGCGTCTGTCGTATCCTTTGTTTAAGTTTTCATGGTATTGATATAACCAACAAACAAATGTAGTCATCTCCAAACTTTAAATAGATCAAACTTTGAAGGGAAAAGGCTAGCTATGTTTCATCTCATAGAGACATAACTTGGGAATGTTACCAGTAAATATACATATTTTAAATTCTGTGGAAATCCTTAAGTCAAGGTTGGGGTAGTATAGAAATTTTGACAAGATCACTCGTGCCTATAAAGGAACAAGCCAGTAAGAAGAGGAGCATATTTGTTTTCATTTAGAACGCCGACAGTTTGTGAAGAATTGTCCCCAAACATAATGGATATATGAAAAAAAAACAATTTAAAGTGAAAACAACGATTGCCAAATATTAAATTGTTCAAAATTAGGGAGATGAATTTTCCAAATAATCAAAAATACTATTCTGCAATATATTACATCAAAATATCAACAAGTCAATAAAGTCAAAATTACTATCATTGGAAATGTCCTGACAATGTCGTTTCAATGCAAGGATTTCCAATATAACGTTTCTGAATTAATAAAATGAAGTACTAATTGGCAATATGTTCTGAATTATGCAATGTTATGGGCATTGGATGCTGGTCTAGTTTCCAGATAAGAAAACAAAACAACACATGTCTATCACCTTTACTAGCATTAACGAAGAAGTATTGATGTTGATATATAGTATGAATACTGAAATCCATTCTGAAAAATTCGATTTCATTGAATGGCCTACCAAGTTTTCACTAGCGTTTCATTCTATCTAAAACGTGCAAGACGTAAACAATCTAGAAATAAAGGCTATTTGAACAAATATTTCAACCAATCCATTCTCGTCTGCTTTTTATAAATAAGTCTTATACAAGTCAACTTTTAATTAAAACATTCTTGGAGCTTAAGTCGACGTTAGGGGCCGTCTTGACCTTGTTGTAGGGTATGAATGATTTGTTCATTGTTGAAGACCCTACATCAACTGTCAAGATGAAGAACAGGAATAAAAGCCCTGTTCATTGATAATTTTCTATGTTTTCTATGTATTGTATGCGATTTTGTCCCATGTACATTTACTCCATATCCTTTCATTTTCTATTGGAGAACAACATTTATTTATTAGTTGTAATTGGCTTTGAAATAGTATTCAGTAACTGCGAGTATTCTTATTTCGGTGCTTTGTGTCTATTGTTTTTATGTGAGTTGCTTATTTTGTCTTGTACCGATCTTTTGAGTTAAGCCAATTGCTACGTTTTTTTAGGTTGTTTTTAAGGTGATCTGTTACACTACTGTCCAAGATTAATGGCTTTACGTTCAGTGGTTGTCGTTGGTTCATGTCTGTCATATTTGTTTTCGTAAATTGTTTAGTTATAAATTAGGCCGTTAGTTTTCTTGATTGAACTGTTTCATATTTGTCATGTCGGGGCCTTTTATAGCCGACTATACGGTATGGGTTTTTCTCAATGTGAAGGCCGTACGGTTGCATATAATTGCTTACATCCACATCATTTGAACTCTGGTGGATAGTTATCTCATTGGCAATCATACCACATAACCTTCTTTTTATATTAAAAGCATTGAACATTTTATTACGTACCACAAGCTCACAAGATCAACAAATCTTTAAATATAAGATTTCCCCATAAATCTATATGTTGACATGTATAGTCTCATAAATGTGCTTTCCAAATATTTTACGACTTGAATATGCATGCAGTGATAAAGGAATGCTCTTTCAAATTTCCATTTTTTTTTCAAATAAAATAGTTCATGGGATGGCAACACTTCGTATTAGATTCTTGAGTTTGTATTTTCTATTGAAAATTAACGTTTTGAATAATCTTCAATAAGGAATGTCGTTCGGAATATTTTTAAACAAAAACATCGGAGTCCTGTTACTAATTTGAGTACTTTTGAAATGAACATCGCCATTGAAATAAATTCAAAGGTTAATACTTCACTGATAATAATTTGTGTATGCTTCAAGGAGCAGTGAAATCTTGTGAAAAAAAAAGTAAATGTATTTCAAGTCACAAAATGAAAACTTTCTTTAACTTAATATGGCCATTTTTACTAAAAACTTTCTTGATTTGTCTAATTGAATGAATATTCTTAAGATAGATTCAGTACGTTCTTACAATTTGTCTTTAAATGATCCTTTCTTAATTCGTAGAATTTTTTCAAAATGATTTGCTGTTTTTTCTGAAAAATGTCGAAAATCACGTTTTACCTCTTTATATTGTAACAAAGTTACGCTTATTTTACGCGTTAAGAGTATACGAATGACTTTGAAAAAGGATCCTACAAATAAAATAAACACTTTATAAATTTCGTGCGTCTAGATAACTTTGATCAGGAATGATCAAAACTAAACATTTGAAAGCCAGGGGTGTGTAAATATGTAGGGACCGTAACAGAAAAGTCAAATTCTTCAAAATTCAACTTTGTCTGAGCGAGTGGAAACCTTAGTTTCTTAATTAATTAGAGAGGAAATAAATTTGTATCATTTAAACGGTAATTTGCTTAACAACAAATCCTGGAGAAAACAATCTATGGAATTAGTTTGACGTTAGTTTGGCAAATATCGACATTGCTACCGAAGCAAGTAATTACAACCGACCATGGCTTATTTAATTTATTTTATTACACGAGAACTCTTAAGATGCCAAGTGCCTTTTAACCAATCTTGCAAAAAAAAAAAGGTAAAGCAAAGATTTAACAATTTAAGCTCAACAGAAGACACCCCCAAAAAAAGATAAAACAAAAAACAAACCAAAAATTAAAATGACAAAAAAAAAAACCCAGCAACAACAAAAAAGCAAAACAAAACAAAACAAAAACAAACAAAAAATGTCACAAGGTCCGTATCAGATAATATCCTCAACAAGATCAATTTTCGTACCAAGAACGCATGTCCTAAATATTCTAACGTGTGCAAGTAATTTCTCCAGTGTGGATATTTTATGAAGATTTTTTTTTTTAGATTTGAAAATTGAGGAAAAAAGACAGTTTTAATATGATTATATCAATTAATTAAATATATGATTGTTCACGGTAAAGATGAAATGTAAATGAATATAACACAACCAGTCACCAATTTGCATGCTACAATTTTACGATTAAGCTTCTCGGAATTGGAACAAAATTCTATACAAACACACTGAACTCGAAACATTAATCAAATAAATGCATACTAATTGAAATATTTCTTTTTGATTACTTCAGTGTTACGTATAACTTAACCGCATTCATTTTCTAGTAATTTTCACATTTTATACAGCATGGACTTCATTTATTCAAGAAGCTATATTGTGCTAGGTTAATTTATTACTCAGATACTAAAACATCATAAAATCATTCTTTTTGATATAGTTCTCACGAGTTATAAAGCAGAAAATCATATCGAGATATATAAAAATAGGAAGATGTGGCATGAGACAATTTTCGACCAGAGAACAAAATGAAGTTAGCAACTACATGGTTTATTAGAAATTTGCTGCGAGGTATATAAATATTTGTGTAGGTCTAAGTCTAAAAGGATCTAATACTAATAGCTACCAATATTAAAATTACGTCATATAATACCAGATATTTGAGTTTAAGGAATGAAATATGTCAATACATGGCAACGGTACATATTACAGTCTTGAGTTTGTATTTTCTATAGATAATTAACGTATTGAATAATCTTCAATAATGAATGTCGTTCAGAGATTTTTTAAACAAAAACATAGGAATCCTGTTACTTATTTGAGCGCTTTTGATATGAACATCGTCATTGAAATAAATTCAAAGGTTAATTCTTCACTGATAATAATTTGTGTACGCTTCAAAGAGTAGTGAAATCTGGTGAAAAAAAATATAAACGTTTTAAAGTCACAAAATGAAAACTAGCTTTAACTTGATATGGCCATTTTCCAAAAAACTTTCTTAATTTGTCTAATTGAATGAATATTCTTAAAATAGATTCAGTACGTTCTTACAATTTGTCATTAAATGATCCTTTCTTAATTCGCAGATTTTTTCAAAATGATTTGCTGTTCCGTTTAATTGCTGTAAAATAATTATAAGTTCACAGAAATCGTTTTGTTGTATCAATCTTCAACAAAGGAAATATGTCAATACAACAGTGACCACGCTTAAAAAGGATCGAGGTCAACATACTGTCTTCAATTATGGACAAAGATTGATTTTATAACTATCTTACTTTAAGAATCACTTACTTCGTTTCAAATTATGCATTATAGAGTACCTTCAGATTTGAAATGCTTTTAATTTGTGAACTGGAGCGGACATAATGTATCATACTAGACTATGTTAACGACTGCATGACAGTTCTTTTACATACGGATAAATAACATTTGTGCTGATGTAAATCTATGTAGTTGACAAATAGATAAAGCATTGAATTAAATGTTATACATTATCATCAAAAATAAGAAATCTTTATTCAGAAAATTAGTTTCTCATTAAGAAGTAACAAAATGCATCTTATGTGAACCCTCTCACAGGAAAAAACTGCCCTAACTTCAAGCTTCAAATTTACTGTAGATGAATATGAGGAGATGTATACGCCATGCAATGAGATAGCACATCAACGCATAAATAACCAAAACTGGTAAAAGTAAAATAACAAATATACCGAACTCCAAGGAAATTCAAAACGGAAAGTCCCTTATCGAATGGCAAAATCAAAAGCTCAAACACATCATACGAATGGAAAACAACTGTCCTATTCCTGACTTTGTACAAGCATTTCCTTATGTAGAAAATGATGGATTAAACCTGGTTTCATAGCTAGCTAAAACTTGTATGACAGTCGCATAAAATTCCATTATATTGACAACAAAATTTGAACAAAACAAACAGACATAATACGTAAAAATGTCAAAAAGTGGGGTACACCAGTCCTCTATAACATATACAGGTAGACAGGTGTCTATACAATATTTAATGGTTTAAATCGTCAAAGTTGAAAAACTTGGTGAATTATTTGAACTATCAAAGAACTAGCTTCAACGCCTAATTCTCCAAATAACAAAACATAAAGATAAGCACTGATGAGTTTCACTGACTTGGGAAAGATTTAGACGACAGTAGGTTACCGATGTTCAAGTATCGTAAATCGATTAAGAAGAGACAAAATCAAGGCAAAAACAAAACTGATGAAGTCGAATGTACTCCAAAAGTAGTGATGGTAAGCGTCTCTTGCTACGCATGCATCACCGGAACGCAAATCCACGAAAGTAACGTATTAACTAAAAAATGTAAACTTCATACGACGGAGCAAAGTGTACTTTACAGGAACTTCTTAGGAAGAAAGATAAGAAGTTAGCAATAAATAGCTTTACGTTCCGCTATATAGATGATGTTCTCTCACTAAATAATACAAAATTTGGTGACTATGTTGAACGAATCTATCCCATCGAACTAGAGATAAAGGATACTACAGATACAGTTAAGTCTGCTTCATATCTTGACTTACATCTAGAAATTGACAATGAGGGTCGGTTGAAAACAGAACTTTACGACTAAAGAGATGATTTCAGCTTCCCATTTGTGAACTTTCCATTTCTATGTAGCAACATTCCAGCAGCGCCTGCATACGGAGTATATATCTCCCAATTGATACAATATTCCCGGGCTTGTATTTCCTATCATGATTTCCTTGATAGAGGATTGCTGCTCACAAGGAAGCTATTAAACCAAGAGTTCCAAATGGTGAAGTTGAAATCATCCCTTCGTAAAGTTTACGGACGCCATCACGAGTTGGTTGACCGTTATGGAATAACCGTTTCACAGATGATATCGGAGATGTTCGTTATGTCGTAACTACAATACCCTTCCCTTTTCACGAATGTGACCTACCGAATTAGACTATTTACAGGATTTGTAATAACATAAGCAACACGACGGGTGCCACATGTGGATCAGGATCTGCTTACCCTTCCAGAGCACCTGAGATCATCCCCAGTTTTTGGTGGGGTTCGTGTTGCTTAGTCTTAAGTTTTCTATGTTGTGTCATCTGTACTATTATTTGTCTGTTTGTCTTTTTATTTTTTGCCATGGCGTTGTCAGTCTGTTTTCGATCTATGAGTTTGACTGTCCCTCTGGTATCTTTCGTCCTTCTTTTACTAATGAGAAATTGGAAGTTGACTATTGGAAAGTTAAAATCATCAATTTTGTCATTTATTCTAGTTTTAAGTCGTTCGTTTGTGTTAATATCGAGGAAAAGATAAAAAAAAAAAAATTAAGCAGACTTTCTACTTTCAATACTATTCTTGTAATATATTATCTGTGATATATATAGTATATAATATAAAGATCAGACACATGAATATATATGAAAATAAGAAGATGTGCAACTGATTTTTATAGTTTGTTCTTATGTTGTGCTGTTACACCACTGTACCAAATTAGGAGGAGGGTTGAGCACTCACAAACATGTGTAACCCCGCCACATTCTTTATGTGCCTGTCCCAAGTCGAGCCTGTATTTCAGTGGTTGTCGTTGGTTCATGTCTGTCATATTTGGTTATCGCTAATTGTTTTGTTATACATTAGGCCGTTAGTTTTCTCAATTGAATTGTTTCTTATTTTTCATGTCGGGGCCTTTTATAGCCGACTATACTGTATAGGTTTTTCTCATTGTTGAAGGCCGTACGATTGCTTACATCCACTTTATTTGAACTTTGGTTGATAGTTGTCTCGTTGGCAATCATACCTGATCTCCTTATTTTTATATATGGTATGATTGCCAATGAGACAACTCTCCACAAGAGACCAACACAAAAATTAACAACCAAAGGTCACCGTACGGCCTTCAACAATGAGTAACACACACACCGCATAGTCAGCTATAAAAGGCCCCGAAATGACAAATGTAAAACAATTCAAACGAGAAAACTAACGGCCTGATTTATGTACTAAATAACACTACAAAAGTCGAATAGTCTGAAAAGACCAATTTTTGCCTGAATTTGCATTAATTTTTACTCGACATTCTTTCTTTGTCTGAATAATTTAAAAAAATTCTAAACATAGTATGAATTTGTCTAATAAGGTTCTTGATTTTTCTTGACAAGTGTCTTGACAGTATTAATATTGTCTAAAAATTTCTCGACACTCTCTGTATCATCTGATAAGAGTCTTGACCAATTCTTGACTGTCTTAAATTTGTCTCGATCAGTCTTGACATATTCTTGACAGTCTTAAAGCTATCTGAATATATTTTGAACACATTCTAGACGTTCTTAAAGATGTCTTGACACTATTTCAAATCAGTGCAGAAAAGCATTTAACTAAAATAATGATACAAACAAAACACCAATACATAATAGTAAGCCGTATCAAAAATGATTGCAGCTAAAGAGGGTAAACTGAAAGTACTTAATCTGCTGAAATGAATCATGACGTCCTACATTGATTTTATGGGCTGTATTTCATAAAACAACGTCATAAACCGTATTATTGCACAATATTGTGCAATGCCAAGAACAAAATGTACAAATTCAGAATGCAGTCTTCCTTCACACTATAAATCAAATTATAATTATACTTCCACAATAAATCTCTGTTCATTAAATGTATTGTATCGTTATACCTGTTGAAAAAGACTGATCAGCATCAACACTTGTTTTTCATACTGAACCACCATTCAACATTAAATACTTGCTAGTTATGCTTAACGACCGATCACCATCAAACACTTGGTAGATTTACTGAACAACCGAAAACATCAATACTTGGTAGTCATTTTGAATGACCTATCAATATCAACACCTAGTAGTTTTCTTAAATGACCGATTAGCCTCAAACTTAGAATTTTTACTGAACGACTGATCAGTATCAAACACTATGAAGTTTTACTAAATGACCGATTAGTAATATTACTTGGTGGTCATACAAATGACTGATCAGCGTCAAACACTTGGTGGACATACTAAACGGCCGATCAGCATCAAATACTTTGAAGTTTGATTAAACTGCCGATCAGCATCGACACTTGGTAGTCATACTCAATGACTGATAAACATCAGTAATCAATTTCACAAAAAATCTTACGAGAAGAAATAATTTTAAGTCATGAACATTACATAATAACTTACGATCAATTATTGTCGTAAGATTTTTTGTGAAAAGAGCCCTAATCTTAGACTTTTAACTTAATGGCCTATTAGCATCAAATACTTAGCGGTTTTACTGAATGACCGATCAGCATCAAATATTTGGAAGTTTTAATGAATGACCGTTTAGCATAAATACTTAGTGGTAATACTGATCGACCGATCAGCATCAAACACGCGATGGTCATACTGAACGACTGATCAGCATCAGTGATCAATTTAACAATAAATCTAACGAGAAAAAATACTCTAGTCATGCAGATTATAGTATAACTAACGATAAATATTTTGTCGTAAGTTTTTCTGAAAAGAGCCTCAGTCTTGGATGTTTAACTGAATGACCGATTAGCATCAAGTACTTAGTGGTTCTACTAAAAGACCGATCAGCATTAACACTTGGCAGTCATTAGTAACGACCAATGAGCATCAAATACTTGGAAGAGAGGCGAAAGATGTCAAAAGGATATCCAAACTCATAAGTCGAAAACAAACTGACAATGCTGTGGCAAAAACGAAAACGACGAAAAGACAAACAACAGTACATAAAACATAACATAGAAAACTAAAGACTGAGCAACACGAACCAAACCAAAAACCGGGGAGATCTCCGAAAAGGTAAGCAGATCCTGCTCCACATGTGGCACCCGTCGTGTTGTTCATATAAGTACCAACCCGGTAATACGTCTAATTCGGTAGGTCACATTCGAGGAAAAGAGGACAGGGTTGTGGTTACAACAATTGGAACATACCCGTTGTCATCTGTGAAACAGATATTCCATAACAGTCAACCAACTTGTGATGGCATCAGTACAATTTTCGAATGGATGATTTCTACACGTCCTCCAAACGTAACAAATATGTTGTCAATCAAGAAATCAAGCATCTTGATGTCAGTTTCAGAGAATTCTTTGTTTGAATCAGAGGGATTTTTTACCATTTACGATTTATCCCTCCCCAAGACATTTGACATTTGTATCTACGTTTACCATTCTTTTTTATGAAACAAAGCAGAACCGTGGAAGTTAACCTGAACGACCGATCAGCATATAATACTTGAAGTATTTAACGAACGACCGATCATCATCAATACTTGTTTTACTGAACTTCCGATCAACATAAAATACTTAGAATATTAACTGAACCGCTGCCCAGAATCAATACTTAGTAGCTTACTGAACAACCGCTGTGCATAAAACACTTTGAATTATTACTGAGTTACTGCTCAGCATTAGACACTTGACAGTCCTACTGAAAAATGGATCATTATCAATAAATTGGTGGTCATAAGAGCGACTGATCAACATCAAACACTTGGTTGTCATACGCAATGACCAATCAGCATCGAACACTTGGTTGTCATACGCAATGACCAATCAGCATCGAACACTTTGTATTTATACTGAATGATCAATCTGCATCAAATACTCTGTAGTTATATTGAATTACCGACCAGCATCAAACACTTAGTAGTCATATTGAACAACCGATTAACATGAAACGCGTAGTACTTATACTGAATTACATACTTTGTAGTTATACTAAACGGTCGACATCAAACACTTGATCTGTTCTTCACATCAATGATAATGTGTTTCAACAAACATGAAGGTTTTCAGAAGTAATATTTCCTACATATGTTCAATAGGTACAAAGTGGATCTAAATGTCTTGTTTATGGCAATATTGTGTTGGTTATCAAGTCTATAAAACAAGTACATCACATGCAACTAAACAGTCATTTTTGAACTCATGAAGACCTTTCTGTCGATTTGGAAAAGCCAATCCTACTGAGGAATGCATGGCTTGTTAACTTATCACACCCAAAGTAGTGACACTAATTATAACTTTGCAAAAGACTACCGTGAAACCTTTCTAAACCGAAAACCTGTCTAAACGAAACATGTTTTTCAGTCCAGTCATATCAAATGCTATGCGTTACCTGATCTTCCGCTCACCTAAAGCTGATACTTTATCGTTTTCTATTGAATCCAAATCAAACATCTGGGTTTTCGTGAATCCATACCATAAACGACGTAGAGGTAATTGTGCTTCATGTGCATAAGTCTTGTTTGTTTTATATATTCATTTAGGTTAAACTAATGACCGTCACTGCAGAAAAATACGACTTTTCTACAATTCGTAAGAATAAGAAATCATTCTTTGAATGATATTGTATTTTTCCAGTGTTTATCTAAAACAGGAACAAAACTGGAGAACAGCTTTCGCAGAGGTTATTGTTTAAAGGCAGGTAAATCAACCGTACAAATAAACTGGGAACATGTAGTTATATGTAACTGTAAAAGTTCAGTTCCGTTACTTAGATTTCACGCATAATTTCATATTTTTGTACTTTTAGGTTTCAGTGAATGAGTTGCGTGTTTAAAATTTTAAAAGAATAGAAAATCAGAAGAACATTTAAAACAATTTCATGAAACATTTTATAATGGAAGTTATAAAAAAACTGCAAGAAATATTGGTATAAATATCAATATACCACCTTATAAATGTGGAAACAAAAATGAAAAAAGGTGCTTTTTCAAAAAATGTATCATGGACTTTACCTTATTAAAGACGGCAAGGAAGTTATAGTCTAAAGAATATTGAATTGTATGAAAACCTTCACTAGTTAATTGAACAAATCAGACATGATGCTTGCAAAAATTTCCTTTCGGCTATATCCGTTTCTTTTAAATTCCAGCACAGGTTGGGATGGTAGGTAAACTTAAAACTGTATTTCTTGACGTTTAAAATGATATCTCTATTATTGAATATGGACATTATTATGCTTGTCTTCAAAGATTTCCAGAACATCCGAACTTTTCTACAATTTAAACACCGGAAATAAACGAGATGCCTCTAAAGAAGCGTAACATCCAGTGGCAAATATGTCATCGTAATCGGAGGAGAACAAAGTGTGTCCACCAGTATAAGGGCGGAAAATTTAGACTTGAAATAATGATATGTATGTAGATATATTTATTTTGCTTTGCACAGGCCACCTATTGTTACAATGGTCTTTAAAGGTTGTAGTTAACATAGCACTCTGCTATCAGACACAATGTTATACGTTTTCAATTTGATTGGACGTGGTTGTGTATTTATACATTCCACAGTCAAACGAACTTCTCACATAAGCTTCGGATTTTACTACAGAAGTCTAGATGACCATATTTCTATAACTTAGTCGCCCTTTGAGTGCTAGATGGCACCTATTGCCCTGTATATATTTTTAGGCATTTTACAACTGTGGCAATATCCACAACAGAGAAGTATTTACCGTAAACACATCATTACTTTCTCCTTTTAAAATAAAAAGTATCCCTCTTTATTGTTTCAGAATGCGTTTATTTGTTCTGTGTATCTTTTTGTTTCCAAAACAGGCAGGCCTGTATCTACATAGTTTTATGGAATTTTAAAGAATTTGTAAATTTCGGAATGAATTCACTTTACTTTTTTTATGGTTATAACATTAATCACAAGGCTACAAAATTCCTTTTTTACTTTCCTTATTGTGATGATTTTCGAATTGTTATGATATCCTCATTATAGTCGGAAATGTGTTTTTAGATACAATTCATGAAATGTTATCAGTAACAGACTCCAAAAGATCAGCGATAGTAGTTTACCTGTGATCAAACGTTCAAAACTCGATTCGGAAAAGACAAATCAAGGTAACAAACAGAGGAATTCACATGAACTAACGGATACCAAAGATTTTATTTTTATTTACGCTAAGTGAATCCATGTTAATTAATTCATTATACTATACCTTCTGTACGATTTACATTTAGGTTCGTTCAATTTCTACATAGACAATTACACAAAACATCCTAAGAATATTTTTTTATTCTTACGAATTTTCAGAATATTTTTTACAGTTTTTCATCTTCAATAAAACACTTGGTAGTTATACTGAACGACCGATCAACATCAACACTTGGTAGTCATACTGAACGAACATCAGCATCAAACACTTAGTAGTCATACTGATCGACCGATCAACATCAACACTTGGTAGTTATAAATAACGACCGATCAGCATCAAACCTTGGTAGTCATACTGATCGACCGATCAACATCAACACTTGGTAGTCATACTGAACGACCAATCAGCATCAAACACTTAGTAGTCATACTGATCGACCGATCAACATCAACACTTGGTAGTCATACTGAACGACCAATCAGCATCAAACACTTAGTAGTCATACTGATCGACTGATGAGCTTCAAACACTTGGTAGTCATACTGAACGATCGATCAGCATCAAACACTTGGTAGTTATACATACCGATCGATCAGCATCAAACACTTGGTAGTCATACTGAACGACCAATCAGCATCAAACACTTAGTAGTCATACTGATCGACCGATCAACATCAACACTTGGTAGTTATACATACCGACTGATCAGCATCAAACACTTGGTAGTCATATTGATCGACTGATGAGCTTCAAACACTTGGTAGTCATACTGAACGATCGATCAGCATCAAACACTTGGTAGTTATACATACCGATCGATCAGCATCAAACACTTGGTAGTCATACTGATCGACCGATCAGGTTCAAACACTTTTAGTTATACTGAACGGCAGGTCGTCATCAAACACTTAGTAGATATACCGAACGGTCAATCGGCATCGAATACTTGTTAGTTATACTGAACACCCGATCAACAAATAACACTTGGTAGTTTTACTGAACGACCAATCAGCATCAAACACATGGAAGTCATAATAAACGACCGGTCAGCCATAAAAAATTGGTAGGCCGATCAGCATCGCACACTCCATAGTTATAATGAACAACCGATTAACATCAAAAACTTGGTAGTCTTACTGAACGACCAATCAGCATCAAATACATGAAAGTCATAATAAACGACCGGTAGTTATATTGAACGACCGATCAATATCAATCATTAGGTAGGTATGCTGAACGACCAATCAGGATAAGTATTTGGTAGTTATATTGAATGACCGATCAGCATCACCCACTTAGTACATGTAGTTATACTGAACGAGCGACCAGCATCAAACACCTAGTACATGTAGTTATACTGAACGAGCGATCAGCATCAAACACCTAGTACATGTAGTTATACTGAACGAGCGATCAGCATCACCCACTTAGTACATGTAGTTATACTGAATGAGCGATCAGCATCAAACACCTAGTACATGTATGTATACTGAACGAGCGATCAGCATCAAACACCTAGTACATGTATGTATACTGAACGAGCGATCAGCATCAAACACCTAGTACATGTAGTTATACGGAATGAGCGATCAGCATCAAACACCTAGTACATGTAGTTATACTGAACGAGCGATCAGCATCAAACACCTAGTACATGTAGTTATACTGAATGAGCGATCAGCATCAAACACCTAGTACATGTAGTTATACTGAATGAGCGATCAGCATCAAACACCTAGTACATGTAGTTATACTGAACGAGCGATCAGCATCACCCACTTAGTACATGTAGTTATACTGAACGAGCGATCAGCATCAAACACCTAGTACATGTATGTATACTGAACGAGCGATCAGCATCAAACACCTAGTACATGTAGTTATACTGAACGAGCGATCAGCATCACCCACTTAGTACATGTAGTTATACTGAACGAGCGATCAGCATCACCCACTTAGTACATGTAGTTATACTGAACGAGCGATCAGCATCAAACACCTAGTACATGTAGTTATACTGAACGAGCGATCAGAATCACCCACTTAGTACATGTAGTTATACTGAACGAGCGATCAGCATCACCCACTTAGTACATGTAGTTATACTGAACGAGCGATCAGCATCAAACACCTAGTACATGTAGTTATACTGAATGAGCGATCAGCATCAAACACCTAGTACATGTAGTTATACTGAATGAGCGATCAGCATCAAACACCTAGTACATGTAGTTATACTGAACGAGCGATCAGCATCAAACACCTAGTACATGTAGTTATACTGAATGAGCGATCAGCATCAAACACCTAGTACATGTAGTTATACTGAACGAGCGATCAGCATCAAACACCTAGTACATGTAGTTATACTGAACGAGCGATCAGCATCAAACACCTAGTACATGTATGTATACTGAACGAGCGATCAGCATCAAACACCTAGTACATGTAGTTATACGGAATGAGCGATCAGCATCAAACACCTAGTACATGTATGTATACTGAACGAGCGATCAGCATCAAACACCTAGTACATGTATGTATACTGAACGAGCGATCAGCATCAAACACCTAGTACATGTAGTTATACTGAACGAGCGATCAGCATCACCCACTTAGTACATGTAGTTATACTGAATGAGCGATCAGCATCAAACACCTAGTACATGTAGTTATACTGAATGAGCGATCAGCATCAAACACCTAGTACATGTAGTTATACTGAATGATCGATCAGCATCAAACACCTAGTACATGTAGTTATACTGAACGAGCGATCAGCATCAAACACCTAGTACATGTAGTTATACTGAACGAGCGATCAGCATCACCCACTTAGTACATGTAGTTATACTGAATGAGCGATCAGCATCAAACACCTAGTACATGTAGTTATACGGAATGAGCGATCAGCATCAAACACCTAGTACATGTATGTATACTGAACGAGCGATCAGCATCAAACACCTAGTACATGTAGTTATACTGAACGAGCGATCAGCATCAAACACCTAGTACATGTAGTTATACTGAACGAGCGATCAGCATCAAACACCTAGTACATGTATGTATACTGAACGAGCGATCAGCATCAAACACCTAGTACATGTAGTTATACTGAACGAGCGATCAGCATCAAACACCTAGTACATGTAGCTATACTGAATGAGCGATCAGCATCACCCACTTAGTACATGTAGTTATACTGAACGAGCGATCAGCATCAAACACCTAGTACATATATGTATACTGAACGAGCGATCAGCATCAAACACCTAGTACATGTAGTTATACTGAACGAGCGATCAGCATCAAACACCTAGTACATGTAGTTATACTGAATGAGCGATCAGCATCAAACACCTAGTACATGTAGTTATACTGAACGAGCGATCAGCATCAAACACCTAGTACATGTAGTTATACTGAATGAGCGATCAGCATCAAACACCTAGTACATGTAGTTATACTGAACGAGCGATCAGCATCAAACACCTAGTACATGTAGTTATACTGAACGAGCGATCAGCATCAAACACCTAGTACATGTAGTTATACTGAACGAGCGATCAGCATCAAACACCTAGTACATGTAGTTATACTGAACGAGCGATCAGCATCAAACACCTAGTACATGTAGTTAT
This sequence comes from Mytilus coruscus, assembly GCA_017311375.1. NCBI lineage: Eukaryota > Metazoa > Mollusca > Bivalvia > Mytilida > Mytilidae > Mytilus > Mytilus coruscus. Next base: position 17,410,434 of record CM029596.1, read on the forward strand.
ACTGAACGAGCGATCAGCATCAAACACCTAGTACATGTAGTTATACTGAACGAGCGATCAGCATCACCCACTTAGTACATGTAGTTATACTGAACGAGCGATCAGCATCAAACACCTAGTACATGTAGTTATACTGAACGAGCGATCAGCATCAAACACCTAGTACATGTAGTTATACTGAACGAGCGATCAGCATCACCCACTTAGTACATGTAGTTATACTGAATGAGCGATCAGCATCAAACACTTAGTACATGTAGTTATACTGAACGAGCGATCAGCATCACCCACTTAGTACATGTAGTTATACTGAACGAGCGATCAGCATCAAACACCTAGTACATGTAGTTATACTGAACGAGCGATCAGCATCAAACACCTAGTACATGTAGTTATACTGAACGAGCGATCAGCATCACCCACTTAGTACATGTAGTTATACTGAATGAGCGATCAGCATCAAACACCTAGTACATGTAGTTATACTGAATGAGCGATCAGCATCAAACACCTAGTACATGTATGTATACTGAACGAGCGATCAGCATCAAACACCTAGTACATGTATGTATACTGAACGAACGATCAGCATCAAACACCTAGTACATGTAGTTATACTGAACGAGCGATCAGCATCAAACACCTAGTACATGTAGTTATACTGAACGAGCGATCAGCATCAAACACCTAGTACATGTAGTTATACTGAATGAGCGATCAGCATCAAACACTTGGTAGTTATACTGGAATATCTATCTACATCAAACACTTCGTTCTCACAAGAAAATCATAGTACAGTGAAAATTTTTTACAACTAATATTGAGGTATTCAAGTATCATTTCCAACATATTTTGAATAATTTCAGTTGAATCTGAATATCCTGTTTTTATGGCATATTTTTGGGTTATCAGGACCATGGAATTAAGTACCTTACATGCAACTTAACAGTCATATTTTGAATTCATGGAGACCTTTCTGTCGATTTGTGAAACCCATCCTACAGAGGAATGAATGGCTTGTTAACTGATCACACCAAAAAACAGTAAAGTAAATTATAACTTTGCAAAAGACTATGCAACATTATCAGTAAAAGTCCTACATATGTGAAGTTGTATGCGCGATTGATTAAGAAGATGATTGTTGCCTGAATGCTTTTCGATAAAGGTTGCAAGTTTGCTATAAAGTTTTAATGAGTTTTCTTTTTTAATCAATCGTCGAAATTCTCTATTTAGCACTTCTTTAAATACGCCTTATGATAGCTAAAGTATTCATGGTAAACTGTCAAATCTAATTAATCATTTTATAGACAAACGGCGTCGGAAAATTGTGTTAAGTGAACAGATTTGTGAAATACGTATTAGTTGAAAAGATTTAAAATTTGAATTTGCAATTAAAATGTAATACTGATCATGTTAAATAAAAGAAACTGCGATCAGCTTCTTCACAGTGTTCGAAATCTAGACTAATATTTATTCAATTTTAAATCTGATATTTCATTATGGCTATAATATTTGGATACTCATGGGTTTTTCTTGCGGACAGATGGCAACAAAGAACGAAAAATATAAATATATTAAAGGTCAATTGTTCACGAACAATTGACAGGTCTTCCTTCCATTTTTTTTTACAATATCCTGATTGATTGATTGTTGGTTGCTTAACGTCTAGTGGCATAGAATATCCTGTCATACACTTGTCGCACCAACGGACTGGTGTTGTCCCTTGATAAGAGGAATTTAGTGGTATATCTATGACTAAAGTTAAATTCACGTTACACTCCCCTACACCATGGGTCCCCAGTTTGTTTAGGGGTAAATTCGATAAAAAAAACTCCCATTGACTTTAATGCAAATCTATGTCTTGAATTAAATCCATATAATTTTATGACTTACCTTTAGAAATCAGAAGATTTCATATATCATTCATTAAAGTACAAATGTAGCCCCATCTTTTGCAACACTAAAACATAGGGTCATGGGGCATTTTTGGGCATTCACATGGCCTTGTTGACCAACACTGTAGATTCGCACTTTATTTCTATACTGACCCCCATTACTTTTCAACCCTGTAGTAAAACAATTAAGTGTATTCAGCATTCATTTTTTAATTTTTTTTACCTCTAGTTTTGATCCATCTATTAAAAAATATTTATTACAAACATTATCTACCAATCAGAAGAGCACAGGACTTCAGTGTTATACAGAAAGCTCTCCCCCAAAATGGGCGGTCCCTGATGACGTATATTTGTTTACTGAATTTACCCCTTTACATTTCGCCGGTAAGTTTTTGAACCCAGGATGGTAGTAAGAATAAAAATATGTGAGGCTCATGACTGGATGGTATGCTTTAAATTGATTAATTTTATGAAAGATCAACCATTTATGTGCAAAAATAACTATAATTTAGAGGATACATTTGAAAGTTTCTGTGACATTTTATTTTCTATTGAATAGGCTGACTGACAATTATGCTGTGTCATTTAGTGCGGAATTTGAGAGCGTCCATAACAACTACTTGTCAAGGATATTTCCAGTGCATAAGCATGCTGATTTTTTTTTCATTGAAATAATTTTGTATATACTTTCAGCACATGATGAGTTTTATTTCAGAAAATATTTAGAATTTTATACTTTATTTAATTATCAGGTTTCAAACAGACCATGTACCCTATTGAAAATGCATTGTGAATAATTGAGCAATTGTACCCTATAGGACCAATTATGACCTTGACCTTTGAATCATTTCCAACATATTTTGAATAATTTCAGTTGAATCTGAATATCCTGTTTTTATGGCATATTTTTGGGTTATCAGGACCATGGAATTAAGTACCTTACATGCAACTTAACAGTCATATTTTGAATTCATGGAGACCTTTCTGTCGATTTGTGAAACCCACCCTACAGAGGAATGAATGGCTTGTTAACTGATCACACCAAAAAACAGTAAAGTAAATTATAACTTTGCAAAAGACTATGCAAGATTATCAGTAAAAGTCCTACATATGTGAAGTTGTATGCGCGATTGATTAAGAAGATGATTGTTGCCTGAATGCTTTTCGATAAAGGTTGCAAGTTTGCTATAAAGTTTTAATGAGTTTTTTTGTTTAATCAATCGTCGAAATTCTATATTTGGCACTTCTTTAAATACGCCTTGTGATAGCTAAAGTATTCATGGTTAGCTGTCAAATCTAATTAATCATTTTATAGACAAACGGCGTCGGAAAATTGTGTTAAGTGAACAAATTTGTGAAATACGTATCAGTTGAAAAGATTTAAAATTTGAATTTGCAATTAAAATGTAATACTGATCATGTTAAATAAAAGAAACTGCGATCAGCTTCTTCACAGTGTTCGAAATCTAGACTAATATTTATTCAATTTTAAATCTGATATTTCATTATGGCTATAATATTTGGATACTCATGGGTTTTTCTTGCGGACAGATGGCAACAAAGAACGAAAAATATAAATATATTAAAGGTCAATTGTTCACGAACAATTGACAGGTCTTTCCTTCCATATTTTTTTTTTACAATATACTGATTAATTGATTGTTGGTTGCTTAACGTCTAGTGGCATAAAATATCATGTCATACACTTGTCGCACCAACGTACTGGTGTTGTCCCTTGATAAGAGGAATTTAGTGGTATATCTATGACTAAAGTTAAATTCACGTTACACTCCCCTACACCATGGGTCCCCAGTTTGTTTAGGGATAAATTCGGTAAAAAAACTCCCATTGACTTAAATGCAAATCTATGTCTTGAATTAAATCCATATATGACTTACCTTTAGAAATCAGAAGGTTTCATATATCATTCATTAAAGTACAAATGTAGCCCCATCTTTTGCAACACTAAAACATAGGGTCATGCGGCATTTTTGGGCATTCACATGGCCTTGTTTACCAACACTGTAGATTCGCACTTTTATTTCTATACTGACCCCCATTACTTTTCAACCCTGTAGTAAAACAATTAAGTGTATTCAGCATTCATTTTTTTATTTTTTATTACCTCTAGTTTTGATCCATCTATTAAAAAATATTTATTACAAACATTATCTACCAATCAGAAGAGCACAGGACTTCAGTGTTATACAGAAAGCTCTCCCCCAGAATGGGCGGTCCCTGATGACGTATATTTGTTTACTGAATTTACCCCTTTACATTTCGCCGGTAAGTTTTTGAACCCAGGATGGTAGTAAGAATAAAAATTTGTGAGGCTCATGACTGGATGGTATGCTTTAAAATGATTAATTTTATGAAAGATCAACCATTTATGTGCAAAAATAACTATAATTTAGAGTGATACATTTGAAAGTTTCTGTGACATTTTATTTTCTATTGGAATAGGCTGACTGACAATTATGCTGTGTCATTTAGTGCGGAATTTGAGAGCGTCCATAACAACTACTTGTCAAGGATATTTCCAGTGCATAAGCATGCTGATTTTTTTTTCATTGAAATAATTTTGTATATACTTTCAGCACATGATGAGTTTTATTTCAGAAAATATTCAGAATTTTATACTTTATTTAATTATCAGGTTTCAAACAGACCATGTACCCTATTGAAAATGCATTGTGAATAATTGAGCAATTGTACCCTATAGGACCAATTATGACCTTGACCTTTGAACTTGACCTCAATTTAAAGGTCATGGTTCAAGGACCTCATATCAAAAGGTCTTAGGCCTTTACGACTAATGGTTTATGAGATTTAGCAACGCAGCACTTACGTCAAATATTTAAGGGGAGGTAACTCCTATTACAAGTTAACGGATAACTTCGACTTAAATGTAAAAAAGTTGCCCCAAGGAACAGTTAGAAAAAACATTGTGTCGATATCTGTAACGATTTTTGAGATAAATCGATAACAAGGTTTTCGGTGTTAGGGGAGATAACCACTATAAAGGAAATGTTACGGCGTGGTGCCCTAACCACAAGATAGCTTTAGGTCAACCGATACTTGATACCTAATATCATTTCAACATGTCGCGTACTTTTTTTGGGAAATGTCGTTAAAGTTTGGCGGAAAAAGAATAATAATAATAATAATCAGAAGAAGAAGAAGAAGAAGAAGAAGAAGAAGAAGAAATACAGAAAGGTCTTTCCTTATAGTGAAAGGAAAGACGTTAATAAACCATAAAATTACGAAATAGAAAAAAGATAAAAATGGAAAAGCCAAAACAAAATTTTATTTAATTTTGAAAGCAAGGATACTAGTGCACAGGTTATTTTGGTGTGGAAGCCAACACGATTTAACTATTTTAATATGCATGCAAAGACCGGTAATATGGAGTAAACTTCAATGACTCGGGCAAACCCTAAAATGAAAGACATAACGCTTTCGTTTTCTTTTTGTATAGTGGCACAAGTGCATTACATATACATGTATAAGAACCCAAGTATATTTGGAGCCCGTTCGTTCGTTTATTTGATATGAAACATTAATGACAAGGACACCAGATGGCATGTAGTGATTTAAGTGCATATACTTGTAAATCGAAATAAAAATTCTGCGAATTATTTCATTTTATTCCTGCATCATCCATATCAGAAAGGCTTGTCAACTATTTGTTCTTAAATTAACATTATACCAGATTAGGGTAATAAGTTACTAGAAATGTATACAATTGAATCACTTGAATTTATTATTGATTCTAGATTTGATATAAGAGTGAAATTAGAATGATCTGAAAACTAATGACCAAACAACCTATATAGAAATCAAGTATTTAAAAAAAAACTTTTTAAAAATTAAACTTGGATTTTCCCTTAGTAAAGACGACAATATTGTCAATAACGAAGTTAAAGTCCAAAAATATTAGGTTATGAGTAGCTTCTCAAAAGGCTTAACATCCAGTGGCAAATATTTCATGCACACTCTGGGGAGAACAAGTTCGCAACAAACCAATTGGTATAGGTTCTGCAATGTGAGTCCATAGGGATTAGGGCTGGAAATTTAGACTGACACTGGAAATTCTAGTATGTTAGATAGTGACATATATTATACACTGTTAAAGGCCACATTTGTAGCCCTCAAAGAGTTGTTGCAAGGGTTATTTAATGATCAGAGAGTTTAGCACTCTGCCTATACAACATGACGGATTTAAGGTCCCATTCCAACCGGACGGGACTGTGTAAATATATATCCCGTACAGACAAACGAACATCTCCGTTTAGCATAGCTTCCCCTGCAAAACAGGAGAAGTTAAGAAGTTATGTCTAAACCTCCGTCGATCCTCGGGGTGATATGAGACATCTGTTGTTCAGATTATAGGCAGTTACAATTATGTCAATATACACATCAGATAAGTTAGTTGCCTTCAAACGCAGCAAATAATTATTTCCACTTTCAAGATTCAGACTATCCATTCTTTTATGATTCAGAGTGCGTTCATATAGGTTTTGTATTTTTCTTGAGATTTGTTTCACACATAAACAGGCCTCATGCTGCATGTCCACAGCTTTATGGGGTTAAAAGGAATTTATTAATTTCAAAATTTGAAATTTTATTCATGTTATAATATCAATATCTAGGCTACAAAACTGTTATTCTATTATTTTGATGATTTTCGAATCTGTATGAAATCAAAAATCTACGTCAGGATACATTGTAAACAAAAACTATTGTTTCGGACATAGAAACTACTGAAACTCTATTCGGTTAATCGATTATCAGGTCGTTCGGTAACGAAATGTTCAATCAACAATACGCAACAGTTTATTCTTATTGGAAGCATATTTAGCCGACTGATTTTTTTTATGGCGTACTGATAGTAATAGAAGCATTGTTAAGATTGGTGTCTATTATTTACCAAAAGGTCATAAATCATGAGCAGAATCAAACCTTTTACATGATGCAGATGGCGCTCCGATGAAAATAATCTGAAATATGGAATTCGATTTACCTCTCTGATATCAATCAACATTTGTCATTTGTAATCAAAAGTTTTAGATTTTGTAAAAAGACGAAACAAAACAGATGATTTAATATGGTCTTTTTCAAACTTAAAATGATAATAAATTTATTGATTACAAAATAAAAACTCAAACGTTCTAAATAGTTCCTCAAAACACATTGAAGCAGTATGTGAATTCTTTTAAAAAAAAACATAAGACTCGGAAGAAACAATAAGATACTATCAAATGTGACTGTATGATGATTATAAATATTAATAAGAATATTATAATGAGAACATTCCTAGTGTCAGAAAATCCATGCATCATATTCAGATAAATGGAAAATTTCGCATATATCCAGTCAACGTAACATACGTTTAAAAATAATATATTTTTTGTACTTATGTAATCATTATCAAGATTTTATACCGTGGTACGTGCTAAATTAAAAGGTCAGTTTACTATTAACAGCACTGTAAGTGTAGTATATGTCAGAAATCATACAAAACATCATATCTTGATTATAACGGTTATTTAAAACTGAGTGCAAAAAGGGTGTTTCAGTGTAAAAGAGAGGCGAAAGATAGCAAAGGGACATTCAAACTCATAAGTCAAAAATAAACTGACAACGCCATGGCTAAAAAAAGAAAAAAGACCAACAGACAAACAACAGTTGTACACAAAATACAACATAGATATAAAGTTCGAAAACAGGCAATAGATGTGAAAGTATGTCCTCAATTTTAAAAGAAAAATATCGTAATATCTGGAACTCAAAAGGACGAAACAAACTCTAGATAGAATACACACTTTAGCAAAAGAACTTCTTCCTGTTCTCACTAAGTGACTTATTGATCAACTACAAATATTTCATAACAAGCATAGACTTCCCGTTTACAAAAAATACATTTTTGTCAATAATCGTCGTTGAGGAATTTAATGATGTCTGTTTATAAAAATAAGGAGATGTGGTACGATTGCCAGTGAGACAACTATCCACCAAAGTTCAAAGGAAGTGGATGTAAGCAACTATAGGCAACCATACGGCATTCAACAACGAAAAAAAAAACCATACCGTATAGTCGGCTTTAAAAGGCCCCGTCATGAAAAATATAAAACAATTCAATTGAGAAAACTAACGGCCTAATTTATAACAAAGCAATTTACGAAAAACATATATGACAGACATGAACCAACAACAACCAGTGAACTACAGGCTCCTGACTTGGGACATGCATATAAAGAATGTTTGTGAGGGCTCAACCCTCCCCTAACCTGGGACAGTGGTGTTACAGCACAACATAAGAACACACTATAAAAATCAGTTGAAAAGGGCTTAACTCATCAGATCGATACAAAGCTGAAAACATCTTACACAAACACAGACCGGACGTGGCAGGGTGTTTATACATTCCCAACAACAAAAAAGACACAAAGTACAGATCTGAGAGTACTCGCAGTTACTGACAGCTATTTCAAAGCCAACAACAATTTATAAAAAAAATCATGTATCTAAGACTAAAATATCAATCAGTACACATCCAACATCCAATGGATTTAGTGTAGAGACATCATTAACAGTCAGAGAAAAACATAACCTTGTGCAATGCCAAAATATAGGTATCGACAGATTGTAGAACCGTGAAAGTGCATATGTGTATAACAATAATATTTAGTATGGTTTTAATTTACTGATAACAAAATCAATATTTATACCAATAAAAACATTATTCAACGATCAAATTACATGTTGAATTGGTAACCTTCTAGAATAAGTTTATTTAAAGGATTGATAAGTTTACCCGGATCATATTTAAATTTCAGGGTTCGGTAAACAACATCACCGTAAAATTTAGGATGTGCTATTCCGTTTTGAATAAGTTTTCTGCAGCCAAACTTGCAAACCAAATATTTGTATCTATGGAAGAATTTGTGGTAACGAAATCCCTGACTTAATAATTTACCAGTTATATAAAAATAAGAAGATGTGGTATGATTGCCAATGAGACAACTACCCACAAGAGACCAAATGACACAGAAATTAACAACTATAGGTCACCGTATAGTTATACATAGATAACGCTCATTGAAATCTAAAACGACACTACAGACACGGGCATAACAAACGAGCTGGGATATATAAACACCGTAAGACGATGCCAAATGAACATCACCGTCCAAAAATGGAAAATTAACAATAGGTAAATTCTTGTGTAGAGTTTCTGGTGTAAAACTGAAATATCTTACTCTAGAAAAGGACAGTTATTGCTGTTGATATTTGATTTATTTAAAGTAAGTTCCTTTGGGTAAATTTCGGCAGTATATTTAGAAAATTCTTGATTATTTAACGAAAAAATATCATCAAGATAACGGAAAGTGTTTATCGAATGGAATTTATACGGGTCTTTACTGAATTTGGCCATAAACTGTGATTCATAACAGTACAGTACAGGAACAAGTCTGCTATTAAAGGGGCACAATTGGTGCTTATAGGAATACCTACAAACTGTCGGTAAACTTTATTGCCGAAACGTACATGCGGTATGGGCTTTGCTCATTGTTGAAGGCCGTACGGTGATCTATAGTTGTCAATTTCTGTGTCATTTGATATCTTGTGGAGAGTTTTCTCATTGGCAATCGTACCACATCTTCTTTTTTATATATAAATGTTGTAAAGGAGAAAATCTACGGCTTTAATCATCTCATCACAACTCCAGTTACTATATCTAGCATATTTACCTTTCTCATTTGAGGAAAAGGCTTTATATGAGTTGCAGCAAATAAATTTGCAATCAGATTTATCAAACGACAATTTAAATAAATAGGAAAACTTTTGTTTTGATAAGATTGTGTGGAAGTGTAGTACAAAGAGTGGAAAAGTCAAAACTGTCAACAATCAAAAGAGCCATCAAACGCACTTCATTTATCTAAAATATCCAAAGATTTTTTACACTTCAAAAAACGGTTAATTCCGCTATTTTCATATGTTTTATCACAAAAACAAAAATTGACGATAAGTTCTTTGATAGTAGATAAGGAACTCGTTAAAAGACTGACAGATTGGTAATAGAACATTAACTAGAGGCCGAGATGAAACGATATTTTACGGGTTTTTTTTGTGTAGATTAGGTAACCAATACATAGCGGACCCTTCAAATGTTCAGAGGAGGCCTTAAGCTGAGCTGTGGTAGTGATATGATTATTCACTATATGACTCTTTTGTGGAGCGTACGGCCTGGAATGTAGTTGAATATATAATTTCATTCTTAAGGACTTCCGTGTAGTATTTACGTCATACCACCACCACATTGTTGGCTGTTTTGTCGTTCGGTACGAACACAAAACGCTTTGCGAGTACTTGAATTTTGTTTTTAATCCTAGAAATGGGCATATTACTTACTCTTTTAATTATTTCTAAATTATTTTCGAAATATGATATGCGAATATCAACTTTATTCAGACATTTATATAAATAGGAATCAGGTGACTTTTTGTCAGATTTCTCCCGTTTACACCATTTTTAGGATGAAAGAGCATCTTTAATAACCCGACGACACTCTTCCCAATTTATTTTCGACGGTGGACGATATTGTGGTCCTTTTTCAGAAAGTTTATAACCTCTCGGTCTTGAACGATGTTGAGGTCCCCTGTAGTTACATGGCCATAGGGATCCTATCTAAACTTCGATGTTTCAGTTTCACGTAGAAGGAGCATTATTTTTCTATACTGACGTCTGATGTAGCTGACGTATAATTAAAAATTAAACTTCTACTAGGTTTTTTATACGAATAAGAAATAATAGGTGGCTCTATGTTATCAAGATATGGAGGTATAAAGATAATGAACGCTAGAGTAATGAAAATTACTAGACAAATTCATAAAATCAGTACCTCTATTGATGTATTTAATTTTTAGAAAATACTTTTTATGCTGTAATGATATGTTTACACTCATATTTTGGACTGAAAAACGATACTGTATCACACTCGTTATAAATATTATATAATTTACTAATTGATATTTGACCAAGTTTGCATAATAATTGATGTCTTCCATTGTTTTTAAATATAGATAAAAAACATTAAGTAAAATTAGAACGATGTTTATTTCGTTGATTGCGGTTAATGCAATTGCCATGAGACCTATGATTATTTCATTTAAAATTTGTCAATATTCTTAGCGATGTATAGCTACCATATACTGACCTGTTAAATTCCTTTTTTATTTTATAGTCTTGTGAGTTGAGTCTTGACATGATAAACAAGAGTATCGGATGGCAAGATTTCATATTTCAGGTCAAGTTCTTTGAGCTGGCTTTCAGAAAGTGCGGGCATTCGTTGTAAAAATTCTTGTTTAGTTTTATTCTTTTGTTTTTGTTATCTATCATACAGTCGTTTAGAAGGTAGAGTACTTAAAACTCCCTGCATTTCAATTCTGAAAACAGTATCGTAACCATAAAACAGTAACTAGTACACAGTTTTATTTAGGGGCCAGCTGAGGACCACCTCCGGGTGCGGGATTTTCTCGCAGCGTTGAAGACCCATTGGTGGCCTTCGGCTGTTGTCTGCTCTTTGGTCGGGTTGTTGTCTCTTTGACATATTCCCCATTTCCATTCCCAATTGTATCGTAAATATAAAACAGTATCGTAACCATAACACGGACTCTATTCTCTTTCATGGACAACACCTGCCTCTTATAAGAGCTTGTAAAAACGCATCAATTTAGATTGTTTTTATTTTGACGGATGTACAAACAATTTACTTCAGAAAAGACATGAAAAATGGAAACGATATTCGTCAAAAAAAAATCATGCACATGAAAAGTTCTTGATTTAACTGACATTTGTCACAATCATTAAGTTGTTACACATGGAAAAAGTTTGAAAAAAAATATAATATAAAGTACAATTCAACATGATTAAATTTGGTAATTCCAATGGAAAAACATCTATATTTCTCTATTTAATTTTTAACAGTGTGTAATTTTATACTCTTATACATAGATAAAGATATTCACTAAACGTGTAAGTGAGGAAATGACTAAAAAAATGAGAGAAAAAAAATTGTGATGATTTGGTTCTATACCATGTGCTGCCGCCTGCCTTAATCTTACTTGTACATGTTATTAATACAACATTAACTTGAAGAACTGATAGAAATAATAATTTCTTTTCATTATATATAAAAAGTAAAGACTTATGAAAAAGTTCTTTATAAATGTCTTCTTTCATTAAAACAATGATGAAATATGATATAATGGTTAATATTCACTGATGTGTTCATTTTAATTTACTACACAGAAACAATATATAACCACATTTTCGAAACAGTTTTAATAAACAATTTGACAAAATAGAATCATACAATTTCGATCAACACAAATTTTAATCTAGAAAATATAGATCAGATACGTTTACACCATACTAATTTCCCTTTCATCCTTTTTTCCTTTTTACTTAATGTAGCTGCAGTACAAAGGCCAAATGTATTTTACAAGAAAACATCGATTTATACATTCAAGGATGAATTACAAAAATAATTCAGCGTTTGTGGAAATATTCTATGATGACAATTGACGAAGATTCTATAAGCTAAAATCGGAGTTTTTGATTAAAAATTACATAAAATGAACTAAGTCCCTAGCAATATTCACAAACAGAAGCATCATGGTATGATATAGTAGAAGACAGGTTTCACCAGGCTTATTTTCATCTTTACTGGTATTTCATTACTTGTCATTATCAAATTTATTAACCATAATACTGTGTTTCGGTTAACAGACATTTAGACGGTGCGTTTAATTGTACGGGAACATTTTTATATAAATTAAGCCTAAAGTTTTAATCTGAAGTTAACATCAGATGCATTTATTGTTTGATAGGCATTTTCGGGTTGTTTCAGGTTTATAATCGCCATCGACGTACAAATTTATATTATAATTTATTTCTTTGAGGTTTCCATATTTGAAATGTTTGTATGTTTTCATGTTACTAATTCTTTTTAACGGAGCTTAGTTCATGTTTCAAAATATTTGAAAAAATACTACTTTAAAATTACATCACCTGAAGTGCTATTCAAACAATATTTTCACAAATGAAAACATAAAGCAAAATCGAATAATATACAACATCGACATGAAATATGAAAAGGTGACAATTAGAGCAAACTGCAGCACCTGTATTTTTTAACCCCGTCTCCTTTAAAATTCGTTACCGTATTTATAAATCATTAACGTCTTTATCTTTTTATCTGTAATAGAAAACAAGCTCCTCTTCACGCATATGTCCATTTGCGAACAACGTCTTCGAACATAATCCCTGCATTTTGAACGTTATTTTGAGTCAATCAATACAGTTGAACATTAGGAGAGCACTCATGACATCTTATTTTTTTTCTTTTAATATTATAAGGCTAAATGAAGTGGTGCTGCCTTTCATAAATTTTCATCTGCTTGTTCTTCTGGTAGCCCGTGCTGTTCTACATATGCAGTATGATTATTATTTAGCCATGGTGTATTTTCACATATTTCTATATCTTGTCCAGTAAATTCCTGACTAGTCTTTACGTCATAGGCATAACTACTTTGTGTTATAGGTGATTGAGTAATATTTAAAGTTGGGGATGAGTGTAGTTCGTCTTCGTTGGGTCGAACTCTGTCCCCTCTACTTGTTACACCATTTGAATCCGAATTCCGGTGATCTTTCCATGATTTGGTGCGTGACGTAAATGTTGATCGCCATCTTGAACTTCCCGATCGGTTCAGTGTGTATCTCCTCCAGGCTTTCTTAAACTCATTTTGAACCTAGAATTTTATGCAAAATGTTAACTAAAGTAAGGAAGGCTTAACCCGAATCTTAGGATACATAAAGATGCACTATACGATAAATGTCTCCTACCAGAAAAAAATTTAAGCTATAAAGTTTTATGCATTGCAAGATTCTTGTAAAACCCCAGGATTATGAACGTCTTTAATAAGTTAATATATGAAGTGTTTTTCTGTTTCTTTTACCTGTAATTTTTTACTTCCGATTTTATAAACTATCATGAAATTTAAGACATTTTAGCTTTCAATTCTTCAAGCTTTTCTGTTTCCATGTGGTGGTTAATATCTTATTAGTAAACATTTGAATATGGAACACTTTTACAACTTGTTGAAAAATCTATTATTTATGTTATAGTTACCAAATTAAAAAGTGTTGGGTATGCGTAGATACACCACAGGAGGGACTAAATTCCACGAGAAAGCTTTGCTTTTGAGTGAAATTTAGTCCATCCTATGGTGTATCTACACATAGCCAATCACTTTTTTATTTGGTAAATGACATGTGTCAAAGTTCACAACTGATATCACGTGATGAAAAGTGTCTTTCCCGCTATATTATCAATCTGCGGGTTTCAGTTGTCTGAAATGGCTGCAAAAATGGAAGTCAGTAACATTGACTTTTAAAACTTTTTCTACAACAGTAAACTTTTCAGGCTCAGAGGAGTGGACGGGCATCGGAATATGTCCGTGGACCAGTTCGAACTTGGAAATGATCAGACGGGAAGCAATATTTTATTCAATGGCAGAGCCAACAAAACGTACTATGGTTAGTTTCATTTTTCTTATAATTTTGTAGTATTTGTGCTTTTATTGTGTATTTCAATTCGTTCTTTTGTGTATTTGGGTCATCAACACTACACTTGACTGACGGTTTTCAGAAAATCCAGGTGTCTTAGTCGAGGTCCGCGCTACAACAGGTGCTTCCTCGATTATGGAAAACAATAATGTAAACATGGGTATATTGTGTCGTGTGTATGCTTGTTATATTTTACCCAATCCAGGCCAAATAAAATTGTTTTATATTTCAATAATCAGTTTTGTTCAATGTATGATTTTTATGTCACTGAATGTGAATACTTCATTTTTTTTTTAGGTGGACTCAAATCAGCGGAACTTAGCCTAAGTGCCAAAATCTTAAAACACTACCTTCAAAACCCTGTACTTTTGAAGATATATGAACAGTTAGGAGTATTTGAATATTGTACGTGGTCTGAATGGGACAGCCTGTTACAGGAGACCTCTAGATTAAGGACGTACATGTAAAGTTTGGTGAATAGTCACTAAGTCAGTAGGCGTTAACAAATTATCTAATATCATGAAACGGAAAATCGTGAACCATCAAATAGTGCTGGAGGAGGTATTGGAAGTTTGTTGACTTGATGCATGTTCAATTCTAATAATGGAAGTTAATTACAATGCATATGTGTGATTAATTCAGTATTTGTGGATTATGTTGAATGGTTTGGTGTTTTTCATTCAAAGGAATGTTTGTATAAAGGAATTATGTGCCCTTTTTTTGTAGTGAATTTGTTTGCATTATAATTATGGAATTATGTGCATCTTTTTTTGGTAGGATCAGAGGATATATATATGTGGCGTTCAGTCTCACATTTTTTTAAAAATAATACAGTTATTAAAATTCATTGTTATACTTATTATAGAAAAAGAAAGGATACGGGGTATTCACCAATGAGACAACTACCCAACACCTTAGTTTTAGGGTTGAAAAACATTCCAGGAAAGAAAATGTGTTACATT
Organism: Mytilus coruscus; assembly: GCA_017311375.1. Taxonomy (NCBI): domain Eukaryota; kingdom Metazoa; phylum Mollusca; class Bivalvia; order Mytilida; family Mytilidae; genus Mytilus; species Mytilus coruscus. Next base: position 17,425,924 of record CM029596.1, read on the forward strand.
GTAGTTTCTGGATAAAAGTGTGAGGTATCTAACATACACCACAGGACCAATTTCAAGCATCTGGTAAACCAATCAGATGGCTGACATGGAAATGTGGTGTATGTGTAGATACCCTCACACTTTTTCAATGGAAAATCAAATAAACTATGGTACATTTTGCTGTTGTCTTATTGAAGTTTGTCCAAAATGTCTTGTATTCGTGAAATATGTTTTTGTCTTTTGTCTGTTCGTTTGGTAGGTAGTAAAGATATAAACAAAAATTCTGTCTTACTCATGATAACTATTTATCAAGTTTTACGTGGGATTAAATACTTCCACTCGCCACTTACCTCAGAATTGAAGAAACAAAACAACAAAGAAAGGATAAACCCCTGAAAATATATATGTTACAAAAGTAGGATGTATTATATAAAAACAAATAAAGTTCAAATAAATCATCAACATATTGTTTACAAATATGCAATAATTTCAAAACTTAAATTATGTGACGTCTTTCATTTCCCTGTTTAACACCCTGTTGATAGTTAGAATTAGCAGGTTTGTTATCGTGTGTTTTTACATCTTCGACGAATTGTTTAACTGGTTTAACCCAATCCAAAAATTAGGTACCTGTACTTAGACAGAATATCTAAACCATGCGTTATTCGTAGTTGTTTATCTTTATCTCTATTTATTTTTCGGAGCAGTCGTGTGTTGATGGTTGGTGTTGTCTGTTGTACTGTCAAATATTTTGGGTGATTCTACTGATCATGGTTATATATGTATTATTAAATATTGTCGTCTGTTGCTGTAAAATTTGTAATTGTTCCATTACTGCTACCCTCAAAATAGATGCGACTGCAAAGATATCCCAAAAATACCTCATGGTTCTTTTAAAAGAGAGGCGAAGGATACCAAAGGGACATTCAAACTCAAAAGTTAAGCTAAAGCTTTGGATCAAAAAAATATATAACAAAATATTTACACAGAAGCATGGCACGAGCAATAAAAACTGCGACAAAAAATGTTCTATTTTGATTTATCATTATAAAATTTACATTGCTTACCTGGTACGAGTGAAGAGAATTTACATTGCTAAACTGGTACGAGTGAAGAAAATTTACATTGCTTACCTGGTACGAGTGAAAGAAAGTTTACATTGCTTACCTGGTACGAGTTAAAGAATATTTCCAAGTAGAAGTAAATGAGCAACCCAAGACCTTTTGACTGGGTCTCCACAATTTGAAATATTATACTAAACACCATATAGTGAACACCAAACAACGGGATTAAAACAAGCGTTGACTTGGCAAGTCTCCTGAAATGAAAAATGTTGATATCAAGAAAAGTACAGACATGTTTTGTTACAGAGTCTTCATCGTCTAAATATTCATTTAAAACAACAATTATGCGAGTCTGAATGCTTATGCTCGTTGTAATATAGGTAGTATGTGTCTTTACCAAACAAAGGAGCTTGCCTCAATAGCTAAATTTCATTTAAAATTGCTAATTTCAAAGTAAGCATTTTTAATAGAAGATATTAAAAAGTACAAAAGTGTTGAAACTAAAGATATATACTTAACCTGTATTTAAGTAAAGCAACCGGCAGAATTATGCAATATGCGATCCTTTGATAGCCATTCTTAAATGCAATGATTTAATCTAAGCAATCTATTCTAATTGATCTTTTTTACAATTATATCAACATCTAATTACTGTTGTCATTATAAAAGATGTCAGAGCTCTATTGTACAAACTGATGACAAACATTATGCTTATCAATTAAAATGAGAAAGATAAAGAATATTGTTGCTTATCAGTTTTATATTTTTTCAGAATATACCCTTTTGTAAGAAGCTTTTAGTCTATTCTGACATTCATTGTGATCCTTACAATGAATGTGTATATTACACATTTATATGTCATTTTAAACTATCAACTCGTTATTAACATTTCAAATAAGGCAAAGATGGATATGGTCGAGGTTGATAACAGAACGCATGAATATGTTAGAAGATCCCATTGGTTCGATGTACAGATAAACTTGTGTTAAGCCTATCCGATTAATCTATAACAACAGTTTAACCCTGTCTATCCGATTTAAGAATACGTGACACAAAAGAGGTAGGCTCAATTTTCCCTTAATTTTATTTCACACATAGTCATTTTCAAAACGTCTTTCAATCTTAACTTAAATTTACACTATTACAGCTCAATGTGTATACCTTAAGGTTTAACAATATCATGGATATACTTTAACCACGTGAATAAACTCCAGAAGATCTTGAGAGATTTTGGACAAAATTTAGATATTTATTTAAAACAAGACCAATACCGGGTCTGGACCTGCGTCACAACATGCAATTGATGGAAGTAATAATAATACTGGAGCACAACTTAATTATTCCCTTTCACTACTGCAAAGAAAACTTTGACAAACATTTCATTGGACAATGAATGTTGTAAAAATTCAAACTATCGGCAAAAAGGAAGTGGCTACATGGCAGATGTAAAAATATTTCTTACTCGCTACAACTCAATATTATCAAGCTGCATACGAAATATAATGGCATTCCCTTCAACAGGAGCCGAGAAAACTTTGACGAAAATTTTCCATGTTTTATGAGTGTTGTAAAATTTTAAACTATCGGCAAACAGGAAGTGAATATACAACAGATGTAAAAATTGCTTACTAGCTACAACTCAACATTATCAAGCTGCAGACCAAATATTAAATCATTCCCTTCAATAGGAGCCGAGAAAACTTTGACAAAAATTTTCATTCTACAATGAGTAATGTAAAATTTCAAAGTATCGACAAACAGGTAGTGGATGTACGGCAGATGAAAAAAAAATGATTATTCGCTACAACGAAGAACGGACAGACGGAGTCGAGCGGTTACTAGACCTGCTTCGGCATTCGGCGACGCAGGTTAAAATATTTAAGAAAGATATTTTTCACAACAACAAAAAAACAACATAGTTGGATGTATTACTATATATGTTCTCTCGGAAACAAATTAATTTGTTTTGGTAAACTAACTTCCTTCGACACAAAATTAAATTAAAACATGTAAAACTAGCTATTTTACTCCAACATCTCTAACAACAACAGGTAGCTCTGGAAAACATCACAGTTTTAAGGAAATATGTATAAAATTGTTATAACATATATTAAGTATTTGATATAGACTCTTTAAAGGGGCAGTAGCTACGATTTAGATCAACAAATAAAATGTGATTTGATTTTGTTTGAAAAATTAATAAAAGCTGAATATTGAAAAAGAATTCGCTATTAGCAGCCAGTTTGGTTCAATATCGTAAAAATAAGCTCAAAATATCGTAGGTATATAATTGTCATGCAAGACAATAATTCGAGTAAATTTGGGACCGTATGCATGCAACCTCTATTGATCCCACCATTTAAATAATGATACGAACCCATTGAAAAAGAAAAGGAAAACATTTGCTTTCTCAAGATATTTATGATAAATTGGACAGTTATAATAAACTTGCAATTAAAAATGGAATACCCCGAAAGTATGACGGAAAGTCGACCGATGATGTTTGGATATAACAATGTAAAAACTAAGTAATTGAAGTGCTATGTTTATATGAAGTGGCAGATATTAATTGTAAATAACATATTAATTACTTGGATAATTCTACACTTCATATAAAGTCGTATCAGAATGAGTCTACATTTCATTTAACTAACGGAAAAATCATGTATCTATCGTTAGATTATATAAACCAAGATGGTGTCTTGTGGTGGCACGGTAGTATTTACATTCCGGAATTTAGGTTGCTCTTTTGTGTACCCTACTTAAGTCAATGTATCTGAACAGCGTGATTGGACAAAAAATACTGAACATACTTTCCCAAACTGAGAAATGAATCAGGTGTAGAAAAATATGAAATAATTTTACATACAGGTTAAAAAATGAGTTTTTGAGAATTTTTTAAAATTATGTATTCACTGCATGATAAAAGACCTAAAAGCACTAGTGGCCTTATGTTTATAAAAATAGCAAAAAAAGTCATGATACATATTCAAATTCATTTCTGAATATTATAATGAAAGTACTTCAGTTTACTTTGTATGTAGAATTTTGGGCAGTGTTAGAAAGTGGTGAAAATTCTTAAAAGGCTATCATTATCCCTATGGGCCAGGAAATACTACCGTTCCACCTTGTCAGTAAAATCAAAACGAGATATGTCTGTTTCATGTATTGACGTTCAGTGCATACATAATTCTTCATATTACTCTTGTTAAAATTTATACAATTGCATCTATATCATATAATTATAAAGATCAATTGGTACGCAATCTACAATCTACTGAGCTTTTGTTATTTGCAATGTTATCTAAGTAAACCGTACACCAAGATATCATGCTTAACATAAAGTTCAATCAAACCAAAACACCTGCATGATGTAATTTTATAAGGGCATGAACGCAATATTAATTTTCTTATTTTTTTTTATTCTCGACTAAGTATCTTTTTTTGTTAATTAAGAAACGTTTTATTCTTAATTAACAACAAATAAATCCAATTTTACATGCAGGTATTTCGCATTTCTTTTATATAACATACATAATAAGTCATCAAACTGAAATTAATAAAGTAAATTTGTGTACGTTGAGTATACTTTTCAACAAGACATTCCTATTAAAATTCTCAATATATAGACGTTAAAATACATTACAATGTATTGCTTGCTAGTATATGCAAGAAGAAAAAGGTTCCAAGAAGGCATTTAAAACTCACAAGTCGAACAGCCAGTCAAGGTCGTTAAAAACCACCCTTAGTAATTTGGAAAAACTATTGTGAACCTCTTCATGACCACTTTCCAAACGGTATTAGAATAAAAAACAAGTAGATGGAATTTGTCATTACAAATGAATTTGAAGGTGTCTGTGTTTTATTAGAGTTCCTCCAGAAACATTTGTATGTTCATCGTTATCACTGTGTATTATATGGAAATACAGATTCTACCATGGCAACGAGTGGGATGCGATATTTCTCCTCTCGGGACAGTGAAAAATTATAAAAGATACCAGGCTTGAAATTTGGTACACCAAACGCGCATTTCGTCTTCATAAGACTCATCAGTGGCGCTCGAAACAGTTGGAAGGGGTAAAATCAAACACGAAGTTTAAGAACGAAACCGAAAATTCCAAATAGTTTGTGCCAAATACGGCTATAGCAACCTATTCATGGGGGAAGAACACCATAAGTCTTTTGAATAATTTATCATTTTATAGATATAGAACTTGAAAATGGAGAAATACGTATTGTACGAGATTAGGTGGTGGAGTCTGCTTTTATATTGGTATTTAAATGATATGCAGATAATTTTTTTCTCGTTTTTCCAGTGACCTGCAAAATATGTACTTTTTATGTGACGTCACCAGTCGTGGTCACTTCATAGGTTAGAAAGAAAAAGAAAAAATGACAGACAAAACCAGTGTCTGATGTCACCATCTTTCTATTCATATGTAGATCAGCCAAATTAATCTTCAATTTTGACCTATACTTATGCATTGTTAAAAGACTTACTTACCTATACCTAAACTTCTTAGTCTCTGGACATGGAGAAGAATTCAATTTGGTAAACAAAACTCTGACGATATTGATAAATATGGTGAAATTAATCTGTAAAAAAGTAGTCTTTCATCATTATTTAGCAATTATTATGTATTTAGGAATGATCTAATAAACAGCATGTACGCCTTCATTAGATGTCGACGGATTTTATACGGAAATAAAGAACAGATTATCTGTAGTAAGTATTGGGAAGAAAGTTGTATTTCATTTTCCCGGCTTTATGTTCGCCTTTTGTAACCAAGGCAGATAAAGGAAGTCAACTTTGGAGTGCTGTGGTTGGATGTAAGGGTATAATATACTTTTTTTTAAATTTATGAATAACTGCAGTATGTATATTAACAATATAAATTTTGAAACACAATGAAATATTTTCTTGAAAATTATTCGAAAAGGCTTCCAAATTTTCATAAATTTAATGTAAAATGACGGTGGCCATGGATACTATACACAAGCTCCGTTCGAAGATGGTCATGCCACTATTTGACTTCAATTTCTAAAACAGAATAAGAAAGTACTTATATCACACATAACTGTTTTGTCCAGGTTTTTATTATAAAAGTGATAAATTTAGAAAATGTTAGTTATGTCGCCTATGGAGGAAAATACTACCGTTTTCCATAAACAGGACGACAGAAGTTGCCAAAATTATTGGACAGCACAAAAAACCAAACTAATAACTAACACACGACACCTCTGATATAACAGACGCACAAACAACACTGAACAGTGCATAATATAGATTGCCAAATTTGGAACAGGCAAACTGAACAAAATATGTTTGGTTTAAACCAGTTTTATGTGCACATAAACCTCTTTCCATATATATATCATTAAAGTTTAACAAACAGTAAGAAAACCCTGAACAATCCAGATACCAATAAGATAACACATAATTTGTACAAGGAAACAAAAGACGGCATATAATTTGTAGGTTTCATTCATTTCTGTTGCACTCATTTCATTAATTTCCTATCCTGGTCTTCATGATCAAGATACAAGATATTGTCAGGTCAAGAAAGAAGGTAGAGATGCTAATTATATTCACAGTGACTTTACAGAGTTCTGATTTTTATCTGGACAAGTTCTAAAGGACAAGGTTCACATTTGGCCTTGAATGTAATCTTTATCATAAGATATCTAAAAGTCCATAATTTAGTTCTTGAATGGATCTATTTGAAAAGCCTTCCTCCTAGGTAATCTCTTCAAAAGAGTATACCATTGGCCCTAAATCAGCACATTTTGAATATATTGTCAAAATACGATGACTTTGTGTGCATTTTTCGGACATTAATCCAATATATTCTATAACCAAAAGATGCCAATGGTGATATTGGATCCCTGAACACAAAACATTTCTGGATAAGGGATGGCGTCCAAAGTTAAATATGCCAAAAATGTTATGAATTATGGAAAAATTGGACCAAAACTGACATTACAACACAAACAATCATTATGCATAATTAAGTGGTCACTACTTCGTAGTTTATAAAGTGATGTGCCAAAAAGATGTTATTTTGTATTACTAGTAATATCACGTGAAATTTGTAGTATTTCGGCCGACTTAAAAATCATCAAAATCTTAGGGTCAATTTTAACCCTTCATGAACTTTCTTCTTAACCACAATGATAATTCGTAAAACTTGCAATGAGAATATGACATTGCGTTTGTTCGCTGCTTCGAGATGAATGCCAGAGTTTATCACGGTTCTGTACTAAATATAGTTTTTTGTGACTAAAAATGACTAATGTCTATTTATATCTAATGTCGTTTATTTGGTGTCTCATTGCACTATACCACACACCTCCTTTTATTTACATTACTGTACTTCTGCCTCCCAGGATCGGAGGCAGGGTCCTAGGGCAAAAATAGGGGGCATCATATGAAGTACAAATTGACGATTTCATGCCCCCAAAATAATTCAGCGTACGCCCAAAAGTTAATTAATTATTTATTGACAAAAATATATACTGAGTCAGTTCCTACATTTTAATGTGTAGACAACATTCACTTCGAGGTTATAATTGGATGACATTGTGTTAATTCTATTCCCATGCAAATTGACCACTGATTTTTTTTTAATTGAACGTTCGAAATATGTCCTATATCCTTCTTTGAACAAATTCAATTATAATTTGACATACTTGACATATTAAACTTACTACAATAGTTAATAGTATTGGTCCATGAATGATCCATTCAACCCAACGGATGTCATAGGTTGTCCAGCAGCTGAAAATTTGAATTGTTCATTAGTATTTGTATTACATTTTTGCACTCATTACGACCCGTTCATGATGTTTGGCACGATAACATCGAAAATCTGCCAAAACAACTTACTCTGAAATATCACTCCCTTTTTGGTGTATACTTTTGGCGTGTACTTATACATCCCGCCATTGTGTTATTGTGCTATGGTCATTTTTGTATTCTTGTCTTTCACTTTTGCTTATGTACTTTGTCTATATAGTTTCTATATGCCATTTTGTTTTTCTTTGTCGAAATAGTTATATGTTTTATAGTGATTAAGATTATAACACAATGTTGACTGCACCCCAATTTTTCACATTTTTACCTATTATGTCTTGTTTGTTTTGCTCACACTGGTTTAGCTAGTTATAAAACCAGGTTTAATCCACCATTTTCTACATAAGGAAATGTCTGTACCAAGTCAGGAATATAACATTTGTTTTTCATTCGTTTGATGTGATTGAGCTTTAATTTTGCCATTTAATAAAGAACTTTCCGTTTTGAATTTTCCTTGGAGTTCGGTATTTTTGTTATTTTACTTTTTAATCAGGTTGGGTGCATATTGATATTATAAAATATCATCTGCAAGTCACGATAAGAAGCTTTCTATCACTAATAATGTTAAAAAGACGAATATTTACTATTGACATTAAAATAAAGCAATTAGTTTGGCTAAAAAAACAACAAAATGAAAGTCTTTTTTCGCACACATTTGATTGTTAATCTTTTTTATTAACTTTACCAATAACCCCCTATTTCACATTGTCTGAGAACACAATTATCGTCCTTTGACTGTAAAAAAATAGTAACCTAAAGTAAGTAGATGTTCTGGATTTGATATTAATATTCGTAGCGTTTGTTTAAGGATAACTAATGTTACAACATCAATACACTTACAGTTTATTATCCACTGTCGATCTTACAATCACCCATGGTATAATGAATGCCAAGGGAAATGCTGAAACCATAAAACGTTATGTCAAATAAACATTTCAATGGTCATCATCTTGAATCTCAATTGAACTCCAAAATATTTTATTCTAATCAGTTTAATATGATCGTCTTAAATCTCAAATAATATTTTATTCTGATCAGTTCAATATCTATATAACCTTACTATTTATGCAATATGTAGATGGCCTTTTCAATAACGACCTTGTGCATGCATCCGGAGGTGCCAGCTGAGGGTCTGATATTGGTCGAGGGAAGATATAATCAAAGTTCAAGTGAGAATTGAAGGGTAAAGTGTGTTTTCATTTTGCAGTTAGAATTTAATTGTATTTAGCAATGGAAGACATCTTTAGGCAATATTTTGACCTGAAGATATCTACTTTGATCATAACTATTCTTTTGTAGTTGAACCTTTTCTACAACAGATAAATTCAAACACCATTCAAAACTTATGTATTATTTATTACACACAAACACATTATTTTGTTACATGAATATCTGAGAGTAAATATTATTAATAAAGTGTACGACATAGGCTGGCTAACATAAAGAACGCTCATCTCAACGCACTGTGTTGTTTTAATCGCTTTCAAAGGTAGGGCTGAGACATGGAAGATATAGCTATCAAGCCAGTGCCATAAGGGTTTTAATTGCATTTAATGCAAATTTTATCCCCCGCCCAAAAAAAATGTCATATATCTGTGTATTTATTATTACAGTGTTGTTTTGATAAATGCAACTCGATTTCGTTTTATTGCATATTTAAAACAGGAAATATTTTTGCAAAGTATTTGATAGATTTATATAACGTTTCGATATGCATAAAAATCTATGATACAGCAAAGTAAACGACAAATCAAAGGAGGTATCTATATCAAAACACCCTTCATCAATACAAATAGATAAATTCCATTGAAACTATCAGACATTAACGCCAAATCCTAAATAGAAAATGAAATAACATGCCACGGCAAATTCAGTGTTTCTCAAATGATATTTCACAATTATGCATTTCTATTTTTTTTTTGTATATCAATACTTACTCCATCCTAGAAGCATATAGATATGTAAATGTTTCTTTTCTGTAAACACAGCTACAGATATTAACATCTGTAGGTACAAGGCTTCCACAAATATCCAAGCATAGTTAGCAGCCATTATATAGTTTACGATTGTCATAAACATCCGACATTCCCAATGCTGAAAAAAACTAATGTATTAAAATGTCTGAAGACATATTGTATAAGACACCTGTTTATTGTTGAAAATCGCAATTTTTATGTAGTTAGTTTACTGACTTTTTCACTATACCCACCATCTCCTTTTGTTTATAATAATAATGCCTTGACTAGGAAGCAGAAAGAAATTTATAAAATGCGCATATGGTGTTTTTAATTTTGTATTGTAACAAAATAATTATATCCTGCTTTCGAAATAACAAAAGAAAAAGGTCCTAAAGAGTGATTACCTATTTTGTTTTGATGAATATCGTTAATCTCCCACACACTATAAAACTATACATGCATAATTCTTATATGATTTGCATATTAAGGAATGCGTTAATATGTTAGGTCGACAGGGCTTCCGGTAGTGGCTCCTGAAATTATTTATATTTCGATAGACGACGTTGACGGAACTACTTTTGGTAACCAATGTAAACAAGATGGCGGCGATAACACAAACCGGCTCGACGTTAAAAATATTTATTTCACTTCGCGTTCATCGTTAAATTAAATAATAAACACAAAGCATTCATTTCAATGAAAGTAAGATATCTTTGTAGTTTTTTTTATCAGATAGCAAATTTCATGGAGTACATTTTTTTTTCGTTAACAAAAAAATAATATTCATGCGCTAGGCCAATTCAATGACACAAATATACAATTTACGTGCGATAGAGGTTACGAGTGGGGAAATTGAATTCCTTATCTTCAAATTTAAAGAATTATAAGGATTAAACGCATTTTTAAAGAAATTTATTGGTGTATAAACTGGACCAATTAACTCACAAACAAATAAAAGTCCGAGATTTTTATTTGTTTGTGAGTGAATTGGTCCAGTTTATACACCAATAAATTCATTTAAAAAAGGCGTTTAATCCTATAATATTGTCAAAGACTGTTTATTGTCACTTCTGTCATCAGGAGATTTAATAGCAGGATAATTATATAATGTAGCACGATTATGCTTTTAAATTGTTATAACATTTAATGCTCGATTCAACTGACAAAGGCTTACACTTCATTTCTATTCAAGCCATTCAATGGTTGTTATAACCAAGCATAAAAATTGTTGTCGTTATAGGAAATTTTATCACTGGAGATAATTTATCTTCATTTTAGCAACGAATTAAAAATACTTTACATAAAAATATTATATTTAATTTTACAAAAAAATAAAACGTTTATAGCATGAACCGTTATTGAAATGATTGCTGTACATATGTCATTAATGGTCCCACAATCTCACAAATTGACATCGACGGAAAGTGAAAATGTACGGTAACTAATAATTGAGAGACAAACTAATTCGATCTAAAAGTGTACACATTTAATTCACTGACCGATCGAAAACCTCATGGGTAGTGAAGGTCGTTAACACGTCCGTAGTAGAAGTAGAAATAAAAATTCTTGCATAGATGAATGGAGTTTCCTTTAAAACAATCGGTACGTTTCTATGATAAATCAACACTAAATTTGGTAAAAAAGGAAATTCTCTTTTTTACTTCCACTACTGCCTGTCTGAAACAATCTATTTATTGTTTTCCTCTGTTATGGAGTCGGCCTAAATTTATCAGGACAAACTGGTGCAAAATGAGTTGTAACAAACATACTTTAATAGTTGTAACTCATTTGACTCAATCTATTTTATTTGTAACGTTCATGGCCCTTAGAACTTTTTCGGTAAAATTTTGTGGACAATTTGCTTTTATTATATTTAGAATGTACGATAAACTTCATATTAATGTTTATGCAAAAAAAAAAAAAAAAAGGAGAACAAAATGGATGAATATCATTGTCAAACAGTTAGTTATATTCAGGAGTTTGCATTTCTGTAACAACCAAATTATGTTCAAAGGCATGGGAATGAACAATAAAAAGAAAATAATAAAATACAGCAGCAAAATACAATCCTTACATTATGAAAGTATCGACATTGAAAAAATCTAGGAACAAAATTCTCGAAGGGATCATTTTGATATTTTTTCATGACATCGATATAAAGTAGAGGAGGTTGTTTTTTTTAAATATTTTAACGCAAATTGAAATAGTCCTCAAGCATAAAGGTCAAGATAGTTGCAAGAGTGTTAAGTTAAACTGTAGAAATATTTGGAAGATTGATATAAGACACCAGCCATTCATAGCAAAGGGACTTCATCTTTTCTGTATATGTATAACTAAAGGATTGCAGTTTCTTTATGGTTCCTTTTCATATTTGCGCTTGTCCCATGCATCCATTTTGACTTACATTTCCCTAAGAACAATTCGGAAACGAAATACACAATGATGCATATAATTTTAAATCATTTACTGGGCTATGTCAGTTAATTTTCAAAAGAAAACAAGTTTAGCTGAATTATATGATTTTGAGAAAGTGGTATAAAAAGAGTATGTTTATAGTGGCTCTTTATCTGAAGTATTTTATCAAGAGCTGATTTAGCAAAGAGAATAATTTTCGTATCACTTAAATATTCAACATAGTATAGGTTGCACTACCAGGAACAAATAGCATGTCAAATTATCAAAATTATATTTAACAGAATTATGTAGCGTTCAAGGGATATGCTGCTCATTCCTGCTAAATAAATATTCTTTACAATTTACGATGTGTAGAAAATATCAATAAAATTAACAGTCACCAAGATGGTATCACAGTCAGCAAGATGGTATAACAGTCACCAAGATGGTTTGGTTTCCGTTTTGATATCAAATCAGAAAATTTAATTAAAATATTATTTGTGTTCATGTTTCATGCATTTTATTTTGCAATTGGTTCTTTGCATTCAAATTCCAATCCGAATTATTTCTATCAATAAGACAATAATTGATACTCAGTAAACATTATATAACGTTATGTACTTCTTTAATTATTGATGTAGCAATTTAAAATGTACTTTTAAATGTCATTATTTAAATTGTTTTATATCTAAAGAGAGGAAGTCTTTACCTTCCATTCGATCAGATTCAATTAGCGATTTATTATAATAATTTATTGACTCCAATCACTTTACTATATACATATTTTATGTATATATGTTTCGTCTGAAAATTGAGCTAACAATGTTAGATCTGCGTTAGCAAATTTGTATTCTTCCCTCGGTGTGAATTGGAACCCATGATTTTGTGAAATTGTTGCAATACCGCCTCCACTGTGTACCGTGCAGTCTCGTCCATACCATATACTTAAAGTTGTCACATAATTAGACGTATATAAAAGGTTCCGCATTACATAATATGAAACAATAAAAGAGAAATATAACTGCTTGAATTAGGCTTTAACTTGTGACAAAAACAATTATAACAATCGGCAACCAACACAATCACTGTCTTTGTTTGGGAAAAGGCACAAGCAGAATGTGGTGCATAGTGTTATATTGTCAAATCTCCCTAACCTAGGACATGTGAAACACCACAATACTAGAACAAACTGTAAGAATAAATTTAAAAGGATGTGTATCATCAGATCGGTACTTTGCACAAATCAACTAATAAAAAATATAAGTATCGTCAGGACGTGAGACACATTGTATATCAATTACTACAAATTATAAAAACATTAAAACTATTTTATTGGCCAACATTTAACTTACTAATCCTTCTGGCAGAAACGCTAACTGTCCTTTTTCGTTATAGTAGACGTCACTAGAGAAGCCTAAACCTTCTATCATAATACCATTCTTGATGAAAGATATGATAGCTCTAAGGATGAACGATAAGAACAGATTCAGATGAATGGTATTCCTTGGACAATGCAATTTTCTGAAACAAAACAAAACAAAAACCTTAAGTCAGATTTTAAGTTTGATATAGATGAAGAAAATTTATGCGTTTCATGTCAAATTGTACGGATATTTGTATATTTAAGAATTGAAATTTTTCATATATTTTTTACGGTCCAGCACATTATTACTTATATGCTAAATACATGTACATTTTATTGTGCATTTTTTAAAAATAAATGGAAAGAAACAGTGTTCTCAGAAAGATAATATAAAGGTACTTCATTTTAAAAAATGTTTGTGGGTTAAATTGCATTTTATTTTTTATTGTATTTATGTAAATATGTATGCATCTAAATCAACTTGACATTGGATAGAAAATAGTAAAAAAAATCTACGTGTTAATCATTAACAGATGGCAAATGAAAAAATGGTTGATAACTTACTTGAAGTATAACATTATGATTACTGCCACTAACAAGGACGCTAATGACAATCCGTAACCAGTGTGTTTCATAATTGTCAGATTATCCATGTGCTCCTAGAATGGAAGATGTTGTCAAATATATATTTATAATGAACATATTAAAAAAAAAATGTTGAGCTTACTGAAAATATAATTTTAATGATAAGAAAAAACATGTAGATTAGAAGTACTGAATAGATATCCATTAGTCCGTTCAATCGTATGTTCTTCCGCACATGGTATTCGCAACTTCTCTTAAAGCAGTGACAACATTTTCATAAAAATCTAAAAGATCATTTTTTTGCACTTCCTATTTTGTTTTCTTAAGGATTTTATTTGTGTTCAATAGTAAAATTCATATTTTGTATTATCATAGAAAGAAATAAATATCTTTTTTCATTCGAAAATTCTTCAATCTGCTGATTTACTGCTTAAATAGGAAGATGATGAACCACGGGTAAAAACCGAATGAACTGGATTTTTACTTGTCATGAGCATCCACTAGTGATTGGGTTTAAAGAGTTGCTGTTACACAAGACCTTCATCCATTTTTACGTATGATGACACCCATGTTCTTCTATTTTAATATTTTGATTATGGTTTTTTGATAAAATAGCAAAATATTGTCTTATATTTGTATTGCATCTTTGCCATCACACACTTTCCTTTTTTTAATGGCGATTTTCGATTTGCAGCATCCTTGGCGAGTACATTTCACAACTTGTACGGGCTTCTGCCTTCAGAATATGATCTTATGAATCTGACTTTAATTAAAGTAATCTTGAATTAACATGGAAGTTACGTTTACAGGGTCTTTTCTATAAATATATGGTTACTCGCAAAAAAGACGGTAATTCTCATCCAAAATTTAATAATAATGTCGTTAATAAAACTAAAGCACTGAACATTGATATATTTTAACGGAGAAATTTCCAAAATCTGTTATGGGTAATAACTAAAAGAGTGAGAGACTCACTTATTCAGTGAAAAATGGTTTTTTTTCTACCGATAGTCTGACGATTTTATATATTTACTGGTATCCCACAAATACTACGGATTTCAATAAAATTTTATGATGACATTTCATAAAACCTGTTAGGAATGCTGTTTCTAGGATTTTTTCCTTGAGCGACAGTATCCAGCCAAATACTGTAGGTGCCTAAGCTAACTATTGAGCACTTTTTGACCCTGTCTTTAAGTAAATTTTTTATTTTGTGTTCTAGGTCTACGACATATAGTCTAGATATGCAAACGAGGGTTGGGGTCGGGGTTGCGCACTTAAAACTGAATTAACCGGACCACTTTTTGTGCCTGCAAATCGGAGGTATCAGGAGTTAATGATAGAAGAAATTAGTGTACTATGCGGTATTTTATAAGATTCTGTTATCCCCTTTTATGCATTATAATAACAAAAGGCATGTGGTACCTGGGAATACTTTGAAGGTACCGAAAGTGGATATTTGTGGGTTTCATCTTTGACCTAAGACTCTACAAACTGTATTGCATTTAGGAATATGAGATACGTTGAAACTAGATCTTTGTCATTTTCATTCACAACTACAGTCTAGGCTTTGGCCGATTTAAAGATTATCATATTTTATAATATATACTTATGTATTCCTATGTATCATAAATGTTGACTATAAGGTGTGATTTCGTGTTTAAATGACGTTAGACCACGTAACACATTTTCACTTATATTTTCAGCTTCTCTGATTAGCACGATGCAACTAACAGAAAAGTGATATTACATTTATGAGGGGATAAAGCTCTTATCATGAAATTAAAAATATACAAAATGGTATATATTATGGTTTAGGGGTGGAGATGTGAATAGTTTTTAGGACAATTAATAATAAATTATACGAAGGGACATGGTATTTTCCCCAACGGAAAAACAACCTGCGATGAACCAGAAAAATCTAAGCAAGGCAATTAAAACCATACACAGGTTAAAGGGTGGGGATCTGAACCAATTTTGAGATATTTAACGCTTTATTATACGAGTGGCAGGTCATGATCCCTAAAACCAAATTCTTAGGTGCATTGAATGTGTTTTGACATGACAAGATAAAATATAAATGGTTTTAGAAATAACATGTAACCACCAGTCCTTTGACCTTGAAGGTGAAAGGTTAAGGTCATAAGTCATCTTGAAGGTAAGCGACACATCGTCTTGAGGGGCTGTACATGATTGCCAAATGTTAAATGACTATACCAAAAAAAGAATATGTTCCGGACACGAAAATGTCTGCAAAAATCAATAATTTCAACCTTAAAGTTAAAGGTTAAGGTCACATGATAGAAAAAGAAGATATTTGTGATGACTTTTTTACAGAAAAAAAAAAACAAAATTGGTTTGTAGACCATACAGTTTGCCTATTAGGGTCTTTAAAAAACAGACAAACGCATTCCGAGGTTATCATCAGCTCAGTAGTCGGTACTGTGGTACTGACATGATTTATAACAAACATTTCTAAAATTATCCGTTAAGAAATTGTAAAAAAAACTAAGGTTTCAACTCCATCAGGCAAAGTTGACCTTCGATGGATTTGTTCATTTTTTATAGACCCTTTTCGGTCGTATAGCTCTTCAAAGGTTTCGGTTTGGCTTTCAATTATTCGGGTTTGAGGTTCCTGATGAAGGTTAATCAAGAAAAGCATTTCGGACGCATGGAATTTACAACGTGTTGTTTTCATTTTTCACAGCCATGGGTCGATACCTCTGCTGGTGGACTGAGGGTATCATCAGCTCAGTTGCCAGTACTTCGGTACTGAAATGATTTATAACAAACCTTTCTGAAATTATTCGAAATTTTAAAAGTATAAAGAAACTAAGGTTTCAACTCCCTCAGGCAAAGTTGACCTTGGATGGTTTTGGCTATCTTTTAGGCCTTTTATTGTCATACAGCTCTTCAAATGTTTCGGTTCTTATTCTTCCTTGGCTTTTAAATATTCGGCTTTGAGCGTTCCTGATGAAGGTAAATTTAGAAAAGCGCTTCGGACGCATGAAATTTATAACGTGTTGTTTTCATTTTTTCAACCACCATCTTAAGATCTACGATCATTTACATTCTTGACAATTGAATTTTAAATATTTGACCTTCTCGAGTGGAGAAATACTGTTTCACACTCAAAGCAGTAGAGAAATATATAGACCTTTATATCACCAATATATTCTTGTCCTCAAATTGACTGACAAACTGCCATTCTGGACATTTTTCTTGCATTCATTCATTCGAGTAAGAGTTGAGTTTTTTGGCTCACCTTGATAATAGCTGGGACTGGTTGTCCAGGGACACCATTGACAGGAATATTATTCATTACACATGCACTATAATCTGACCAGCTCTTATTGGTATCTGCATGAACATACCAAGTTCCGTCGGCATCGCAACGTCGGGTTACATTTTCTGAAGAAACAATAAACAAACAAACTTAACTTGGAAAAGTCGACATCGAGACTGGGGACACTTAGAGCAGAGCTAGTAAGTAGTACTATACATTATTATTTGTGCAATAATGTCAAAACTATATTCAAAACGTCTGGAAAGACTTTGTTTTTCTCAATCGATTTATGAATTTCGTACAGCGGTATACTACTGTTGCCTTTATTTAATATATGTATATTTTGCTTTTTTTTTTAACAAATGAATATGAAATTTAAAATTTGTGCATGTTTTAGAATGACATTTTAAATCGTATTCAAGACATGATTGTGCTTATTTTCAAGATTGTGCAAAATATAATAAATATTCTTAGAGGCATTAAAGACCATATCTATATTGTACTAGACTTTGATAAATAGACGGATAGACATAATGAACGGTCCTTTTACCAAAAACAAGCTAAATCTGCCAATCAATCTTTATTCTAGAGATATAAGTAGTGTCAGAAGTGAAGGATAATCTTTATTTAAGAAATATATGTAGTGTCAGAAGTGAAGGATCATCTTTATTCCACAGATAATCAATCGAGTCAGAAGTGAAGGATCATCTTTATTCTAGAGATATAAGTAGAGACAGAAGTGAAGGATCATCTTTATTCCAGAGATATATGTAGTGTCTTTATTCCAGAGATAATCAATCGAGTCAGAAGTGAAGGGTCATCTTTATTCTAGAGATATAAGTAGTGTCAGAAGTGAAGGGTCATCTTTATTCCAGAGATAATCAATCGAGTTAGAAATGAAGGATCACCTTTATTCCAGAGATATATGTAGTAATTTTCAAGCTTAATGATAGTTAATCATAATTATTTTTTAGTTTATTAGAATTTCAGATTATTGCATATTTTAATGTTATCAAGTTCTGAAGTTTTGTTAACCTTTGAGCCTTATACATTTTTTACCATTTTGGATTCTTTTTTTTCCCTGATCAATAGTTGACTAACAATATCAAAGAAATCAATTTGTATGAGTTCATTGTATATTATATTTGTATGATAAGGAGAAGAAAAATTGTAAAACTGTTAGATTTCGTTATTGTCTGATATAAAAGATGAGAAAACAGACAATGTCTGTTACAAAGAAGACAAACAGATTACAGCAATCTCGTATCTAAAAGAAGAGAATGATCTTGTCTTTCCCAATTTCAAAAAAACAAAAGATAATCTTAACTAGAACATCAGTAAAATTATCCAATATCAAACTGTATGCAATAAAACAGAAATAATATCAAGTAAACAAGGGTCTGATTATAACAACTAGTTGATTATAATGTTATATGAAATATATATGTAAAATGTAATAAGTATTTGAAATAAAGACATTTTTTTTGCGTAGGAGGTTCAGTTTTGTATGAAATAATGTAATATTGTTCAATGTATGAATAAAAGTAGAATAGTTGTTTACAAACTAACTGACTCGTAAAACAGTTATAGAAAACTTTGATTTTATTTTATGTTCGCACATCTTTAACAAACCTTTCTAAATTGTCCGTTTATGAATTTAAAAATTATTAAGAAACTAAGGTCTCAACTTCCTCAGACAAAGTTCACCTTAGATAGACTTGGCTAATATTTTAAGGTCATTTTGGTCATATAGCTCTTCAACTGTTTCGGTTCTTATTCATCCTTGGCTATCAAATATTCGGCTTTGTGCCGGTTCCTGGTGAAGGTAAATCCAGAAAAGCGCTTCGGATACATGTAATTTATAACTGTTGATTTTTTTCATATTATATTTTCGTTTCTGTACGGAAATTATAAAACTAAGGATTTCTTGTTTCTCTTATTTTAGTTCAAATATATAATAATATTGCTTAGTAAATGAATTAACGACTTGTGCTTTTTTATCAACCTCATATGATTATAAAGAAAGTACATTGATATCTAATTTTGTAACCTTGTCTTATTACTGCCTTGCGTTATTGTGACATGTTATTTTATTATAACAATAAGGTATGATATAATAGTCGAAAGTTTCTGTCCAGGAAGCACTATTTTAGCATGTTCTATCGTTTTTGTTTATTTGTTTGTTGACTGGGTTTCTGGGCATTGTTTAACGTTCCAATGATTCGCCTATTAAACATAACGAATGAAATTATTTTGTTTTAATGCTGCGATGTTCATACAATTCTATAGTTGGACGGGTAAATTTCAAATCATTTTAAACTCACAATTTGTAGATTTCTAAACCGGTTTGATACTGATTTTGAACGTGATGACTTATAAGACTCTCACATTGAAGTTGCAAAAGAAGCCTCTATTAGCCCCCGTATCAGATAATTCCTTTCAATTTCATGGACTAAACATATGATAATTATATATTTATATCGGAATCCTTTGGCTATAGGCCCCGGTAACGGGATGATACTAGATTTGTCTCATCTATGCATACCCAACATTTCTTTTTATTTATATTAAATATTATTAACGCCGAAACTCAAGGTCTAATTAGGTACAACATACATCGCTTGTGTGTCATACATGTAGGTGTTGCATAATTCATGATTTTAGGGATACACATTAAATTGTTTTCTTTAATATAGTTATTGCAAATTTTATCACAATATGCGAAAAATGCTTAGAATTGACTCTATCGCCTGAAGTTTGTTAATGTTATCAATGTTTGATAGAAACCATGCTAAGGCAATGTATGCAAGGTCACCATATGTGCCTTGTTGTTCATTAAATGTGTTTCAAATGCCTAAAAATTATGCCAATGAAAATTTTATTGTACATTTATATAGTGACTGAGGTCACATCTCACAGACGTCACACATCTGTGTCCTTTCTTTTCTCAAATATGTGTCCTTTTCAACAAGACATGCAGTGTCTGTTATGCACTATGTACGTCAAAATAATCAAAATACCTTCGAGGAGAGATTTATGTTGTCAAGAAACATCTTGAAGACCGAACGGTAATATAGATTTGTGTCTATTGTCTTCTGGTATTTTTGTTGTTTATTGTGTGCTTTGTGTCTATCTGATAGGATAGGGTTGTGCGCTTTAACCCTGTCGCATTCTATATGTGCCTGTCCCAAGTCAAGTCGCATTACTTTAAGTCTACTTTATAAAAAAGAAACTGAGATTTGAATAAACAAACGGCCCCAGATTTAAGTGTCATGACTTCACAGGACACATATCGGAGGAAAGGACACAGATTTGAATAAACAAAGGTCCCCAGTTTAAGTGTCATGACTTATAGATTTGACTCTAACATTTATATTAACTATTTCACAATTATAGTGATATATTTTAACTATTGTATGTGTAAACTTGCCAGTTATGAATGTATAGCGCTACCGGCTCAAAGCATTTGTAACCTGAACATATCCTTACAATAAACTATTTTCCGAAACATCTGGTCATACAATTCTGCACTCCGGGAAAGATTCCGTCTGCTCAAGTGCATATCTGCTACCAGTGACTAATGACTATACCTTTACCATTATGTTGTGTTTTTATTAAAAAGTTCAAAATTATTAATGTAAATATCAAAGCCCAACTTTGGTAGCTAGTATTCTTCATCTTAGTTTGTAAATTTCGCGTGTTCTTTTGTACACCACTTCTAAGACCCTTAATGCAATGAGTTAAATAAAAATCATCTTACTGTACCGTTTTGTAAGAATACGCCTTTGCTTAAATTATTCTACTGTATGGATGATTTTTTTTAAGAAATTATTTTGGGCCATAATAGGCATTGTTTTTGATAAACAAATTATTTCTTCCAAGGTTGTTTCTGATTTTATTTGTGTTTTGTAAGTGTCTTTATGAGACCTTTTGCATGAAGGTATCTCAACATTTGCCAATATGTAAATAAGCCACACATGTCAAATTGGATATAAAACGGAATTCACGACAATAAATTATATCATAGATTAATGTATGTCAAATGGAAGCTTTAATTGTTAATTTCAGTCTTTCGCTTTAAGTGGTTTAAAATAAGTTACGCAAACAGCCATCAATCAATCAATTAAAATTATTCCATTTAACTAAATGTTTCATTTGTTTCAATTAACTCTCTGGACGTTAAATAAAACAATACTTTATACATTTGGTGCGTTTGTCCGGATTTGCCTCGATCAGAAACGCACATTCCCAAAATTTAAAAGCCCCGGATGTATAAGTTCTTCAACACGTGAGGAACTATATGACTAAAAGGGAGGTAAAAAGAATAGCCAAATCCATCTATGGTCAACTTTGCCGATGCCGTTAGAAATTTAGTTTCTAAAAAGTCCATATGTAGCTTTATCAACACCGTGCTAGAAAAAGAAAATGTTAACAAATAAATTTACGCGCAGATTAAACGGATTTTCAAATTATACAGGAAGGGTCAGAGTAGACATAAAATCTTGTACTCATATTTCCGAGCAGATTCATCGGCATATAGGTTCAAATTCCGGAATTATGAGCGCTTCGGGTGGAATAAAATAAAAAAGCAAAAACATGTCGAAAACGTTAATTTACCATCATAATATGCACATATAATTATAAAAATCTGTTGTACATCACTGCAAATGTTTTATTATCGAGCTGTTTACTAATCTAATAAATATTTTATTTATGTTCCTTACTATAAAAAAAGCTCTCTCTGATTAGAAATCGTATTATTCGTACATTCTTAAGTACTTTTCAGAATATGTCGACTAACGTTTTTTTAAAGTTCGGTGCAATTTCCTGTTTAAGTCACTAATTGCTTCTTTAAAAAAATGAAACCGCATTTCACATGCCTATGTGAATGATAAAAGTATATCTATCATGACATGATGATGCATGTAGGTGTGAATAAGACCACCTTCAAGTTATTCATTTTGAATGGTAGTTTCAATTAAGAATAACAGATACAGAAGATACGCGATCAGTTGTACCTAACATAAAATTATTAATCTGAAAAGAGAGACAATACAAAACGGAAACAATCACAGCGTACCAATATAAAAAAGAAGATGTGGTATGATTGCCAATGAGACAACTGTCCACAAGAGACCAAAATGACATAGAAATTAACAACTATAGGTCACCGTACGGCCTTCAACAATGAGCAAAGCCCATACCGCAAAGTCAGCTATAAAAGGCCCCGAAATGACAATGTAAAACAATTCAAACGAGAAAACTAACGGCCTTATTTATGTACAAAAAATGAACGAAAAACAAATATGTAACACATAAACAAACGACAACCACTGAACTACAGGCTCCTGACTTGGGACAGGCACATACATACATAATGTGGCGGGGTTAAACATGTTAGCGGGATCCCAACCCTCCCCCTAACCTGGGACAGTGATATAACAGTACAACATAAGAACGAACTATAAAAATCAGTTGAAAAAGGCTTAACTCATCAGATGGACAAAAATACAAGTGGACGTGGCAGGGTACTTGTACATCCAAACAACAAAAGACACTAGGAACATACCGCAAAGTCAGCTATAAAAGGCCCCGAAATGACAATGTAAAACAATTCAAACGAAAAACTAACGGCCTTATTTATGTACAAAAATGAACGAAAACAAATATGTAACACATAAACAAACGACAACCACTGAACTACAGGCTCCTGACTTGGGACAGGCACATACATACATAATGTGGCGGGGTTAAACATGTTAGCGGGATCCCAACCTCCCTAACCTGGGACAGTGATATAACAGTACAACATAAGAACGAACTATAAAAATCAGTTGAAAAAGGCTTAACTCATCAGATGGACAAAAATACAAGTGGACGTGGCAGGGTACTTGTACATCCAAACAACAAAAGACACTAGGAACAGATCTGAGAGTACTCGCAGTTATCTGACAGCTAGTTCAAAGCCACTAACAACTGATAAAAAATCATGCATCTAAGACTAAATTATCAATCCGTACACATCCAACATCCAATGGATTTAGTGTAAAGACGTCATAAACAGTTAGAGAAAACATGACCTTGTGCAATGCCAAGATACAGGTATCGACAGATTGTAGATCCATGAATGTGTATATGTATAAAACATACTAGTAATATTTAGTTTGTTTTAATTTACTGATAACAAAATCAATATTTATACCAATAAAACAATATTCAATGATCTTATTACAGTGTTAAATTGGTAACCTTTTAGAATAAGTTTATTTAAAGGAGCGATAAGTTTACAAGGATCATTTCTAAATTTCCGGGCACGGTTAACAACATTTCCGTAAAATGAGGATGTGCTATCCCGTTTAAAATAAGTTTTCTACAGGTACAACCAAACTTTAAAACCAAATCTTTATATCTATGGAAAAATTTAGTAAAGGTTTTAAGTAATTTATGGTAACGATATCCCTGGTTTAATAATTTACCAGTAATACATAGATTACGTTCGTTAAAATCAAAAACGTCACAACAGACACGGGAATAGCGAACGAGCTGTGAAATATAAACAAGACTGCAATCTGTAAACGAAAATATTAATGTCAAGAAAAAATACCTAGATGTGCTATTGTTAAAAATGGGACAACTGTCATTCAATAACCAATGGACAGGGATGTTAAAATCAAATGCCTTCAACAATGAGGGAAACCCATGCGGTATAGTAATCTAATAATAAAGCCTCCGAATGTAAGACAATTAAAAAAAGCAAGCCCAATTCAAGCCAATAATATCAAACGAAAACATTAATGACAAACAGCAAACAATTAAAAACTCTTTGCTTTGAGCAGACAAATACAGAGGAGTTGGCATTATACATAGGCGCTCATCGAAAGCACAACTAAATTTGTAAAATTAGCTGGAAAGAACGAGATTGTTTATCATTAGATAATACTACATCTTTTGTTTAGAAGTTACACACTATTATAAGTTATATGGTTTGCTAAATCCCCTATGGATTTTACCAACCCTCTATGAATCCGTAGCGAACCGTTTATCAAATTTGTCGCGCACGGGACTATTCCTGTCACGTTTTGTTTAAATATAAACAATGAAATACATGCATTTAAAATAATAGTAGACGTGACGTCATGATACCACTATGAAATAAACGGAACCCTACGGATCCATAAGAGTCACCATGTGATGGCGTTAAACCAATCACAGCGTCATTAATTTATCGGAGATGCGATAATGTAAATTGATATGAATGTATATATAAACATGTGCATTCGAAACACATAGGTAAACTTGTCCTTATTCAAAATGATTTTTCATTTTCAACCCTTATATCGAATTTTCACTTGAATTTTGAAGTCTTACCGCATATATAGTCTGTTTACATACATCTTTGAATATACATATATTGTACAAAGTTAATTTCTTTGTTTTTTATTGAAGGCAAGAATTATTTAAGAAAAAAAAATGGAAATCTGTCACTAATAGTTGATATAATTTGTTTATTGTTTCGTGATTTTTTTTGTACGGATTGTGATGAGCAGGTAACTGCTTTTAACGCTGTATGTAATTGACAACTTAAATTAAATATGCTATAAAGACTATCAAATATCTATGGGCGTAACTTTATCATGCTTATTATATAAAAAGGTTAGATTTAAAAAAAAGTTATAAAAAGAGGGGGAAGATACCAAGGGGACAAAACTCATAGGTATAAGAAAACTGACAACGCCATTTCAATCAACGAAAAACAACGAAACGATGAACGAATCCAAAAACGCTACATAGAAAACTAAAGATTGAGCAACACGAACCGAACCAAAAAACGTTAATTTTGAAATATTATAGTGGTTTTCCAATCTACATGAATGTCTTGCTTGATTGTATGTATTGATACGGTTGTTGGTTCCAACTAAAAGCATACCAGGAATCATAATGGTAATTATTTGTAAGCAGTAAGCTATCTCTATTTTGTCTCATTTAGATAAACTTCATTCAGAAGGTATCAGAACAATATGTTAGCTCCACATCGTTCTGATTCGAAACAAAATTGTGCATAATATCAGACAGAAACTGTATCAGTACCAACTGCTAAAAGTTACAATAAGTATAAATTAGTTGGGTTTTTTCTTCAATTCATTTTATTTTGTTTTAGACGATACCAATTGGGGAATCAAATGCCATATATATCTGTATGTATAATAAGATGGGCAACATAATTATAAATGTGAAACGGGAAATTTAAATGCCTTTTCTATTCATTATCAGCTGGTTATCCATAATTTGTAAACGACATTTCATTGGCCTCACAACTTGAAAGCTTACTCCTGATTGGCTACTTTGGATGTTTGAATTCAAAATATTGAATTTAAGTTAAGATACTGAATCGCGGTTTCGAATTACCCTCCTGGTGTTTTATATTAGACACCGAGATTTCCTATTGTCTTGGTTATCTAACAAACATAACGGATCTAGACCTCTCCCTTTCACTTTATGTTCCATTATATAAGTAGAATGGTGGTGAACTTGCTGAGTAGCTGTCTTATTACAAGGTCTTAGCAATCACTTTGTCCTTCGGATGAAAACAATCATTTCTCAATTATCCCGGTTTAACGACTGAACGATCACTTCTCTTGTAGACGTTGATACGGTAGTCTAATACATTGTCCGTAGTCTAATTAAGATGTAAATGTAATTTCCGCTATGAAGGAATTTGTGTATTTTACGATATCATGATGCATTGTGTATGAATAATCTGTATGAATATTATATATCAATGAAAGTTCAAGGAAGGGACAGATATGCTAAAATGAAACAGCTGATGTACCATAAATTATACTTTAGATTTAAAATTGACGATATTGCATGGTCCTACTTAAGATTTAAATCAATATCATTGTCATGTCTCTGATGTGTGGTCTTATTTATAAATTCCTAAATAATAAACAACCAACATAACACAAATCTTTCACCTGCAGGAAATATAAAATGATTCACAAAATAAAATAAATATCTTCTTCGTGCTCTGACCTGTTTTAAATTGTAAATTTAGACTCAATTTATCATTTATAATTTTCTTGTCCCGAGTGTTTCTGTCAATGTATCGCCAGATTTTCTCTTATCAAATAAAAACCAACAATATTATTATAACATATATGATAACGTATTTAGATTCAGAAGGAAACATTGTCACGGAAACAATAAAATACTAAGAAACCGTGTATTTATGAAATGAAAACATTGTTATACCAAGCTATACGATAGATGAGAGTCAGGACATAATAATACACCTTATCACTATTCATTCCAATCCAGAAAAGTTCTGGAATTACACAACTTTTCATGACGTCATAATCCAGTTGAAGCTATCTTTGGCCTGTTCAAACAATGTACTGTGCATAACATTTTTCATAGAGATATGTTTAAACCATCGTAAACATTTCAAACGAAGCATTTTCGTGACTTTACTTCTTATTTTAAAAATGAATCATAAACTATCAAAATCTCAGGAGGTTCACTTTCTAAACTTTTCCTCCCCTCAGCTCATTATTGATGACCTTCGTTTTTGCGACACTTGACCCAAACAGGAAGTTGTCTAAGTAACTGTTTATTTTCGGATTGTATATTATATAACGATAAGGTGTTTTCAATAGTTGCTTTGTTGTTGTCTACAGTCGTTTTAAAATTGTTGTCAGTAGAAGTTATACTTATCCTTTTAAGTAAGTGTGTTATCCCTATTAATTATATTCAGAACTATCTTTTCATTGTCTCTTATCTATAATATAAAGAAAGACCACTCATTTGAGAAGTAAGAAATATTTGATATGACTTATATGTTTGACTGGTAAATGATCAAACATGTAAAAGGTTAAACAGAGGTTAAGATAATTAACAAACTGGTATAAATGTAATAATATGTATTACATAATGAATAACTTTGACCTGGAAACGTAAATAACTGTAACTTTGTTCTGTTTTGTTAAATTAGATTTAACAAAACAGCAAATTTGGCAAAGTAATGTAATCAAATAAGTTAACAGTGGAAAGGAATTTTAAAGATCAAAGAAAACAATATAAAA
Organism: Mytilus coruscus; assembly: GCA_017311375.1. NCBI lineage: Eukaryota > Metazoa > Mollusca > Bivalvia > Mytilida > Mytilidae > Mytilus > Mytilus coruscus. The sequence goes on from CM029596.1 coordinate 17,453,488, forward strand.
CTTATGATTTGATATTAAAAAAAATTGTGTATACTCCAAACTCCTTGCGACTTTATTTAAATTATGCTTTATATTGTGATCCAGTAATTTCGGCTTAATTTTCACTTTAAAGATACGTGAAATAAAGAGTTCCGCACGCATATCAATTTATGCATACCTTTCGATACTTTTCGATTTTTTAATGAACACCATATCATATTTATTTGAAGTGCTTTCCAAGCCAAGTAGATGATTTGATTAAGAATCAGACGGAGGACACATATCTCTAATCCACATCTCCTAGAATCCATGTAACACCAACCAATCAGTTAAAGACGGAGGACACTCATCTCTAATCCACATCTCCTTGAATCCATGTAACATCAACCAATCAGTGAAAGACGGAGGACACACATCTCTAATCCACATCTTCTTAAATCCATGTAACACCAACCAATCAGTGAAAGACGGAGGACACAGATCTCTAATCCACATCTCCTTAAATCCATTTAAAACCAACCAATCAGTGAAAGACGGAGGACACTCATCTCTAATCCACATCTACTTAAATCCATGTAACACCAACCAATCAGTGAAAGACGGAGGACACACATCTCTAATCCACATCTCCTTGAATCCATGTAACACCAACCAATCAGTTAAAGACTATTCTACAGCATGTTAAAAAGTTATATATCTTCTGTAATGTTTTATTGTACTGATCTTTAAAACCCATAGAGCCAAACACTGATTATCATTTTTGATCAGAGGAGGTCACACATCTTATACTCATCTCTTTATAGGCCACTCACCAAAGAACACAACCGTCATTTAAAAGACTTTTTTGCGCGTTGTGAATGTGCATATCTCATTTGAAGTCAGGGGTTTTATCTATGAAGTGGAACACCGACGAATCGTATCTCTGATGAAGAATTTATCAAATTGTACAACGAAATGTATGCCGTTGCAATTGTACAACCAATTTGTAATGTCTACAGAAGTTTTAACGTCAAATGTAGCATCATCAGCATCTTATATTTATTATCAAAATCTGGTCAACAGAAATATGACCGCTAAAATACAGGAAATTGTTGAAAAAAGATGAATGTGTCTGGGAAAGTGATAGGTTAAAGTCTGAAACATAACAAATACTCTCCAAAGAATGATAAAACAGTATTCATCACGGGAACAAATACAGACTGTCTTAACCCAATATTGCAAACGAAAAATGGATTTTCAACAAAACGCTAAATCAAATGTGGCTTTTTCTATATTTCTGTTGAGATGAGGGACCAGTCAAAGGCTTACTCTAAATAAACCAGACATTAGAATGTTACTAAAGAATGAACAAAAGTATGATTAAAGACATAATATAGATGCCAAAGAATTCGGTCATTTTCCTGGTTCCAGGTTTATTAATTATCTACCCGTAGTATATTTAAGAATTGCATGCTTTTTGTAGTTTTATTTAGATGAAGAACATTTGTTGAAGCACAGTTTAATAGAAAAACAAAGGATATGGGGTATCCATCCATGATAAAATCAGTACATGCACAGCAAAGAAAAAAACACACAAAAATCAAAGGAACAGCGCTATTATTGCTGTTCTTCATCTCAAAGTCACAGTGAGGCCTTCAGAACGGAGCTAAAAAAAAAAAAAAAAAAAAACACTCACCTCACTGCAAGTTTAAGACGACCCATAGCACCAGCTTGAGCGGATTTCTTTGCAAAAATAATTTGGATGGACTTTGTAAGATGTAAACCCACCTTATCGGGCCCGGTCAAAAAAGATACTGGAAAGTAGTACATATTTAAAACAAAATAGTTCCTACGCATAAGGGTAAATCTTAAACTATGTAGCATATATTTTAGTAATTAAGGTATCAGTTTGTATGTATCGCGCAAAGTAAATGTATTCAATTTAAATGCTAAAACCAAAAAATTACCAGGCAAGGCAAACATGTTTTGTGATAAATATTTTTATGCAGTGTTGTAACGTTGTCAAGAACACGTGCAGTCACGGGTAATGCGTTTTATCGGCACTAAAACCATCACATTGAAACTGCACCAAATGATTGTCTGTCAAGAAAATGATGGATTCTTAATGAAACATCTATATAACGTAATTATTAAATAATAACTACAAGCATTTATTGCTGTTAACATTTCAAGAGTGCCTTAAAAACGTTTTCACACTTGTAAAATTCTTTATTTTTAGTAAGGTGATATTGCATGATGCAAGTGATGTTGACCACGAAAAGATAGATGGTTAGGATAGTATATGTGGTGAATAAGATTAAGAATACTCTTAGAAAGTGTATGATTAAGAACTTGTCCCAACCCATCACCTTCATGTGCAATGTGCTTGTCCACGGTAGTAAGTTAACTATTAATTGGGACATTTGGCACAGAGTAACCAGTATGTATGGATATTAATTTTACTTATACTTTTAAGTTTAATGAATTAGTCATTCACTATCCTTACCTGTTGGATCAAGTCTGTTTATATAGTCAGGACAAGGCTTGACGGCGACTGTTCCTGCTTTTGTGGCCGGCCAACAGGATATACCATCCCATGTGATATTGCAATACAGTCCTGGAATATATAAATACATAAATATCTTGAAAAAGTAATAACCAACCATCATTTAATAAGAACAATGCCTAACAAAAACAACAAAATGTAACAAATTATTGCCATACTTTGTTGTATATAATAAAGGAAGAAATGATTAACTGAACACTAGAGATTGCATCGACAAGAAAATCATTTCCTGTAATATATGTATATAAAACATCCACTACGTATATACGCTACCTTCATATCAGACAGTAAAGTAAACAATGTTAGATTCATAAAATTACAAATGGACAGGGAAATGCAAAATGACAAGTTAAACATGTTCTTAATACATTATTATCACCGAGCTGTAATATCAAAACATGAGGGATACGAATGTACACCCTCTAAGTCATGATTTAAAGGTTAACTATTACCGGCTATCGGTCCTACATATGTAACACAGATGAACTTGTACTGTACACGATTGCAAAATCCATTCTATTGAAATGGCAATCGGAGCAACAGAAACAAGTCTAAGAGGGGCTTAGTGATTATTTTGTTGACGCTTTTCAATCATTGAAGACATTATCAGGACACATACATCGGGACCACCCAGATCTATGAGTTCTGATCAATGAAATGGACATCTTGAACATAGCTGACACAATTATTTGTATTTGACAGGAAAGAAATTACATATGTGCAATTTTTAGAACTGTTTTTGTTCCAAATAATTTGTAATGAGATGGATAACTCCATGTTTATTTTAAATTTGGAATGTAGCGTTGTTTTTTCCTTAGTTTCATATAAATAGCAAAGGTTAGACTTTATAACTAACCTTCTCAAAAGTAATCAATCAAGGTTAGGCTATATAACTAACCTTCTAAAAATAATCAATCAAGGTTAGACTAAGATTAGACTATATAACTAACCTTCTCAAAAGTAATCAATCAAGGTTAGACGATATAACTAACCTTCTCAAAAGTAATCAATCAAGGTTAGACTTTATAACTTACCTTCTCAAAAGTAATCAATCAAGGTTAGACGATATAACTAACCTTCTCAAAAGTAATCAATCAAGGTTAGACGATATAAATAACCTTCTCAAAAGTAATCAATCAAGGTTAGAATATATAACTAACCTTCTCAAAAGTAATCAATCAAAGTTAGACGATATAACTAACCTTCTCAAAAGTAATCAATCAAGGTTAGACTTTATAACTTACCTTCTCAAAAGTAATCAATCAAGGTTAGACGATATAACTAACCTTCTCAAAGTAATCAATCAAGGTTAGACGATATAACTAACCTTCTCAAAGTAATCAATCAAGGTTAGAATATATAACTAACCTTCTCAAAAGTAATCAATCAAAGTTAGACGATATAACTAACCTTCTCGAAAGTAATCAATCAAGGTTAGACGATATAACTAACCTTCTCAAAAGTAATCAATCAAGGTTAGGCTATATAACTAACCTTCTTAAAAGTAATCAATCAAGGTTAGACTATATAACTTACCTTCTCAAAAGCAATCAATCAAGGTTAGACTATATAAATAACCTTCTCAAAAGTAATCAATCATGTTTTGCATAATTTCAATATCTATTGAAATAGATTTTAAACTTCTCGAAAAAAAATGTATTCTGTATATAATCAATTATCTATCCTTGAGTAACAAAAGCAACAGATAAAGAAAGGTTTGATTGTATTTAGCCACAGCTTTTAAATTATTTGACTTGATATATTATTACAATATAATACATAAATTGAACCTTTATACATTTGTATGCAAATGGGGATCTTGATCTCAATTGGAAAGTAATAAATCATTTATTGCAGGATTTCCACATTTTTTTGAAATCTTGAGTGATATTTAACACCATATTTAAGCAGAATTTTTGATTAAGTGTATGATTAAAATTTCAATGTGACTACTCTTTATAGCTCTTAACTAGGTCATTAAAGCAGACATATTTCAATTACAAAACTCATCCTACCAAAATTTTGACATTATGTGATAGTTTCACCTAAAACATGTAGTTAAAATAGATTTTATGTCTTTCAAGAGACATCATTAATCAACGCAATTTAATTTTAAAATAACAAGGATCATTTAACCTAGGGTGTGCTACATAAATTTATGTCGAAAATCGGGATAAAAATATTTGCAAAAACTTCCTTCAAACAAACAAACGGCCCTTCCCTACTTGGTCATCATCAAACTATATAATGACCCGTGTCAACATAATTAGTAATAAAACATAAGTGTAAAATTGTCTAAAACCATAAAAGGAACAGAAAATCAGAAAAGGGCAACAATGATCAGAATATCAAGATCGATCTATAGATTAAACAGTTTCCTCAACATAGTAGCGGGTCCCTTTCAACGACAACTTTTGACCAATTTGATCGAGTTATCGTCCTTAAAGTCAATTTATACCTATTGTTTTGAGTTTTTTTGATTTTTTGTTTCAAAGAACCTCTATCTGAAACAACTGAAACATTTTGATGAAATGAATGTTTATTAATTTCTTCACAACCTTGCAACACACATGATCGACATGACTAAAATTAAAACAAAGGTTAAAACTGCAAACAAATCCGTAAGTTTTGAAAACCATCGTTTAAAGAGTCAAAATCTCTCGTAAATCCACCTAAAGTGTCAAACGATTTCTCATTGGATTTATTGTCCTTTAGGACAACAGCAAAATCGATGGTAAAGCAAAATGGGATTCTCAAATCATTTCATTGCTCACACTTTTCTTTAATAGAAAATAATAAAATAAATAAATAAATAAACGACATCAGAATCAAAACTGTGAAGTTTTTTTCAGTTGCCTGTTTCGAAGTTTGAAAGTGAGAGATCTTTAAAAAGATTTACCGACGTTGGACGCACAGTTAAAGTTTATCTAAAGTTCATACTGGCCTTTAGCTAGTTGAGCTAATAAGTATCATGTTTCTGCGTAATAATTATACATGTCATTAGTCCATACAGAAACATATATACTATACATGTCTCTGGTCCATGCAAAAAATATTATCATTTACTTTGGGTACAAATAAAAGATGATGTGGGGTATGTCAATGATACAGCAACCCAAAGGTATGCAAAACTTCATCTGAAGATCATCAGATCATCATAAAGTCTCCAACAAGTATGGTAAAACATGTCCGTTACGTTAATAATTATTGACTAATTAAAATGAATCAAACAATACGACAATAAAAAAGAACTTCAAAACATTTAAATGTTACAAATTAGCTTCCGAAGCTTATAAGCAATGCTATAGTTCCTGTATGAACAAATATTCGACACCCTTTATTCTTTTATGAATAAATACTGTAATATTTCGTTTAGGGGAAACAATATTCCAGAATATTTCTTCCAGTTAAAACTAACATTATAAAGGAACATTTATTCCACGAAGAATGGCAGATTAGGTTTTGAGATCTCAAACCTCCCCCTTTTAAGATGTTCCTGTTAGGCAAACAATTCCTTTTTTTACAGATTTTCCGTAAGCCTTCCTTTCCCATCATGGAGTTTTCGGTACAAAATATTAACTTTTCAAACACCTTCTGAATCATTTAAGGTTCAACTTTCAAGTCTTTATTTGCATATAGCGTAAACAAGATCTTCTTAATGAACTACTTTTAAAAAAGAATTTGTTCCGCACTAAATCCGACAGTTAAATATTTCTGATTCTCGTTTATAGACCTTTTATTAAAACCATTATGACTAATTTTTATCTAGATCTTTTAGATTTTGTTATTAACTGTCGGATCTAAAAGATCTAGATAAAAATTAGTCACAATGGTTTTAATAAAAGGTCTATAAACGAGAATCAGAAATATATAAGTTTAAAAGCTTTAAAAAATAAGATAAGCCAAAGCTAAACTATTTGTAATTTAATCAATTACACCCCTTTCGTGATGACACCTTACACTTACTTAAAAAGATAAATCCACATAACGTAAGATTTTACCTTAGATGTTAGATAGTCAGGATATTTGATCCAAAGGATGATTTTTATGCAGTAAAAATTAACATAATCGTATCGGGTTTTATTTCATGTTTAAAATTTTAATGTGTTATATAATTTTTTTTCTTTAATTTATTAATTCACGCAAATTCTGTGTTACCATAGATGTATAAACCCATATAGTGAGTTTATACATCTATGGTATTACCAATAAAATGGGGGTTCAAGTCGAAATAGTAATTAGGCAAATAATTTAAACTGATAAAAAGCTAACAACAATATAATGAACATGTGTACTAAATTTCAAATTGATCTGACCACATCCTGATGGTAAACTATCTTAACAAAACATTTAACCTGATACGGGATTGACTCTCTTACCGGAAAACATAATAGAAATAAAAACGAATTCATTCAAAGCAAGCCAATATATATCGATGGTTAGACCTTGAGTACCAGGTTGACATGGGTGTTAAACAAGATACATGTGTTTCTTTCTCTTATATACGGATCATTTCAAATACCTAGTGATTTTTTGTTTAACCCACTGAAAGTATTACTACTACGGGAGTGTTCAACGACCTTGACTGGTACTACTATGGGTGTGTTTAACGACCTTGACTGGTACTACTACGGGAGTGTTCAACGACCTTGACTGTCTATACAGCCCTCGCATGGTCGGTCTGAAAGTACACAGTAGTCTCTCAACAGATCTGGTTGTGTATATTTACATCCCACAATACCAACTAAGCACTCCCTGAGCTTTATATTCTACTAAATACACCGACAGATATGGCCACAACATTAACACATGTTTATCATATAAATACATATTTGGAGCGAAATAATAGCACGATCTCCGTGTTATGTAACGTAACCAATGGAATTCTGAGAAGTGAACTTTAATTGGAATCCAAAACAAGCTAAACTAGTCATCTGAAAAACGTTTTTCTGATTTTGTTTTAATATGTATATTATAATATATATATGTCATTATATTACAAGAGCTACTTTGAACTGCAATTCGGTGTATAGAACTTATACAAGTGACATAATTCTTCAGAATCCCTACCATACGACGTCGAGGGGCTGAGTTAATGACAGTAACAGTATAATTCAAACTTGACCTGCATTCATATAGTAAGTAGTAATGTTGTTACAATGGAAGTTATAGATATCTATTGAAAGGCGAATTTAGTTAATCATCCAAAAACAGTTTTACAAAGTCCGGAAATCAAATCGTTTTTAAAAATAATTGAAGGGATATAGAAATGTAACTCTTGAAGTTACTCAAAAACAAAATAAATGCTACTGTTCGGAAACAATTTAACCATTTTGAGGTTAATCAAACCAAAAGCATAACCTAACAATCAATTGCAAAAGCAGTGAAATCGGAGTTTAAGCTGCATTTCGTGAAAAGTTTTGATAATGCAAAGTTACTTTAAGTCCAACTCCTCTAAAGATATCACCCGGAAACAGTTTTTTCATCTTTTATTTGCTATTTTGAGATAACTCAAGGGACATAACTCTGGGATGGTAACTGCTGCAATAATAAGCTTTATTCATGATGACAGCAATCGGAAATGCAGAATACCAGAAGAAGCTTAAAAACAATGACACATATAAAACTTTTGTGATTTGTCTTAGGAAAATAATTGTGTTAAATTTGCATATAACGAAAACAAAAATTTATTGATGCAATTGGAGGTGACCATATTCTTGTATACGACACTTTTTTAAGATATGGTATAAAGCATCTTATATTAAGAATACAAAATGCAGCTGGTTTCCATTTGAAAAAAAAAAATGAATCAGTCATCCGTCTAAACCAAAAAAGCCATCACTTAATCATAGTATACATATTTTGTTGAAGAAAAGAAACGAGCATTTTATTTAAACAGGTGATACTATTGAGTTGTTTTAGTGAAATACTCTGGAAACATTTATCAAGATTAATATTTAGATTTGTGCTTCAGTAGAAAAAAAAAGGATTTGCCTCAAGATATCAATAAAATTATTGCCCGTCAAATATAATTAGATAACTAGAAATCATGTTTGTAACTTATTCGTTAGGTCTAATAAATTTTTTTGAAGTATCATTCTTTTTCAGTGACTTGAAAAGAACTTCTACATATCATATCTAAAAAAATAACTGCTATTTGCTATTTTATAAGGGGATGTTAAAGCGTGAAGCAAAGCATATTCAATATGAAGAGCTGAACCGCTTCATACTATAAATGTGCGCACGATCGATGCTTTTATATACAAAAGTACATAAAAGAAGCATAAAAAGAACACTGGGAAATGTAGGAATGGCTGCCAATCAAAATTGCGGAATTTAATGAAACATCTACGTAGTATAATTATTAACGCAAGCATACTGTAATATTGTTTCTTACAAAACACGTTGATCGTGTACAAAAAAAAATCTATATTATATAGTACTTGCATTTGAGTAGATGTAAAAAGCTCACCTGTGAGTTTAAACTTTCAAATTCCAAATTTATACCATATATTTTTTTTTACATCAATGCATGTATCTGATGTAAATAGGCCTGGGTTGCTGCAGAAATGTTCCCAACATGTTTTATATTAATTATGGACATAAAGGCCTTAGAGGTCTGAAAACAAATGCCTAGAAAACAATATAATTCACGAGAAAAGAAATCGTACTTGCTACATTAACTTTAACACATTTAACAAATTTATGGAGCAAAGATTACATTTATACAGGAAAGTTCGCTAATAAAACGCTTCAACGTCTGTAAGAGCAAAACGAAAACTTCTAGAAAGGTTGAAAAGTTGAAATTTGTATAAGCGATATATGTGCAACATTTATCTTTGTTAATTAAGTAAAAACGGGGTGTACTCACTAAATAATTAAGAAACAAAATCTTTATTTTATGTTGAAAAATTCGGATTTTGACCATTTCCAGAACTTCGACATTATATAAATGCATGTGGTTGTCCTTAATTGTTCCGACTTGTGATTTGTTTTATTTATCGCTTGCGTATTCTTGATTTCGTTTTTTAAGACAACCGTGTCTAATAATCAATTCAATGCCGTTCATCGGTTAACTTGTAGGAAGTGTTTTAATTCTATGGCGGTGTTTTTTTATAATTTAAAGATACATTTCGAATTCACTGAAAAAAAAGCGAAATTCATAATCTGAATGAAAATAAGTACAATTTGCAAATACCAGTTTGAATCGAAATTAAACATATTTACAATTTGCGTGGAATTTGCAGTCTTTGATTTAAGAGGTGCTGCTTAAAAGATACATCTTTCAACTTAATTGATATAGACTAACAGCAAGTTTTAATCATATCTACTAAGTAGATGAAGGTGGTATGATTTAGAGGCAAGCTTTTCAATATAATGTAGACTTCTGTTAACTTTCTACAGACAGCATATCTTCTCAACCTTAGAGCTCTAAATATTTGTGAAAGCTTTATTCCCTGATGACATGTTTATACCTTCATCTTTGCCCTTGACTATTCATAAGGACAGTTCAATTTGTAAGTTTTTTATCGAGTTATTGGTCCATTTTTCTCTGAAAAGATGTCGAGATTGGTAAACATCAGAATATGTTCATGTATTTATTTATTTTCCAATTTAATACCAAAATATCGAGAGATTTTCTGAAAGGTGTAAAGTGTTGAAAAAATATTTCCCAGTAAAAAACACGGGAATAGAAATAAAATAACCTGGATCATGCATTGTCGAAGAGTTTGATTGGTTTTGTTGGATGATCAATTGGGACGTAAAAATCTTTTTCAAGTAGTAGTGCAGATTTCAGACCCTTCATTCTATTCAACCCACTGTACACAACCTACCAAAGTTTGATAGGTCTCGTCATAAATATGCATGCACATTTTGCAAATATTGGTAAAAATTGACAAAACTTCACAATTGTTACTTGAAAAATACATCAACAGTACATATTTCGGTAAAAGAATTTTGCAAGATAGTACTTAAACAATTGTATTTCATTTTATTGAGCGTAAAATATGTTAGGTGCTAAAGTTTGATTGATTGATTGGTGTTTAACGCCACTTTCCGCACTATTGTGCTATTTCGTGGCGGTTAGTTTTTATTGATGGAGGAAGCTGGGGTGCCCGGAGAGAACCCCCGACCATTGGTAGGAAAACTGACAATCCTAGTCAATTGAGATTGGAGTCGAGCGCACCTGACGCCTGCAGGATTCGAACTCAAAGCCTCAGTATTGACAGGCTAGTGATACAGTCGTATGTTCGACTACTTATATCACTCTGCCACCGAGGCCCGGTAAAGTTTGAAATTAAAATAAATGTTAATGTTCATTCATGTTAAAGTTAGATAATTGATCCATTTAAACACATAGATGAAATTTTATATAGCTGATAGCGAATAACTATGCATGTCATCAATCGACACTAAATTGTACATGAAGACATACAAACAATTATTGACATGTATACATGAAATATATATTCTAGAACAATTTGTGTATAAGTGTGCCTTTTTTTATTTTTTTTTTTTTTTTGTATTTTTTGTTTGTATTCTTTTGTCACAATTGAAGAGTTTTATGTACTTGAGTGGCATTTATACACGATTTTTTTGCGAGTATAAGCATTACATTATATTGTATTCAAGTATGCACTTGGTTAATAAATATTAAGTTACAATTTACGCTACTTTTGTTTGTTTATTACGAAATAAGATAACAATCCGCATTGCATCGTAATTCTGGAATGAAAAGGTTAACCAATAGGCGAAACATATGAATGACACATACCGTCAATTGGAGCATCATTAAACGTGCTGTAATTCAGTAAATATAACTTAAATTAAAAAAAAGCTAGGATTTATCTTTGTAAAGGTGCATTTGGTCTAAATCAGAAACGAAAGAATGTTTTAATACTTGGCAAAAATGTAGTTTATATCATGCTTTTTTTTTTTAAATATAATAAAAAGTACGGATCACCAAGCTGTATGAGTCCATACAGGTTGTGCAAAATTATCTGATTTGTAAGATTATACATGGAAAGAGCATTTATGTGTGAACAGAAAAAAAAAATAAAATAAAATAAACGAGAGAATTCTAGAATAAAACATAAGTAGATAGCTCTTATAATTAGCTTCTAAAAATAAAAATTGCGATCACGAAACTCGTTTTCTTGCTACAAAACAAAACAGGGAAATTTATTAAATATTCCTTTATGAAGTATCCGAGATACCCCCCTTATATAACTAAGTTGAAGAATTCTTTATAAAATAAGAGTGTCTGAGACACCCCCTCATATAACTTAGTTGAAAAATAATATTTAAATGGAACACAAATTCTTTGCATCATGGTAAAAAGTCTTAATTAGATATAAGAAGATGTGGTATGAGTGCCAATGAGACAACTCTCTATCCAAGTCAAAATTTATAAATGTAAACCATTATAGGTCAAAGTACGGTCTTCAACACGGAGCCTAGGCTCACACCGAACAGTAAGCTATAAAGGGCCCCAAAAATTACTAGTGTAAAACCATTCAAACGGGAAAACCAACGGTCTAATCTATATAAAAACGAGAAACGAGAAACACTTATGAACCACATCAACAAACGACAACTACTGAACATCAGATTCCTGACTTAGGACAGGTGCAAACAAATGCAGCGGGTTTAAACGTTTTAATGGTACCAAACCTTCACCCTTTTTCTGAAACAATAGTGTAACATCACAACATAGAAAGACACACTATAAAATATCAACTGAAATAGCTTAACTCAATCAAAGGACATAGTAACACCATTGAACATACACTGAACAAATAAATTTGACCTATGATACAATGTAAATTCAAAATAAATAAACTAAGGAAGAATAATAAAAGTAACATGTTATATCGGTATGAAATGTCAAACAATTTAAGAAAAACAATATGCTCGAAGAAAATATCAGCCATTTGCAATAACTTTAAACACAGGTAAATAAAATAATTTTGTTGTTAGGTATACGTATACAGTTACAATAGAGAAAGGAAATATTTTAACAAAATAAATAATTAACCATGAATTGCATTCCTCTCACAAAATTTGCATATTTTTTAAAGATCTAGACCGATTGTCTTCTGCTATTGTACAATCCCAGATGGCGGACGATACCCTATATACCTTAACAGCTGAATCTTAAAAAAAGAGCCCACCAAAAAAAAGATTTACAAGAATTATGAAAAAAAAAAAAGTTTTTAAACCTGAACAGTTTTGAATATAATTTAAAATATCGTTCTCCTTGTTTCATACCTCAATTGGTGAAATGTATGTCTCTATGCTAAATACACCTAACAAGAAATAGTGAACTGTTTGTCTCTATGCTAAATACCTCTAACAAGAAATAGTGAATTGTATGTCCCTATGCCAAATACCTCTAACAAGAAATAGTGAATTGCGTGTCCCTATGCTAAATACCTCTAACAAGAAATGGTGAAATGTGTGTCCCTTAAACAAATACCTCCAACAAGAAATTGTGAATTGTATGTCTCTATGCCAAATACCTCTAACAAGAAATTGTGAAATGGACGTCGCTATGCCAAATACCTCTAACAAGAAATAGTGAATTGCGTGTCCCTATGCTAAATACCTCTAACAAGAAAAGGTGAAATGTATGTCCCAATACCAAATACCTTAACCAAGATATGGTAAATTGTGTCTCTATGTCAAATACCTCTAACAAGACATGGCGAAATATATGTATCTATACCATATACCTCTACCAAGACATGATGAAATATATGTCCCTCTGCCAAATACTTCTAACAAGAAATGGGGAAATCTATGTGCCCCTATTCCCAATACATGTACCTCTAACAAGAAATGGTGAAATTTATGTGCCCCTATTTCAAATACTTCTTCCAAAAACGGTGATTACCTTAATGATCAATATGATCGGGTTAGCAATATATATTCCTACAAATGTTATGTAACGCTACCTTCAATTTGTTTCTCTTGTTGCATACTTTCATTACACTGTAATTCTTGAAGAAACAGGACCTTTCGTTGTTGTTCTTCGTTGTTGATCAAAAGGTCGCTTCCCTGTAAAAAACAAAAGTGAAAAAATGAGACTTACCATTACTTGTCCTCGGTGGTTCCGTGAAAATTAATCCATAACATTCTAATTTCTTTTTCACAATGACGTCTTTTTGATCTTCAATTGTTATAAAAGTTTTTTCATAGTCCTTATAATGAAGCCAAGCCTCAAGGTCTGTAAAGTTGTACATAGTCATTTTGACCAATTGCTCGTTTACTTAATACTTAATATTTATAAATGCTGTACACAGAAAAACTCTGATAATATTTTCCTACAATAAATTTGATCGACAGAAAATGTAACGTTTGTCAGTACATCAAGTGCTGTATCCAACTAGTTTAGGATGTTTTCCTATAACGATCATACTTAAGTCAAAATGTGCACTATCCGCTGTGTAACAGATGTTGTAAAATATATAATAGTTTACATATTTTCACCAATACTCCATCATTCCCCAATTAAAACAGACTTTACATTAATACTCCATCATTCATTAATTAAAACAAATAAATTATATGTCGATTTCTGTAATTAATATGACGTCTTCCGGATACAATCTATTTCATACAAATGTACATTTCTTTGTAAACGTAACAAAATACTTTGATCGTGACCGCGTCGAATTCACCTGTTTCATAAAAATTGTGACATGCAAATGCAATACTTGGTAATTATATGGATTGTGTTATTATCTTAATCCGCGTGGAATATTATTTTCATTAACACTCATTTGTCAAGAGTATCATACATCTAATTGAATGTTGGTAGTAAATATGTCCATTTCACATAAATCACCAATATCTAATAGTCTCATTCGTACGTCAAATGCTGTCTTTGTTGACATATATATTATTATTAATAATAATCATAAACGAGCAGTTCGTAGTTATCATTCGTTGGTTTATATATCCTTTAATCGACTTTCTCAAGTTACACCGGCTTTACATAAAAAAAACCGAGAAGATGAAAATAGTTTACATAATAATTTAAATTGCAAAATAACCGAACAAAAACGGTGCTCTCATATTTAAAGAAATATTTTCCCCATAGACATGCCAAAACTCTAAACTCTATTCAACTGTCAATCACGTTTAAGGTTTGATGTAGGAATGCAACAATTATCTATAAAGCATCAACATATTGCCAAAAGTCTATTCAACCAACTTTCAATAAGAGATAAATGCAGTGACGAGTGAAAAAGAGATCGCAATATCAATAGGTCCTCTAGGGAAGAATGCAACTAATATTTGACAACAATATAAAAACACAAAAGCGTCATCCGGTTCATTTCCACCTTCTTTTTGTTTTAGCAATTTGTAACCTTCCTGCATGTCTGGAATTCTCTGTTATTACCGAGAACTGTATTCTGACAAAAGCATCATACAGACATAACCCCCCCCAAAAAAAAAATTAAAAAAAAAATATGAGATAAGTGATTTTTCAGACAATCCTCTACAATAAATATAATAATAGTCCAGCTTAGATAAATTTGAATAAATGTAGGACACATTTTGTTTTTATCTTTCAAATGCACGCACGCACTTACTAACATCACTGAAGAGACATTAATTGTCGAAATCCGGATATGGTGCACCAATTTTTGCACCTTATATTTGCGGTAAACCATCTTTTCCGCAAGTTTATTGTTTTCTGTTTGGTATTAAATTAATAGTTAAGATCCATTTTCTTACATCTGGTGATCCGTTTATTTGGCAATCGCCATGACAGTCAGCAGTGTTTAAGAACATCTGTTGTTCGAACTGCTAGTCAAATGTGTTTTGTTAAATTATACTTTTTTGACTTTTTTGTTCTTTTGGAAAATGTTGTTTGCGCTGTATTTAGACCCCTCTACAAAGAAATTTGTTTTGCATGCACACGTATAAAAATTGCGGTTTTTATCCAACGCAGTGATAGGTTTGAAAGTTGTTTTCAATTTAGACTTGTATATATATATATATATATATATATAGTATATTGCAACTTTAAATAGTTTCACAAAATTAAAATGTACTATTTACCGATAACAAAAACAGCATTACCTTAACAAATATCACGGGAGAATTTCATATTGTGCGGTGACTGTTATGAGATGAGACTCTCCAAGGATCTCATGCTACTAAACTAAGAGAGAACGAAACATATCAAAGTATGTCGAAACATCAGTGTTTAATAATATTGATACAGTCAAGTGATTGCGTCAAAGCAGTCTTACAACGACCTAATCCTGGATTTTTAATTTTCTAACAATTCAAAGTAAAGGCCATTGAAAGGATAGTTTACCATACCTGAAACTAAAGACCCTATGTTTAGAACACTAATCTAAAATTAGTTTTGTATTGAAATAAAAAAAAAAAATGTTAAAAGATAAGTTGAAAGACAAGGCAAATGTTTTGTGTAGTAGACAAACCATGCAACCATTCACCATTGCGTTGAAAACTATAAATAATGATTAAATCATACGAAAATTAGCAGATAACGTAAACAACATGGAACCAACATTTAATTTTGATAAAAAAAAAATCAGCAGATAACGTATACGACATGGTGCCAACATATGAAACAAAATCAGATAACGTATACGACATGGTGCCAACATATGAAAAAAATCAGCAGATAACGTATACGACATGGTGCCAACATATGAAAATAAATCAGCAGATAACGTATACGACATGGTGCCAACATATGAAACAAAATCAGCAGATAACGTAAACGACATGGAGCCAACATTTGAAAACAAATTCAGCCGACAAAGTAAACGTCATGAAGTCAACGTTTGAAAAAAACCAGCAGATAACGTAAACGACATGGAGCCAACATTTGAAAACAAATTCAGCCGACAAAGTAAGCGTCATGAAGCCAACGTTTGAAAAAAAAACAGCAGATAACGTAAACGACATGGACCCAACATTTGAAAAAGGAGCAGCAACCAATTTCGAAGTAAACACGGATATATGGTGTTAAAATCAATATTTTCATTTAAACATATTTGTTTGTTAGTTCAATTTTAACCAAAGAACTCTGGCTAAGTCATATAAGTGTGACAAATTATAAGCCTGGTATCTTTAAGCGATAATTCACATAGAAATATTTCAATCAAAATAGAAAACATCAAATGAATCTAAAGAATTATAGGCAAAATGTGATAAAATGTGATACAGTAATTTTATAAGGACTTGGAAGGAGGAGATACACCCAAACACTCGAATGAAAAGATCATTCTTAGAGGAAAGAAAATACCATTAATACAAATAGCCTTCACTATAAATGCAACCTTCAAAAGATCAAAGTACTGAATTTACCTTTATCTACAGAAAGAAAATTTGAAATAAGAATCATAAAAGTAAACACAGTGTGTAGAGAAAGGTTTAGAGCATGTAACAATCTGTCAAACAGGTGACAGATACTGTTGTATGAAAAAACTGTTGTAAAATATCTGTCTGGAGTTACCCATTCCGTGCAATTATGCGAATGAAACATACTAATTGCATTGTAAGAATTGAAAACAAAACATTCCCAAAAGATTTGTCAAATTTGCCTTAGTTAATATATTTCTGGAAAAGAACAACATTAGTGTTTCAAAAGATTTGAACATTTTATGAACAGTAAATTTAAAGAAATTGATTCCATCAATGATATTGGTTCCTTATACCTGTCTCTTTAGTCTACTTGAGCTTTCATTTAACTAGGACGATCAGTATCTAATTTCACATTTTCAACATAAGTCGTTTTTCTTAAAATATCGTTTTTATGAATACAAACCTATGTTAACGAAATCAGTGCCCACGTCCATAAGGATATATCTGCATTTGATTGTCTCAACCTAAAGTTTAGAGAATGAATTTATGCAGCAGTAGTATACCGATGTTCAAAGTCCATAATTCATTACTGATCATTTTCATTCCAAAAAGAATATTAAAGTCAAATGAGTGCCGAAGCACTAGATTTGGGCTGTTTAGTCAGGGACTAACAGACAATTAAAAAGCAACAGTAGTTAACCCAGTTTGAAATTGACAACTATTTATGATATTTGATTTATTCGTTCAAATCGTTGACAGCCTACCTGCATACGTGAATACTCTATACCCAATCTTGTGTCTTTGTTATAATTTGTAGTAGGCTCACTGTAAGTTGTATATTTAACGTCCAGTGGGCTATAGTTTTAACTTATATTAAAGACAAAACAGTTGTTTGCCAATGACCCAGATCTCACATTGATCCACGTTAGTAGTAGATTCAAATGTTCTACATCAAAAGGAGTTGGTAGCTTACAATTGTAAGATGACTGTCAAAATAAAATAATATCATAAAGTACGTGAATAGTGCATTAGATATATGATTTCCTAAGAGGCAATGCAACACTCCGATATTAAGATACCATGCCTATTTCAGTTGATATATAATTCAAGTATTACCAAAACAAGTGGGATGGAAACCTGTCGGAATTACTGGAACTTCACACGGATAGAAGCAAGTTCGTACGTCATTAAGATAATCATTGCCTGTCACAAACATGACAACCACAGTTTAACTATTAGTTGGGCGAAAACTAGTTGTAATGAAGACAGAAGTACACGTGAAATTATAATTGCATTCATTCTTTTTCTAAGTATTGCTGGAGAGTTCTGAAATCACCCCCAGTTTTTGGCGGGGTTCGTGTTGCTCGTCTTTAGTTTTTTATGTTGTGTTTTGTGTACTGTTGTTTATAGATATAAGAAGATGTGGTATGAATGCCAATGAGACAACTCTCCATCCAAGTCAAAATTTATAAAAGTAAACCATTATAGGTCAAAGTACGGTCTTCAACACGGAGCCTTGGCTCACACCGAACAGTAAGCTATAAAGGGCCCCAAAAATTACTAGTCTTTTTCTTTTTAACCATGACGTTGTCAGTTTATTTTCGACTTATGAGTTTGAATGTCCCTTTGGTATCTTTCGCCTTTCTTTTCCCTCTTCTGTAAAAGAAATGGAAGTAATGCGGAAAAATGCCACACATACCAAATCATATCAACAAATACATAAACCTTATACTTTTGCTATTTGTGCATCACTACGCAAAAACTGGAACTTGACAATAGGAGACTGACATCTAGTTTTGAAAGCAAACATCAATTAATCTGTCATCCTAGTTTTTGGTAATAGATCGTACTTTTAGTCGTCGTCCATTGTTAGTATCACATAAAGTAGACATTTTGTACCGGTTCATCTGTCGGCAACTTCCTGAAATTCTTATTCCTGAATTTACAAATCAGTATATCGAAAATACTATCTTTACTTTTCTAGTTCACATATATATTTCATTGTTTTTATATTCTCGCCAAAGAAATTTTGAAAAAATAACATAGCACTTTATGAATTTAATGAAAAGAATCAAAAGATAAAGTCAATTGAGTCCCAGTTGCTTAAGATGGTGTTATTAGTTTGTACATAAAAATGAGAATTATAACAAGCGAAAAAAAAAAAAACAAGAAAAAAAATATGTAAAAATAAAATAAAGACATCATTTAATTTTTGAAAACAATATGATCATTATAGTAAGGAAAAATGAAAAAAAAACTTATTAAAGCATGTTTCACTTTGACGTCAGACTGCCTCGTTAACTTCAAAATCTATCTGACAATAATTACATGTTTCTTGACACAAAATACAATGTATAACAACGCCTATTGACAACATAACCAGGTAACTCCATTACGACCTCACTTAAAGCAATAACAAGATTTTACGTGAACATTGAAAGCAATATTAATGTTGAAATAATATTAGATAAAGAGAATATCAAAAATTATGAAATTATTATTAAGCAGTTCATAGAAAGACACTCTTCAAACAAACAGTAAAACTTCAAATATCAAATCAGGAACAACTTTACATTCAGAATGAACAAACCAGTGTTACAAAATGAAATTTGTATACGGAAACGCATTACCAACGTCACAAACAAGTCCATATACGGTCATTGACTGTATATCACAAATGATTATACGGTCAATGCAATTTGACTGCGTAAATAGCACAGCTGCAGTATATATAGGAATTTACGGTGACTTTTCAATGTTTATTTATTTAAGTGTTGTTTTTGGTGGGGTTCGTGTTGCTATTTTAGTTTTCTATGTGGTATACTGATGTTTGTCTTTTTTCGTTTTTTTACCATGATGTTGTCGATTTAATTTTAAATTAGACTTATGAGTTTGATTGTCTCCTTGGTATATGTCGGCTCTCTTTTGTAGAAGCATTCCTCAGGAAATACATATTTGTATCAATAAACAGCACAATTTCAGACTAGGTCTAATAGCTTTTAAATCTCTAACTTGTTGGGCAGCTTTTTAAAATTATAGTACGTGTTTATCAATCGTATGTCAATCGGAGATCAAGTAATTAGTTACATTCGGAGAAGCCACAAAGATAAAAAAGAACGTGATTGTGGTTACGACAAGTATAACACATCCCTGTTTATATATGACATAGATATTCCATTACGAGCAACAAAGTCATGATGGCACCCGTAAACAGATAACTTTAAATGTTCTATTAATTGACCTTGATACAATAGGTTTCTTGTAAGAAGCATTCCTCTATCGAGAGAATCATGTCAGGAAACCATGGGAGATCGCATATGCAAGTGCTGTCACAATGACAACATTAACACTATTTCTAGGGACGAAAAGTTTAGTTTTCAAACGACCCTCATTGTCATCTTTTAGATGTTGGTCAAGTTATAAAGTGGACCTTACTGTATCTTTGGTATCTTTTATTTCAGGTTTAATAAGACAGATGCGAGCAGTATATTGACCAAAGTTTTAATTATTCAATTTATAGACATCATCTATATAGCGGAATGCTACGTTTAAAGAATAATGCAAGCTTATTCTTTTCAATCTTCTCGAGAAACATCGATATAAGTCTTCCTCATACGAATAAAGGAACAAGTCGGAAAGGAGAGTACCTTGTAGGTTTCGATATGAATCCCAACAGTTTGATAAAAAAAACATAAATGAAAGAATGTAACAAATATGTTAGCAAAAAAAACAAAAAAACAAAAAAACAAAACGTTTTGATGATGTCATTTCCACAGAATTTTTGGTTTGAAGAGTTTTTTTTTTTTTCAATAGGATGTTTTCCTTTCTATTAAAAACAAGTAATAATTAACTTATATATACGTTGGTTATTTTTCTTAAGGTTCGAAGTTTCAAACCAGAAACTAATTCTTTAAATCTGCTTTTAAGATAAGCTTGGAGAATACTTGTATAAACGGTAGAGCATTCACATGTTTTATACCATTGTTAAGTGAGAGGGATTGTAATATATTCAAAGAAGATTGTTTTAATATCAACCTCTGATTCACTGCCTCCTTGGAGAGGGTAATTTCACAGTAGTAATATGCCCAGTTTTGATTGCTGATGAATTAGATAGTAGTGACTTTCAAAGAGATTTTATACTAATAGGATTTGGCATACCAAGCAATTAAATTTATTGATCCTTTGAATAAACTTATTCTTAAAGGTTATTAATCTAAAACTGTAGTTAGATCTTTGGATTGCCTTTAATCAGTACTAACATTGATTTCGTCTTTTGAAAATTAAGATATAACTAAATATGTATTGTTATACAGTTATGAACACTTATGGTCTTGCATCCTGTCAATACGTACATTTTGGAGATGTACAGAGTCATGTTAATTTTCTTATACTATTTATGACGTTTTTACACTAATTCCGTTGGATGTGCACTGATTGGTATTTAAGTGTCGGAAGCAGTTGAAAATGACTTTGACCTAGCTTTCAGTAGGCCCGAGTCTTTTGTCGCGGCTTTTTTTGTCGTTTTGTTGGTTGGTTGGTTTTGCGTCATGCCGATCTGATGAATGAAGCCTTAAACCGTTGTACCGTTGTTCTTATGTCGTGCTGCTTCATTACTGTCCCAGGTAAGGGAAGTGTTAGGCGCTCGCAAACATTTCAATCCTGTCACATTCTGTATGTGGCTGTCCCTAGTCAAAAGCCTTATATTCATTGGTTGTTATTGGTTGATGTTTGCATTATTTCTTTTGCGTGTATTGTTTTTAGTATAAATCAGGCCGTTGGATTTCTATTTGAAACTGTTTCACATTTTGTCATGCCGGGGCCTTTCATAGATAACAATACTTTATGGTGTTGGCTCATTATTGTTCAGTGGCCTATTATATAGTTGTTTACATCCTCGTCCTTTGGTCCTGGTGGATATGTGTGTCATTGGCAATCATACCACATCTCCTTATTTTCATAAGGACATTTATGTAGTTTTGGTATTCATAAAAGTGAAAGAAGATCCAGTTCTTTGTCTTTGGTTTAAGTTCAAAAGTATCATAAAACAGAACTGCTTGTTTTTTCTCTTTAATTAGTGGTGCTGTAATATTTGTTGGGCTCCAAAGAAAATGGTCAATAACTTCCTCCTATTAAGCGGTTTACAAAATGTGATTTACCAACACAAACTTTTGTTATGCGAGAACAACAGCACAATTGTCATGGAAATGAAACATGTGTTAAGCATCAATTGGATCTCTGAAGATAGATGCTGCATGATATTTTTAGAACCGTTACGTTTTATAATCTTGGTTGTATTTTCATTCGAAAGCAGAACATTTACCGTTTTTTTTAAGCATTTGCTACTATTTTGAGATACCAAATTTTTGTTTTTGAAGGTTTAAATATAACCGAAGTGTTTATTTCAGTGTTAATTTTCTTTCGTCTATGTAAAGTGTCAAAGTATCTAAAAAAATAGTATCAACAGGCAGATAGTTCTATTTCTTAATTAACCATGTTTTAACATTGCAAAAAAAGGTTTTAATCTGGATGTAAGAAGTTAAATATTCCAATATAAAGTACTGTCTGGATATGTTATTGACATTTAACAATTACTGACGACTTTCACAAAATAAATTACTCTCTAACTTTTAAAGTTATGCAAATTTACCAGCCAATCAATATGTATCTACGCTACCTTTCTTGGGTTTATTCAGGGTTGTATGCCAATGTATGGCATGCTGTGACATTGAATTTCTTTTGATACATGTGTATAGTAAGAAGAACTGGGAAATCTGGTACACACACCTGATAATATTTATCAGTTTTGAAAATGTACTGTAACAGCTTAATTTTTTTTCTTGCAATAAGACGAAATAAAGTCATATCCACCCAAAAATGATACTTTAGTAAGTTAAATAGACAATGAACAAAATGATATATACCAGATCAAATAATGGTCATGTTTCTGTATGTTGATATTACGGTTTTGAGTATGAATATGGTTATTTTATTCGCTCTCAGGTTAACATCTGATAATCTTTTACCGTATACATCTAAGATACAAACCAAATTCATGTATGTGTACTAGACAGGTATTCTGTAAACTTGGTTCATATTTTATTGAATTATCGATTTTTATTTCCACTGTCACTTTTTATTCAATGAAGCATAATTGTTGTTCTTTAAAAAAGATTTTGTTCTAAACTTTTTTTCACTAGAGGGTTCAAGGTACGGTGAACGGTCTCAGTATTTTGGCCCTAAATATAAATATATGTGTGTGTAGAAATCACATAAAATTAAATACGAAACTACTCAAATTAATGTGTCACGATGGAGTCGTATAAAGCAAGGAAAATAGTTCATCTCTTCCACTCAATATACAAGAAGTGCCACCTGTCCGAGATTATTGTAGACTATTTATCCATGGAGATATCATATAGTCTGAGTATAATATTACTTTGCCATTGAATTTGTTTCTGTTTGGTTTGATCAAATTTATCCAAATTAATTGCAATGCATTGATCGGACCTAAATTGAAGGAATTTGACGTCACCTAAAGAGATGTAAGATATTAGATAGTGCATAATATATACTGTTTTATTATGATATTAGTCTGTCGTTTTCATAACAATAGATATAGGAAGATGTGGTGTGAGTGCCAATGAGACAACTCTCCATCAAATAACAATTTATAAAGTAAACCATTATAGGTCAATGTACGGCCTTCAACACGGAGCCTTGGCTCACCGAACAACAAGCTATAAAGGGCCCCAAAAGTACTACATAAACAAACGACAACTACTGTACATTAGATTCCTGACTTATGCAAACATTTGATTAAACGTTTTAATGGTACCAAACCTTAAGTTATACTTGGTGTCAAAAGTCTGTAGACATTGTGGATATTTATTTGTAATCGTTTCTACACTGATTATTCGATTTCAGTAATTTTTTGTAAATTCTTTCTGAAATAACTTGAAAGAATAATTTCAATCTATGTTAAAAAAAAAAATACATAACATACATCGAAGAAACATTTTCTAAATACTTTACTTTTTATCTAAGTCTCTGATAACATAAAATTACGATAAAAATAGTGTCTGTATCTTCATTATTGTTGGGTTTTCTTGAAGTTTTCAATATGATAACATGAAAAGTTAATCGATCACGCTTTATCCTAAAACACGGTCAAATTTTTCAAAGTTCCATCTTCTAAATTATTGAAAGTTATCATTTTGCATTTACAATAGTATCATTCCTTGAAATCCTACACCTTTTGATCTGTCGACGAAATACAGGTAAAAAAATGTAGGCATTCAAGGAATAGTGTCTTATTAAAATTAAGTGTATTCAAAACAAACAGTAATTATAATCTGTGCAGGTAAGCTGAGTTTCCCAATTAAAATTTCAGGTAATATTTTTATTTTCCTGTTTGTTTGATATATTCCCAATTGGATATTTGACATACTTACTGGTTTAATGGGGAAAAAGAACAACAAACGTCAAAGAAACAACTCATCAAAAACAGGTTTGACCCCACCGGAGAAAACAAATAAAAAAATGGCGGCGTCAAAAACAACAGATCAAAACAAAACAATGGACTTGTCGCAAGTAATTTCCCAAGCACATGAGTCTTTTCATGGAAATATTAGTCCTACAGCTGCAGTATCATTTGTAGAACCTAATTCTCAGCACTTTAGTCAATCCATATTTCAGAGACCCCCGGTACCGCCTTACCCTCTGCAAAGTACCTCGGTGCATGAGCCTCAACGCATTTCTCAGTCTCCAATGCCGTGCCCACAGATAGCTCCTTGTAATTCAGGGCTGCCTATATCAACTGCTACCCTACCAATTATATCAGACCCCAATGTCGCAATACAGATGATTTTTTCAAACATGAGTGTTATGAATCAAAAACTAGAAAGTGTAAACAATACTAACACAGTTATACACCAACAGTTACAAAAACTTGACTTATTGGAAGATATCAGCAAAAAACTTCAAATATTTGAAAAGAACATGAAAGAAATGAAAATTGAAATAAACAACATTAAAGCAACACAAGAACAACAAGCACGTACGTTGGCAAAAGAAGAAAATCACCATCACATCATAGAAGATCGAGTAAAGTCAATGGAACAAGTCAACACCTATCTTGAAAATGAAAACTTTAAACTTAAAGAACAATTTCTAAGGCTCCAAACACATTCAATGAAATATAATTTGATTTTAGTGGCATTAAAGAGCAGGAAAATGAATCCAAAGAAGACACTGAAAGTGTAATAAAAAAACAACTGAACTTGAAATCCGAGACGCAAACACAATTGCTTTTCAGAATGTTCATAGACTCAGACCACGAAATGATGGAAAACCTAGAAATATTATTGCGAGATTTTCACAATACGATGACCACCAGCGTGTGCTTCGAGCAGTCCCAGAAAAACTAAAACATAAGTCACGTTACTCAGTTCAGCAGCAGTACCCCGCAGAAATTAATGAGCGTAGACGGGCATTAGTACCGAAGTTAAAAGAGTTTCAAAGGGCCCGAAGAAATGCTAGAATTGTATATGACCAACTCATTGTTGATGGCCAACCGTATGAGCCTCCGCCCCGTGGTGTACCCCCTGAACAACAGGTACACGGGCACTAGGACAACACATCAGACACACATGAACAGTTATTACGGTTCTCCTTTGTAAACGTGTGTTGATTAAAATCCGAGTTATTGAACAATGCCTTTTTAGATATTATTAATCAATATGACATTCTTTCATTTTGCGAAACAAAAACTGATAGATATGATGTACTAGATTTACCTGTAAATTATTCTTACTATGCAAAACACAGAAAAAAATTCGAAAGAAAGTCAGGCGGCATTGTGATAGCATTTAAAAAATTTTGCCAAACATTTGAAATTTTTAGATACTGATTCCGACTATGTTCAGTGGTTTGAAATTTCCCCGGAATTAACTGGGTTAATATTTTAGTTGGCGGAGTCTATATTCCCCTGAGTACTCTAAATACTCCACTGATAATGCGTTTTCTGAAATTGAAACAGAAATGATGCAATTTTCCGAAAATGCTAGTTCTATAATATTGCTTGGCGATTTTAATGCTAGAACTGCAACAATGCCTGATTTTATAGTTCCTGATGATACACTATTTGATATTTTAGATTTAACTGATGATCAGGACGTAGATACATAGATGTATTCTTACAATTTTTTATTAGACTACAATATTCCTTTGCAAAGATCTTCAGAGGATAAACAGTCTAATGGGTTTGGTTCAAAATTAATTGACATGTGTAAAAGGTGTTCATTGTATATTGCCAATGGTAGATTAATTGATGATACAATAGGTAAAACCACGTGTAAAAATTTGTGTCTTATTGATTATTTGATTATTTCTCCTGATTTATTTAATTATATTACAAACTTTAATGTATTAGATTTTGATCCGATGGTCTCAGATGTACATAACAGAATACATTTTACCTTGAGTTTCCAGACTTTGAAACAAGTAAATCCCAAAAACATAAATCGCTTGTGTGAAATTGACAGCACGCTAAAGGACCTAGATAAAAACCAAAACATTACAACTGAACAAGTAAATAAGGTTGTCAATGACCTTGGCAACGTGTTGACCCAGACAGCCAGTAGTGTATTGGGCAACTCGAATATTAGTTCCTACAAATCGAGTAATAGTAATAAACCTTGGTTTGATAGAGCTTGTCGAGGGAAAAGGGATGCTTTTCATCAGGTAAAGGCAAAATTTAAGCATGACAAATCAGATAATGTCAGATTATTGCTTAATGAGAGAGCCAGAGAGTTTAAAAAACAGATGAACAACAGTTTTAATAAATATAAAGATAAGTGCGCAAATGAGCTGCGAAATTTTTCAAAATCCGACTCGATAGTCCGGATATATCTATCGAAACTTTTTCAGAATATTTCAAAAATCTTAACTCTGATAATTCGGAGGATGAGATGCAAGGCGATATGAAACCTGAGGATATTACTATTGATATAGATGCTGTCATACAAGACAATCCTATATATGATGAAATATTGAATGGGATTATAACTGAGACAGAAGTTGCTGAAGCTATTAAAAAACTGAAAAATAGTAAAGCACCTGGGATTGACAGTATTCTAAACGAATATCTTAAAAACACCCCACCTGAGTTTATCTCAATGTATTGTAAACTTTTTAACATTGTGCTAGACACAGGTACTATCCCAGATAGTTGGCTCCTGTGTATAATTAAGCCGGTGTTTAAGAATAAAGGAAATCCACAAGATCCAGACAACTTTCGAGCAATAACACTCATTAGTTGTCTGGGTAAACTTTTCACTTCGGTTATAAATGAAAGACTGAATTTCTTTTCTAATGAACTGGAATTGATCTCTAAAAATCAAGTCGGTTTTAGGAAAGGGCATTCAACTACAGACAACATTTTTGTCATACATGTACTTGTTTCATTGTATTTGTCCTTTGGAAAAAAATTGTTTTGTACATTCATAGATTTTAAAAAGGCTTTTGATACTATTTGGAGAACTGGACTTTGGTTAAAATTACAAAAGAGTCAGATAAAAGGAAAATGTTTCCAAGTTATATATAATATGTATACTAATATTAAATCGTGTGTTCAATACAACAATACGAAATCAGATTTCTTCCCTTGTATGACTGGAGTTCGTCAGGGTGAAAATCTTTCCCCTTTTTAGTTTTCCATATTCTTAAATGACTTAGAAGATTACTTTAGAGAACTTCATGTTTTACCTCTAGAATTGATTAAAGAAAAATGTTATAATGAATTACATGTATTTTTAGAAATTTTTGTTTTGTTGTATGCAGATGATACTGTTATTTTTGCTGATAATTATGTTGAAATGCAAAATGCTCTCAAAGTTTTTGAAAATTAATGTAAAATGTGGAAACTTAGTGTGAATATTGGTAAAACTAAAGTGATGTTTTTTTGCAAAAGAAAAACGAGAATGGATTATGATTTTAAACTTAATGGTACATCTCTTGAAATTGTAGATAGCTATACATACCTTGGTCTTTTGCTAAATTATAATGGATCATTTGTTTGTGCAAAGAAAAAACTTGTGGAACGGTCGCAAAAAGCACTTTTTGCTGTTTATACAAAGATTAGAAATTTACATTTACCCATTGATTTACAACTTAAATTGTTTGATTATCTTGTAGAACCTATTTTATTGTATGGATCAGAAATATGGGGATTTGAAAACATTGATATAATTGAAAAAGTTCATCTACAATTTTGCAAGAGAATTTCAAATGTGAGATCAAGTACTCCAAATTTTATGGTATATGGAGAATTAGGAAGGTTTCCACTAGAAATAAAAGTAAAATTAAGAATGTTATCGTTTTGGAGTAGAATGGCTAAAATGAAAACAAACTTAGTAGTTCTATGTATAAGCTTATTTTTAAATTACATACTGATGATATTTGTGAATTTAAATGGGTGTCATTTGTGAAATCTATATTTGACAACTCAGGATTAGGTTATATGTTTTTCAACCAATACTTTGATTATTTAACTATCAAACCCGTTATAAAACAGATTCTTCAAGATCAGTTACTTCAAAAGTGGTTCAGTAATATTGATAACTCGTCTCGTGGCGAATATTATAAGTTATTCAAAACTCAGTTTGGTTTTGAAAATTATTTACTACGTCTTCCAGAGGATAAAAGAATCTGGATTTCAAAACTGAGAACATGCAATCTTAAAATTCCTATGGAAACTGGCAGATGGTACAACATCGCTAGATCCGATCGCATATGTACCTTATGTAATGAATGTATTGGTGATGAATATCATTATTTATATGTTTGTAATAATAGTACTATTACTGAACTTCGAAAGAAATATATACCGAAATATTATACAACATACCCTTCTGTACTGAAAATGCAAAATATGCTGTCATTGTGTCACTGTCAGTAATTGCATAATTTAGCTATATTTATCAAGAAACTATCTACTTTCATTTAGTAAGATGCATGTATCTTACAAGTTTTATGATCTTTAGAAAGCACACTTTTGTTATTAGTTTCCTGTCTATTCTGTCATTTATTGTATTTGATTTGTAATCTGTCCTCATGTAACACATATTTTGTGTCTGAGTGTAAATAAAGAATTGAAAAATTTGAATTGTTTGCAATAAATTTGATTGTGTATTTTTCTGTATGTTTGGAATGATTTTTTAAAGGAATTATGAAAAAACATTCTTCAAATGTTAACGAAAGATAACTAAAATAAGGAATATAAATTTATTCGTGTTCAATTGATTAAGAATATAGATAAAATATATTCAAGATAAGAAAAACAGCATACAATTATCAAAGCACTTGTCACAATCACAAATAAATAAAGCATACATACAACATGAATAGTCACATAGTGCCATCACAAGTATACACTAGTATATTGTCAATTTAGTCCAAATGAAGGAGGTATGAAGCAGCATCTACAAACTGAACTGTCGAAATCTCTAGGTTGGAGAGTCTATCTTTAATTTCCCTGTATTTTCGCTTATTGGTTTGCTCATACATTAAATATTTCTATGAATTATACTTTGAAATTTGAATGATTTTTGTTTATAAATGTACTATTTTAGTCTTGGATGCATGATTTTTTTTATTAGTTGTTATTGGCTTTGAACTAGCTATCAGTAACTGCGAGTACTCTCAGATCTGAACTTAGTGTCTTTTTGTTGTGGGTATGTAGAAGTACCCTGCCACGTCCACTCTATGTTTTTGTTAGATTTGTTTCTGCTTTGTATCCATCTGATGAGTTCAGCCCTTTTCAACTGATTTCTATAGTTTGTTCTTATGTTTACTGTTACATCAAAGTCCCAGGTTAGGGGGGGGGGACTTCAAACTAGTCTAACCCCGCCACATTCTGAATGTACCTGTCCCAAGTTAGGAGCCTGTATTTCAGTTGTTGTCGTTTGTTGCTGTATATCATATTTGTTTTCGTTCATTATTGTGTACATAAATCAGGCCGTTAGTTTTCTCGTTTGAATTGTTTTACATTTGTCATTTCGGGCCTGTTATATGTGGTATGGGTTTTATTCATTGTTGAAGGCCGTACGATGACCTATAGTTGTAAATTTCTGTGTCATTTGGTCTCTTGTGGAGAGTTGTTTTATGGCAATCATACCACATTTTCTTATTTCTATATTTAAACAGTCGTTCTTTCATTTATTTGTTTCAATTTTAATTTCATACTTTAAATTTTAATACTATTTTTCTTATTATTAATCTTTAACTTAAAAAATTAATATTATTATTCCATTTCATTTAAGTTAAATTTTTATTTAGAAAAAAAAAAGATATTTTTAAGGTGAAAAATAATTTTTACCTTTAAACTATTTTTGTTCTAAAACAACATCAATTTGTTAAAACAACATCTATTCAGTTTTTTTTGTAGGCATTCGAGGAATAGATTTTGTATAAAATGTAGGCATTCCAGGAAGACACGGTATCATTGTGAATTGTAGAGACATGCAATCGAGTTAACGCCCTCAGGGTTATAAAATCTCATAGATATCGTAAGTTTATAATAAAATATTGAAGTAAAAAAATGCAAAACATATAAACAATCAATTGCACTCTTTGGTAGATATCAGCCATATCTGTTTTATCTTTAATTCTTGAGTTAACCAGCTAGCTTATACATAAATGTGTTATTACAAATATATGACATGATTAAACTGTTGAAGTTAAGATTTTTTTCAGACATTTTATAAAATACATTCATCATCTTATAAGTGATGTAGTAATATATAGTCAATTTGCATTCAGTAGAAAAAAAAAGCTTTCTATGTTTTGACATTTCTTTGGCTCTCCAAACAGTTTATATTTATATAGATTATATATAATGCAGCGAACTCAAAGCATCGTCGATGCTGTAAGTCAGCCTATTTTACTTAAACATTCATTCAAGCGAATTATCAAATAACGTCATTTCTAAATTCTTTACAAATGATTTACATATTGCAGTTGATTGGACACCTTTTTTTAGGATTGATAAAAAATGAAAACAACACTTTACAAATTTCATGTGTCGGAATCGCTTTTCTGGATTGACCCTCATAAATAATACTCAAGGTCGAATATTTGAAAGCCAAGGAGGTACAAGAACCGAAACAGTTCAAGAAAAGATCTAATATAAATAGCCTAATACTTCTAAAGTCAACTTTGGCTGATGGAAAGGAAACCTTAGTTTCTTTATCATTTCTAAATTTATAAACCGACAATTTTAGAGAAAGATTTGTTATAAATCACGTCAGTACCGAAGAACTGACTACTGAGCTAATGATACAATCGGGAACTGATAGGGATATACATGCAACGTGGTTGAGTTGTTTCTACCTTTGTAGATCTTATTCTAGCAAAATATTGTTTTTTAAATCTAAGATAGATCTAGTGTCTGTCTGTATCTTCTTAATCGCTGAGAATATATTTTCACAATTTTGGTCAGTAATGTAACATGCTTACAGATTTGGAAGTATTCTAAGCCTGGAAATTACTTCTGCTCATGAAATGTCAATCAGGACATAGTGGTCAACATTGAAGCCTATGTTGCAGAAAGCACGAGATATTCCTAACGTAGAATTTAACAAACAGCCACAAAATTGAACATATGTCTCTCGTTTCCCAAAAAATTCATACTCATAAGTCGAAAATAAACTAACAACGCCATGGCAAAAAAAAAAGACCAATAGACAAACAACAGTATACAAAACACAACATAGAAAACCAAAGACTGAGAAACACGAACCCCACCAAAAACCTAGGGGTGATCTCAGGTGCTTCGAAAGGGTTAGCAAATCCTGCTTCATATGTGACACCCGTGGTGTTACTCATTTAAGTACATGGTAGTTCACATTTGGGAAAAAGGATAGATTGTGGTTACGACGATTTGAACATATCCGTCGTCATCTGTGAAACTGATATTCCACAACGGTCAACTAACTCGTGATGGCGTCCGTCAAATTTTCGAAGAGATGATTTCAACTTAAACCATTGTCGTGACGTCACCCTATTCATTTACCGTGGATTCTTTTCTAGAATCAACGCTTCCTAAATCCGTCGCTGAAATGGACTCACCAAATTATATTCAATTGTTTCCTTTGTTTGCGTAATTTCATTAAGTTTGAATTGGCTAATTTACTGATTTCTGTTCACCAATGGAATTAATTTAAAACTTACCTTTAATTTTGTAATTTCTATATGCCTTCACTGGGAATCGAACCCGTCCTTGAAATCTGTTATGTGTTACTGACATCAACATATCGACGAAACCTCTCGGCTACCAGTAGGTTACGAATTAAATGTCTATTTTATATATATAAATGAACATATGATATACATCGGTACAACGGACACACAGGCTTGTACCCTAATATATACATATTAGGCAAATGTATAGTATAAGTTGGTAGCCGCGAGGTTAACTTGGTTAAGATCAATGAGTTAAAGGTAGGACTTGTCGGTTTAGGATCGAATCCTGTATTCTCTTTGTTGTCCCTATTCTCTAGTATTCCTGTTTATTTATTTCTTTTTCTTGTTTTGTATGTAATTGTGGATATTTTGTAATAATAGCGAGTTTTACCGTTTATTTTGGATTATTATTGGCTATTTCACATATTTGAAACGAAATGATTACGTTCTATTTGTCCATTTTGTTTTATAAAATTAATATAGTATGATTTCATCTGTTTTACTACATAATTTTACAAATTTTTATTCGCAAATTCCTATGCGAGAAAATCGTGATGTGTCTAGAATTAGGCTTGTTAGAAATTTCTGTAACATACTTATAATTTATACTTTATGTATGCTCTTTGGTCGGGTTGTTGTCTCTTTGACATTCCCAATTTCCATTCTCAATTTTATTAAAAAGTTCGAATATGTCTTAATTTGTAAATGCATAAAATATTCAGATGCCTGATAATAAGAAGATCTTTAAAGGCAGACGTGTTGTGTTATATTTGTATTTTTAACCTTTAATTGTGATATTAGATTTATTAGTGCATCGTTGGACATGATAACAAGGTTATTTAAACTCACTTACAATACCTTCTAATTAAGAATAGGCTTTAATTTTGAAAAGACATTAACACAATAGTTTAAGTTATAGATACAATGGATAAGCGTTGATTCATGAAAACAAACCATTCGCCCTCCGGGCTCATGGTTTCTTTTCAGAATCAACGCTTATCATTATCTATATAACAGAGGACATCATCTATAAAGCGGAAAGTGAAGTTCAAGGGTAATGCTGGTTTCTTTTTTTTTTTTATTCTTCCTAAGAAGCTCCTGTATGAAGTAAGCCTCGTGTGAATAAAGGAACAAGTGGACAAGAAGGGGAGCACAGCTTCCATATTGTGATTTATGAGTTCAATGAAATTTAGAGATATTCAACTTAATTTTATTCTTTAAAATTTGTCAACATTTTGTTGCATATTCAATACATTTATTGTATTGATCATTTTCAAGTATCGTCTTCTTTTCCTCGAATTTGACATCTCTGAATGTGACTTATCACTGAATGTGACTTATCACTGAATGTGACTAATCACTGAATGGGACATATTACTGAGTGTGACTTATCACTGAATGCGACATCACTAAATGTCACTTATCAGTGAATGTGACTTATCACTGAATGTCACTTATCTCTGAATGGTGTCTTCCTTGAATGCCGATATTTTATATGTTACCTATTCCTTGAACGCCAACAAAAATATTTCAATAGATGTTTGTATAATAACAATAGGTGTTTTTATAACAATTTAAATGTTTTTATAAGTATTTAACTGTTAAAATAATTAGTGACTTGATAAAATTGCAACATTTTATCACTTTTTGATAAGAAAAATAGTAGATTTTGGGGTTAAAATTGTTATGAATTTTAAAGAAATAAATAAAATTAAAACATTTTTTGACTTTTTATTAAATAAAAAAATATTTTGTGAATGGAAATGTTTATTAACATAAGACATATTAGAAATATTAAAGAAATTTTAGTTAAATACAATTATTTCAAACTAAAAAAGGATATTTGAGATTTATTTAATTCAATATCATTTTAAAT
This sequence comes from Mytilus coruscus, assembly GCA_017311375.1. NCBI lineage: Eukaryota > Metazoa > Mollusca > Bivalvia > Mytilida > Mytilidae > Mytilus > Mytilus coruscus. Next base: position 17,487,483 of record CM029596.1, read on the forward strand.
ATTTAATTAGTTAATATGAACTATATGAAATTTTCAATTGGACAATTAATTAAACTTTAAAAATCATAAGAAATAATCAAGTAAATTTGATAACTTCCTAACACGAGATACAAAGTTTCAAGAAATTCCATCAAGTAATATGGGAGGTTTTATAGCACACACAACTATAGAAATATTGAAAAAAAAAACATCAAAGTCCAAAGAGTCTATTGAAGAATTTGTGAAAACTGGAATTTCTGACAATATGCACATGTTGACTTTGTGTTGCAACACTTTTCAAAGTTTCATTTTAAGAGAATCCATATTTGTTAAAGCAGTAACAGCAAAAAATTATTTTCAACAACTTGACAAACATGAACTAGATTTAGCTACCTGTAATTTACCTATCTGTTTAATTAGTATGATTGTTTTGATAAGCATGCACTTTTGTTGTGAAAACTACTTACACTCATTCCTTGAACGCCAAAATAAATTTACAGGTAAATTATCGGTAGGTCAAAGGATGTTGGCATTCAAGGAATAAACCCTCTGAATGTGGTTTATCACTGATGTGACTTATCACTGAATGTCACTTATCACTGAATCTGACTTGTCACTGAATAGGACTTATCACTGAATGGGACTTATCACTGAATGGGACTTGTCACTGAATGTGACGTATATCACTGAATGTGACCTATCACTAAATGTGACTTATCACTGAATGTCACTTATCATTGAATATCACTTATCACTGAATGTGGCTTATCACTGAATGTGGCTTATTACTAAATGTGGCTCATCACTAAATGTGACTTTTCACTGAATTTTCACTTGCCGTGAACGAAACGATGTGTGTCACATTGGGGTGGGGGGTGTAAGGATATTTCCCCCCCTTACGAAGCATCTGATATCAACCCCAGTTTGGTGGTTTTTGAGTTGCTCAGTCTTCAATGTTCTGTGTAGTGTTTTGTAGACGGTTATTTGTCTTTTTGTCGATATTATTATTGGCCATGGTGATGTCTGTTTTTGATCGACTTAACTATTTTAATGCCCCCTCCCTTGGTATTTTATGTCACTTTTGTGTAAAAATCCCAGTCAGAGCTGAACAAGGTTACTCTCCCAATTACATTGCATTACAAACACCGTTCAATCGTTTATCATTTTGCATAGATCGATGTACTGAACTCAGGTTGAGGCAGTGTAAAATAGTATTTTAAATATATGGAGATTTATGTGTAATGATTGCCTATGAGACAAAACTATCTGTAAAGACAAAGGTACAAAGATGTGAATCTTATTTCCAGTAATAATACTTACTTATTATAATGATAATAATTCTAAAAATAAAATAATTCCTCGGCACTGCCCTGATTTAAAAGATACATACATATTTGACTGCTAATTTTCTATTTAGAAATGGTACATGCAAAAATTGGTACACCATATCCGGATTTCGACAATGAACGTTTTCAGTTTGAACGTTGTTTTCAATTTAGACTTGTTTACATTTTTTCGTTTGGGCTTGTATTATATTTGCCTTCGGGTTTATATAATCCGTTCATCCTATTTCGACTCTTCAAAATTCTAGAGTCAATCCTAAATTGAGGTAAATTATATGGCCTTCCAAATACCATTTCGATTCCTAACATCACTGAAGCGACATTAATTGTCGAAATCCGGATATGGTGTACCTATTTTTGCACCTCATGTTTGCGGTATACCATCTTTTCCGCAAGTTAATTGTTTTCTGTTTGGTATTAAATTAATAATTAAGATCCATTTTGTTACATCTAGTGATCCGTTTATTTGGCAATCGCCATGGCAGTCAGCATTGTTTAAGAACATCCGTTGTTCGACCTGCTAGTCAAATGCGTTTAATTAAAATATACTTTTTCACTTTTTTTGGTCTTTTGGAAAATGTTGTTTGTGCTGTATTTAGACCCCTCTACCAAGAAATTTATGATGACGTTTATATAAATTTTACCGACTTTAATATCGGATTGGGTTGGGACAATATACAAAGAACTATTCATTTCAAAAATCTTTTAAAAATTGAAGAATTTAAGTCTATGCCAATATTGTAGAACATTCATAGTGGATATGCAGAATATGAAATAAGTAAACAACACGTACACAGTTTATGTATCGTGGGTGATTATTATGTCCCTTTTATAGAAACTCATGTTTATGCCTTGCTTACTATAAAATACACACATTTACAAGGTAACACCGCTATTAATGTTTAAGCTTTTCCTTATTTTTCTTAATCACAATGTAACGCGCAGTAGTTTATGTCATGCCGAAAACAAAATAAGCACGATTAACTTCTCGGCTAGCCGTTGGTGAGCAATGTAAAATCTACAATTAAGCATAATTCATTCAAATCATTAATTTTGGTGTCAATGACATAAACTTCTTATTATCTAGATATTCGTGTATTTTATATATAGCCTTGTAAAATAATCACTCAGAACTGAAGCGACATGATTTTGTTTAAAAACACTTAACAGCACATTTTCTTTAAGATATGCAACAATACATATGTTCCTTGCTGATGTACGAAATGTATACAGAAGCCATTAGTATACGTATGTTTGACTTTATATAACATATTTTTTTTATTAATGTGCAGCCATTACACTATAAGTATCACAAACATCAACCTTTCAATTATCTCAATACTTATACAATTGATAAACTGAAAACAACGTGCATCGCCGTGTCTTCTTACACCATACCAAATTATCCTAGGAAATCGTAATTTATATAAAGATTCTAAATTGTTTTATACAAATATGTTGTATTTGTTTAAAATTTAAATAACATTTAATATTTAATTTTTAAACGACTTTTGACGATAATTGACGTTTGAGCAACTCAGACTTGTTAATACACCTTATTAGCATAAGTCTTGCATAACTCTTCAAAACAGCAAAAGGCTACCCCCATAGAAGTATCAGATTAATGTCAATCTCAATAAAAGTGATTTCTCAAAACAAATCAGACTAATGTTGAATTCCGGGATTAGACAGCCAACAGTAAACAAATTCCCCTCGCAGACAAAGTGTCTTACTAAGCTGAACTTAGATGAATTTGGCTCTTCTATCTTAGGTCCCTTTCAGTCATACATTCCCTCGCGTATTAAGGTAATTATACATACTTTGGCTTTTTGGGATTTGAGCGTTCGTTATGAAGGTTAATCCAGGAAAACGCTTCCGACGCACACATTTATGAAATATTATTTTCATTTACCAGGTGACGAGTGATTTTTTCCATACCCCAATATTGAATACCAATATTGAAGCGGAATGCATGCATAAAACAAGCATATATCTTTTTAATTACATCCCCTAATCATTTTGTTACAAATGTACATGCTATAGTATTAAGAACACGTACAAGAAATTTATATGTTTGTGAATTTTTATTACGGATTAAAACAAATACATTGTCTAGCGACATCAATTAATGTTGTAATACACGTTTTCTTTTGAGAAACATTAGCATGATCTATCAAAGAATGGACACATGTTTTCTAAGTTTGTAGTTGTAAAAGATTAAAATAACATTAAGGAAGGAATGTAGCATAAACTCGTGTTGTCGTGTATAGGCGGTCGCTGACACTTTTCGCTAATTTCAGTTCGTACATGTGTTCTCTTAAAATACCACTTTAATTACAATTTTTTCCAACATGGATTTGACCTGGGTATCAGGCGCGGACCCGGAATTTGATGTAAGGTGGTTTGGGGGCTCCAAAGAATTAAGAGTTAGACGACCATGACATTTGGACAAAAAATTGGTAGTAATTTTACCTAAAGATTACATTTTTAGGGGGCATGCGCCTTGATATAGAATATGTTCTATTTAGAATTAAACATTGCATAGTTCTTTTTTAACTGTTGCGTGAAAAGATAATAGATTTTGGTATACATGACTTTGTAAAATAATAATGTCAATAAATAAAACATATATTGCATTGGGTTTCGAACATTGATATATAATTGCTATAGCTGTTACGAACCTCGTCTTTACGTAAACTAGGAAGTTTCGTCTGTCTTTGTTATATTCATTTATCCGGTTCCGTCTCGTGGACTTTTATCTTATTAATTATTTTAATTACAAACAAGATGTCAAACCAAAAGTAATTCCGTGATCAATCAGGAATAAAAAGGACAAGTATTATTCGTGCAACAGTTTGGTTCTGCTAACTTTGACGATGAAAGAAGATATAAAATAGGATGGTTTTGATCTCTCCCGTGTAAATGTTCTTAATTCGATACAATTCGGAAATGTTTTTGACAGCTGCGTCCGTCCGAAACGAACAAAGATGATTATTAGTCATAGATGATAAAGTGCATTGTGTTTATGTGTTTGTTAGTTAAATTATACCAAATACGTAATATTCACTATAAAAAGTCTTGTAATGCTGAATTTTTCTAGATAAAAACGTTAGCAGTATGATTAAACTGTTTAATTAACTTTATTGGTATTTATAAGAATTTCAAAGATAAAATCAAATGCTAATTTAGAAATTGTTAGCAATGCTTACAAGTTCATACAACTATGAATGTAAATTCAAAATTTACTGTATCACCATGTTATCAGAGTTTTCAAAACGATCAGATAAAGCATTAGCCGACTTCCTCATTTTTCTTCAAAACATAGCATGCATAATGTTTATTATCAGTATTACCAATAATATATAATAAAAAAACCTTTTAAAAGTCCAGTTTTCCTTGATCCGATTTAGATGAGTAAATGCTGCGTGTTTCTAGTAGGGTGGGACGGGACGGGACGCCATCGTTGTAAATTCAAAACTAAGACTTATTACTTTTTTACAATGATTGTTGCTTTTTAAGAGATATTTCATATGATATTAAGACTCTGATATAGAATCTGATCTTTCCAAATCTATGGATAAAATAGTTATATCTTTGGATTGTTTGTTTTTCCTCTGGTCTACACAAAAGGCCTTGTGACATTTCCTCTGGTCTTGCTACACAAAAGGCCTTGTGACATTTCCTCTGGTCTTGCTACACAAAAGGCCTTGTGACATTTCCTCTGGTCTTGCTACACAAAAGGCCTTGTGACATATCCTCTGGTCTTGCTACACAAAAGGCCTTGTGACATTTCCTCTGGTCTTGCTACACAAAAGGCCTTGTGACATTTCCTCTGGTCTTGCTACACAAAAGGCCTTGTGACATTTCCTCTGGTCTTGCTACTCAAAAGGCCTTGTGACATTTCCTCTGATCTTGCTACACAAAAGGCCTTGTGACATTTTATCCTCTGGTCTTGCTACACAAAAGGCCTTGTGACATTTCCTCTGGTCTTGCTACACAAAAGGCCTTGTGACATATCCTCTGGTCTTGCAACACAAAAGGCCTTGTGACATTTCCTCTGGTCTTGCTACACAAAAGGCCTTGTGACATTTCCTCTGATCTTGCTACACAAAAGGCCTTGTGACATTTTATCCTCTGATCTTGCTACACAAAAGGCCTTGTGACATTTTATCCTCTGGTCTTACTACAGCAAAGGCCTTGTGACATTTCCTCTGGTCTTGCTACACAAAAGGCCTTGTGACATTTCCTCTGGTCTTGCTACACAAAAGGCCTTGTGACATTTCCTCTGATCTTGCTACACAAAAGGCCTTGTGACATTTCCTCTGATCTTGCTACACAAAAGGCCTTGTGACATTTCCTCTGATCTTGCTACACAAAAGGCCTTGTGACATTTTATCCTCTGATCTTACTACACAAAAGGCCTTGTGACATTTTATCCTCTGGTCTTGCTACACAAAAGGCCTTGTGACATTTTATCCTCTGGTCTTGCTACACAAAAGGCCTTGTGACATTTTATAAAATGTTGGATTAAGTGATACTTTCTATAATCTATCAATGTAAATTCACAAATGTCTGAAATATGTCATCGTATAAGGAAATATCACGCAACAGAAACACCTTATAGCTACCCTTTTTTCTTTGGTAAATTGGAAGAGTCTTAACATTTGACATTTCTTTATCTGTCGAGAAATATTTCCCGATGGACTTTTCAATTAATAAATATGTGAATATCTGATAAAAAATGGACAGATTGTATTTGCAAAAAGGCAGAATAAAAACATATTTCATACCGTATTGATAAATTAGTATGAGTTATCGAAAAATATTATCAATAAATAGAAGAATTGTACACAAGCGGAATCAAATATTGGTGCATGTCGTAATTTGTCAATCAAACAACACCAAAGGAAGACAGAATATTTTTCAGTCTGACCGGCACCTTGTCAAATTTATATTTCATTCGTGCAATGTTATACCTTCATATTGGTTTTTATTTTATGGTATATATCCATATACAATCAACAACTTCTCTTAAATGTCGCAAAAACAGATTTAGCATGTGTTGTGTAAACATTGTTAATATATATAAGAAAGGTAAATTTATGATAAAAGCTATTGTCTTGGCCATGAAACGGCAAACAGCCATTATCTTTACCATGAAACTGCAAAAGAGTTTTCTATAAGCCTTTCGAAATTTCATTGATGAATAAATAGGATGATTTAACTGAACATTTTTAATCCAAATTAGAACTGTATTTGTGATGTCATAAACATGAGGAAATTGAAAGATTTCACATAAAATGTGCATTTGAACATATTTTTGCAATACTAAATATGAGCAAAGACCTTACCCAAAATAGTATTTGACCAGCATTAACATATTTTGTATAAAACATCGTATAACAAAGAATTTATATTCTAAGGAAGGCCTTGATCATTTTCTATGAATGGTATATATCAATGACAAGGTCTCAAAGTGAGGCTAGTTTGGAATTTTGTGTTGTTTTGCATTAGATGCACACTTTTGAAGCGCGCAATTAAATATGAAAGAAAAAAAGAAAAAAATATAAATACTGATATTTGACAGACTAGTTAGTGTCTTTTGAACCTCCGAGGGACTTTATTTGACAGATTTATAATACTGTTTGGTTTTGGAATTCACGGAGTCAAATAAGCGGCCTTATCACGCCTTCTCTTATAATTTAGGATGGAAATAAATCTGCAATCAAACTCCTTTTCGGTATTTATACTTCCCTTACTTTTCAAATATTTCAGTTTGAGCTTTCCTGGTGAAGTTAATTCCAGAAAAGCGCTCCGGACGCACGAAACTTATAATTTAGCGTTATTTTCATTAAGTGCAGCCACTTTATATATGTGGTTTTCTTTCGTCATGACTGTTAACTAGTTAATGTTAGTTTAATCATACGATAATTAATGGCGTTACATTATGCATTATATCTTACTGCATGTTAACTGCCTACCTGATGTATATGGACATGTTAATCATTCTACTTAATTAGACATCAGTTTGTCAGTGTTCATGCTGCATCAGATTTTTAGAGAAATAATTTGCCCTCTTCAAACATGAAGAGAAATATAAAAACTAAGTTATAGGAGCATACTTTTCTAGAACGAAATAGACTTTAAATACATTCAAACAGCCTATCTGGCAAAAAAATTCAATAATATGATGCCTTTAACATGATCCAAATGTTCCATTGCATTTAGTATATAGAAAATATATTTCCGTTATTGAAACCTCTATCATACATAGAAAAGACAACATGCATTTTCAAATACATTATAACTGAACAGGCCGACCAGCAATATCCGACTCCTCGGAAAAACATTATAACTGAACAGGCCGACCAGCAATATCCGACTCCTCGGAAAAACATTATAACTGAACAGGCCGACGAGCAATACCCGACAAAAACATTATAACTGAACAGGCCGACCAGCATTATCCGACAAAAACATTATAACTGAACAGGCCGACCAGCAAATATCCGACAAAAAAATTATAACTGAACAGGCCGACCAGCAAATATCCGACAAAAAAATTATAACTGAACAGGCCGACCAGCAATATCCGACTCCTCGGAAAAACATTATAACTGAACAGGCTGACCAGCAATATCCGACTCCTCGGAAAAACATTATAACTGAACAGGCCTACGAGCAATATCCGACAAAAACATTATAACTGAACAGGCCGACCAGCATTATCCGACAAAAACATTATAACTGGACAGGCCGATCAGCAATATCCGACAAAAACATTATAACTGAACAGGCCGACCAGCAATATCCAACTCCTCGGAAAAACATTATAACTGAACAGGCCGACCAGCAATATCCGACTCCTCGGAAAAACATTATAACTGAACAGGCCGACCAGCAATATCCGACAAAAACATTATAACTGAACAGGCCGACCAGCAATATCCGACAAAAACATTATAACTGAACAGGTCGACCAGCAATATCCGACAAAAACATTATAACTGAACAGGCCGACCAGCAATATCCAACAAAAACATTATAACTGAACAGGCCGACCAGCAATATCCGACAAAAACATTATAACTGAACAGGCCGACCAGCAATATCCGACTCCTCGGAAAAAACATTATAGCTGAACAGGTCGACCAGCAATATCCGACTCCTCGGAAAAACAAACGTACAAACAAGGACAAAACAACGAACAACACATGGTCCAGATCACCTGACTTGGTACAGGCAGAACATGTGATGAGGTTAAACCTTTTTTTTTTAGTGCGCACCCTACTGCATAGTGTGTATAATAAAGAATGTAAATATCGCTTTTGGCAGCTTAGAATATGAAGAATGGTTTTATTTTATTGAATATGACGTACATCAAAATGGCAAACTTAGACCCTCCTGGATCTTCCCTTTAAAGTCCATACGGTTAAGTGGTAATACAGTTCACAGAGTAGAGAAATCATATATGAACAAGAATTCACCACAAGTGCCCTAGTGGTGGTTAAAGTACGAGTCTGAAAGAAAGAAGTGCATAGATATATTTACCAGGTGCTGACATAAATTGAAGTTTATAAAGATGTTTGCAGACTATAAAACGCCGTTCATATCCGGATGTTGTGGTGTCCAGGTGTACTATAGGTTTCATTGTCGTTATTTTTAGACATAGAAGTTTTACACTTTCAATAATGAATAATATAATTTTAGTATTTCAATTTAATACTTTCTTCAAATAACGACCACGCTGTTGACGCCTGTGTAGAGTGAAACGAATGTAAACACATTTGGAGAATAATTCCTCTATTCTTTAGTTTGCAGAACTATTATAGGTCTTGCCTGGACGATGAATCCATTCATTTTAAAATCATATTACGTAATCTGTTACAATAATAGAAATGCAAAACGATAAGAATATTAAAGATTCTAGACTGGTAACGTGCATTAACAGTAATGATATCTTCAACAATACTACATAATATTTACACAGATCTTAAAATTGTCGGAAAAACGTGCGACAGATTGCAGAAGCGTGTTAAATAACAGATTTGATAAAACCCATAACTATTGACAGAATTTTGAAAAATGGAAAACACTGCTGGAAAGGCATAGTATGATGCTCTGTAGAATTCCTTGCATGCTGTATTCCAATTATATGATAACCTCTTTTTAACCGAATCTTAAATTTAGACATTTTTATTAATTGTTTCTAAATTGAGATACAAGTTCAACAAGTTCCTACATAATTACTTGTTTTTCTTCTTTTCTGCATGATTTCTATAACAAAATTTAAAAATTGTAATAGCAATAAGAAGGGAGAAGATCATAAATGTACTTCTCTTACAAAACTGGTGTATTATTTCCAGTCATGGATACATGTATGAAAAAGAACCATGTAAAATAAGATTATAATTTTTAAAATTTAAGACCTTATATGCAATTGGAGATATACAAAAAACGGTTCTATTTTATACAATTCCATTACATTTTCATATAGTTTACATTTTTTTAAGGAAAGATGTCCTCTATGCAGTAGATATATTTATAAAAAGAGGTCAGTACTAGTAATACAAAGTCTTTCACAGCTTTTAAAAAATAATAAGATTGGAAATCCCAATACGTTCAAAGTGTTTTTTTCTTACATCTTTTCTTGAAAGCGATCTCAGGATAGACGTGCTTTATATCATACTAGTTGTTAAATCATTTTGAATTTCTTATATGTTTGTTTACATAATAAAATCAGTTTTTAGACCTTGTTTATCATTCGGTTTACGTGTAAAATAAATGCAGTTTTACATAAAAACGCGGATGTGTCTATTTCCAGATATGAATAACTAGATTTTTGATAAGAAAATGCTGAAAACAAAAAAAATCTTTATCTGAAAGTTGAAAAAAAGCTCGAAGCCAATGACGTAGGGTATATCAACATGTGTGCATTACGGATAAAAATTGGTGACCTTATTTACAAGTATAAATAAATTTTATTGATTTGAAGTTATAAAATTAAAGAAAAGCTATTCTAAATAGCCACTTACACGGAATTCGTCCTCTTTCACTTGTTACATCTGCATCATTTTACTGCAACGAAATATAAAACGCCGTGAATGCGATAAAATCGCTCTTCTTTCAATGGTTTTATAAAGTGCGTTCAGGAGTTTTGTGTTATCAATTAGTACAAAATATATTTATTGCCATTTCTATTTTTTTATATTGGGTTATTTCACCGTACAACTTAAATTTCTTAACTTGGAAGCTATAAATAACAAACCAAGGTATATAACGATATACATATGACATGTACAATCATACTGATTGGACGGGTCTTATTAATGTTGTCTGTAGGGGATAGTCCAAATTCTTTTCATTAGAAATTTCTTTTTTTTACTAAATCGTCTTTGCCTTTTTGGTTATCAATATACAGTATACGACTTCTTTGAAATTGTATTAGTTTCATTCATTTTGTACTCTTTATTCTCCAGTTCGAATTCTATTTTGCAAAGACATTCGTTTCGTTCTCTGTGATTGGATGTAAGCAGTTCTAAAGTCGTTACTGTTTTGTTGAAACTAAAGTGTTCCTCATTTTGACGACTTAAGGTTGTAAAATTTTCGCTTGTGAAGTATCAAATAATCATAATTTAGGGCCGTAACTAAGTATTAGTGCTAGAAACCTGAAATTAAGTAACTATGTTGTTTAATCCATTCACGTTACATGTAAGTATTAGTGCTAGAAGCCTGAAATTAAGTAACTATGTTGTTTAATCCATACACGTTACATGTAAGTATTAGTGCCAGAAACCTGAAATTAAGTAACTATGTTGTTTAATCCATACACGTTACATGTAAGTATTAGTGCTAGAAACCTGAAATAAGTAACTATGTTGTTTAATCCATACACGTTACATGTAAGTATTAGTGCTAGAAGCCTGAAATTAGGTAACTATGTTGTTTAAACCATACACGTTACATGTAAGTATTAGTGCTAGAAACCTGAAATTAAGTAACTATGTTGTTTAATCCATACACTTTTTATATAAGTATTAGTGCTAGAAATCTGAAATTAAGTAACTATGTTGTTTAATCCATACACGTTACATGCAAGTATTAGTGCTAGAAACTTGAAATTAAGTAACTATGTTGTTTAATCCATACACGTTACATGTAAGTATTAGTCACGTGGTATTAGTACTAGAAACATGTAAATATTAGTCACGTGGTATTAGTGCTAGAAACATGTAAGTATTAGTCACGTGGTATTAGTGCTAGAAACTGAAATTAAGCCAAATACATTTAACAGGAAAATAACAAGAATTAGTGAAAAGACATAATAATAAAATTGAGAATGGAAACGGGGAATGTGTCAAAGAGACAACAACCAAACCAAAGAGCAAAAAACAGCCCAAGGCCACCAATGGTCCTCGACACAGCGAGAAAATCCCGCATCCGGAGGCGGGCTTCAGCTTCCTCTTAACAATAATATATACTCGTTAATAAACCTGTTTTCAAAGAATTCTCAAGGATGATCTAGAAATTCTTCAGCAAGAATAAGATTACCTCAATTGTTATAGAGAGATTCGCATAATACAGGAATGAATAGGCAGTACGAATTCTATTTTGCACAATCAGTCGATTCTTGAGAGATGGTCGCATGTTAACCATTGTGAAGTCGTTACTACGTTTTTGAAATTTAAATGTCTGCATTTTGATTTAAGGTTGTATCTCAAAGAAATATTATCGTAGCATTGTGCAAAGTTTTATATTTAAACAGCTAAAATAGAGCCTTATGTTACTTTTGATATCAATTAAGTCAAAACAACTAAATAGAATATTATTAGTAATAAATACAAGTCTTATAAATATGTGATTAATCTTGTACAACATTCTTAGTAAGATGTAAAAGTATGTGGATTGTAAAAGTGAAGCGGAAGATACCATAGGTATATTAAAACTCATGAGTCGAAAACGAACCAACAATGCCATGGGGGAAAAAAATAAAAAATTACTGAAAACACAAACCAAAATTTACAAAACACAACATAGAAAACTAAATACTGTTGAGCAACCCAAACCCCACCAAAAACTCAGGTACTCCGTAAGGGTAATCAGACCATGCTCCACATTTGGCATCCGTCGTGTTGCTTATGTGAGTACAAACCCGGTGATAAGTCTAACTCGGTAGGTCACTATCGAGTAAAAGAGAACGGGATTGTAGTTACGACTATTTGAACATATACGTCGTCATCTGTGAAACAGATATTCCATGACGGTTAACTAATTCGTGATGGCGTCAATAAAACTTACCAAGAAATGACTTCAACCCCATCACATTGAACTCTTGGTTTAATAGCTTCCTTGTAAGCACCAACCATCTCTCAAGGAAATCCATAATAGGAAATGAAATCCCTGTAGTATCGTATCAACTACATGTAGGAGATATATACTCCATATGCAGGCGTTACTGGAATTTTGCTACATAGGTATGGCAAGTTCACAATTGGGAAGCTGCAATCATCACTTTTGACGTAAAAGTTTGTTCTCAACCGAACCCCATTGTCAATTTCAAGATATAACCAAGATATGAGATAGAATTAAATGTATCTGTTAGAGCCTTTTTTCAAGTTCGATGGGATAGATGCGTTCAACATAGTAGCCAAACTTTGAATTATTTAGTGAGAGGACATCAGCTGTATAGCAGAACGTGAAGGTAAAGGCTAATGCTACTTCTTTTCATTCTTCATAAGAAGCTCCTGTATAAAGTCTGATATGAATAAAGGAACAAGTCGACAAGAGAAGAAACACAGTTGGCTTCCATGGGAAGCCGATATTTGTTGAGAAACACGTCCTCCAAACGTAAAACATATGTTGTAAATCAAGAAATCAAAAATCTGATAATGCCAGCTTCCGAGAATTGTTCAAATCAGATTGGTTTTTGACAAAGTACGATTTTTTACCCTAAAATAATTAATTTGTATCTACGTTGGTTATTTCTTTATGAAACAAAGCAAGACAAATACTTTCACTTTGTATTTTAGTTTGGAATGGGGAATACTTGTGTTATGGGTAGAAAAATATATTTTTTTAATACTATTGCAAGAGTAAAGAAACTTAGATTGTATATACTCTTACAGATCTTTTATAAATCATTATTCGGGAATAATTCATATGCTGACATTACTATTAATACTCATTCTTCATTAATGATCTCTTACAATGAAAGAAATATATTGATTGGATTTCCTTTTTAACAAAATTGAAGAGTTGAAGTGTTGAAGTGTTTGCTCTACGGATTCATCATTCTTTGTTCTCCCTATGCATTTGATTTGACTTGCTCGTTAATGATTTCCGATTTTTTATCATTATTCTTTCACAAAGTTAGTTCGGATTAATTAATCACATTCAATACGAATTTTCCAAAACTGACACGACCAGGAGTGTCTTTAAATTTTAATGTTTTAAAAATTGTTGATTATGGATCGATACAGTCTTCGGTAAATTTTGCATGTCGCCAAATTAAGAACATTGATTTTATTTTCAGTAGTTTAATATGGTCCTAATCCTGCCGATACTTATATTTTGGCATTGCACATGTTCATTGCTTATGACGTCATAGAACCTGGTTTATTTATAAGTTGACAGTAACTGCAAGTAGATTGGTGTTTTGTGTCTTTTGTCTTTTTTTTTTGTTTTTGTGGTAAACTCCCGTCTGAATAGTCAGGCCCTTTCATACTGAATTTTACTGTTTGTACCTTTGTTGTATAATTACACCACTGTATCCAGTTAAGGGATGTTAACACAGAAAGTTGAAACATTTATGTCAATAGTTGTCGTTGGTCATGTCTGTCCTATTCGTTTTTCGTAAATTTTATTGTATAAATTAGGCCGTAAGTTTTCTCGTTTTAAATGTTTCATATTTTTCATGTCGAGGACTTTTATAGCTGATTTGCCTCCCTTTCCGGAGCACCTCAAATAACCCCCTATTTTGTGCTGCTCAGTCTTTGGTTTTAGTATGGGTTGTTCTTATTGTTGAAGGCCGTACAGTTACCGATGATTACTTGTCTCTTCGTCATTTGAACTCGGGTGGATAGTTGTCTCATTGGCAATCATATCACATCTCCTTATTTTTATTTTGTAAACCGTTTTAAGTGCATGTGGGTTTACACTGGGGAAAAGAACTGGCTCTATTATCAAGTCTAACAATAACAATTGATCAATAAGAATGTATGTCACAAGTTTATGCTTAAGATACATAATGACTGGTGTCACTTTGGTAAGTAGTTCCGTAAATCAGTTTTTTCATTTCACTAGAATGTTCGAAAACCTATTGGCTCATAAGTCGATAGTTTTTGTTCAAATGCAAGATAGGCCCATTTTATTTACTCTGTATTCATGAGCTAATACATCTTCTTTGTCTTTTTTTTATTATCTGAACTGCTCTTGCTAATGTGATAATGCATGATTATAATATCATGTTATTCAAATTTGGAATTAGGATTCATATGTTTACATTTAGCAGTTTAACAAAATGGAAAATAATAGAATCATGTGCTTTAAACTTGCATGTGTAAATAATCCAAAGCATGTCTGTCAAAAACATGCATGTATAAACTTGCGATGTAAACGGCCCATCAGGGAGATGTTGAGCGGTCACACACATGTTCAATACCAACAAATACGTTATGTACCTGTCCTAAGTCTGAAAATTGAATAAAGCTTTAAGCCAATAATGTAGTATATATCCACCTGTGCTTAATACGGATTGTTTTTTTTACATATTTTCTGTATCTATCATTACACCAAATAAATGGTGCATCTGTCAAGTGTAATGCGGAAGGAGATAATGCGTATGAAAATTCTAAATGACAAAATGCATTTCCATTATTGTGCTGAAAAAAATAAATATAGGGCACACGACAGGTATAGACCACCCACCGGTTTTTAAAATGGCTGATGACTTCTAAGATTGAGAATAATTACTCTGACATTGAGAATGAAAATCCGATACTTGCTTCAAGAGGGATTCGTTTTCCTTTAAGTTTTCAAACTCATTTCCTTTTAAGTAAATAATTATTACCAACAATAATTTGGTTGCGGCAAGATATTTTAACATCTACTAACAATAAAAAAAAATACTTATAAGGTTCGAATAAGGTATAAATAAGAATAAGCTAGAATTGAACTCTGGAAAACAAAACTCCGTAACAACTTGTTACTTCCATACTATATAATAAACTGAACTTTTCTGTAAACAATTAAGAAGGACACAGCAGAAATAGAAATTGATTTGTTTAGAAAAGAGAAAGTTGACGGTTTTAAGATATAAGTCTAACTAATTGTCAGTCGTTTCCAATCTAGCGTGATCACAGACCAAATAGTTTTCACTACATTAGTGTACGTATTAAATAAAAAAAAAAAACAACACTTTATATAGATTTCGTGCGTCTGAAGCACTTTTCTGGATCTACCTTCATCAGAGACGCTCAAAACTAAACATTTGAAAGATTAACTAAATTTAAGTTAACAAAGAGGACTGATAATATAATTGTATCATTCACCCCTTAATTTCCGTTCCCAACGGAAATATATATGCTATAGATAGATATATTTTATTGACAACTGGAATTAGCAAGTTTTCCATACCAGAATAAATCCTTTTAATTTTGCATTTAGTTTCGATAAGTTTATTAATCAAACATCATGCTGTTACTTGTAAATCTTGTCAAACAAATAATTCAAAATAAGGACTGCTTCAAGTATGAATTTGGGTGCTACTACAATTGATAAAGTTTATGTTCTTTTAAGATCAAATTAAAAGCAGGCTTTGTTAGCTTGAGATACCAGAATGAAACTGACTCAATGCAATTTTGTCTCACGCGAGGAATTCTTGTCTTTAGAAATCTGCATTGCATTGAAAATTATGTAAATGTTTGAGAAAACTGTGAATGTAGCGTTACATATTAATATGCTCATTATCTTGTTGCTCAATATTATCCAGAAAGTTTCATGTACTTTGTCAACACAGTTTCCAACCATGAGCTAAAGCACAGTCACAATTTTCTCATACGTCTTCAAATGTAAGAACAGGCACAAACATACGGTCTAAATTGTAAGCACGTGTCCAAACATTTAAATGTCAAATAATATTGCAAGGTATAATACCTTCAACCTATTACGTGTGAAAAATAAAATACAGAAAATGAACATGATTAATGTTCTAATATGAATAAAAGAAGATGTGAGGTATACGTCAATGAGACAGTTACCCTACACCACTCAAAACCAATGACAAATATAAGTTAACATATAGTCTTATATGGTATACAGATTTCTGTACAATTTTAATACAACAATGTCAAGATTAAAACGCTCCAAGTACAACACTTGAATAAATTAAACAGAGTCAAAAGTATTTAATCTCGGCAAGCCTCGTATTTAAAATTTGAAAATTTAGCTGTCTCGATAGGAGAATTATCGTATCACAATCGATACAGTGGTACGTACTATTACAATAATGGCGTAGACGCTCACTTGAGGGTACTATTATACGATGCAGAGATATACGTTTTCAAAAATACCAGGAACATCAGGTTTCATTCTTTAACTTATGATATACGATATACCTCGGATATATATATATATATTGTATATTGAAATAAGCAATATCCTAAAAATATGATAGTTATTCCAATATCTTTTGGCAGTTCCTCAAGAATTGGACAATGTATTTTCGATAACAAAATAAGTAATTAGAGTTGATGACAGATTAAACCTGATCATTTCGCTTTGTTGTGATGAGACATATTAGTGTTTGGGAAATAATGAATGAATAATTCGACTAATGACATACGAAATAATAACCAATTAAACCCCACAACTGGACAGTCAATATACACAGGCTGAAGGAACAGGGCTTCAGTTTATGACTAACAATGAGGTAAAAAGTTCAGTCCGTTATGATCAGTACCATCTCAAGCATTAACTACAATTTGATGACTGATATAAGGTAATTACTGATTTAATGGAGATATTGTAAGACATGTTTTGACTGGCTTCTGCTGAATATTATTAGTTGTTAATATGAAATCTAATTCATCCAATAATACTCTTTAATCTAAAAAATAATTATTACTTTTGAAAGAAAAGAAAATATATTCAGTTTATAAATCACTCAAAAATGCTTTCTATTTCTTCCTAAGTTCAAATCAAATTCAAGCACGGGTTTTTGGTACGTTTTTAGGAGTTTGTCCTTTTAAATTTAACAATTCAAATTCCGTATCATATTAATTATAACGAAAATAGCAGGTTTCCTTTCATTAAGTTCTCTTCAAAAAAGCACTGTTCGAGTTTTTTGAAAAGTTTGCCTAAATGCTAAAGGATAAGGTTCACTTTAGGCCAAATATTGCCTTAAATTTCAACTTTATCATACAATATATATTGTCAAAATACGATGATTTTGTGTATTTTTCTGACATAAAACCTTGGAAAATCCTTAGCCACAACCTATGATTCAAAATGTATTGTAGCCAAAAGTTGCCAATTATGATATTGAATCCCAAGACGCAAAAAAACTCCTGGATCAGGGGTGGCAACAAAGTAAATTATGTTAAAAACCGTAAAGAATTATGAAAACTTGACCAAAACTGACGTTACAGCACAAATGATGCCTATTTAAGGGGTCATTACTTCGTCATTTTTAATGTGATGTGTTAACGAGAAGTTATATTTGTATAAATAGTTATATCACAACTATTTCTACATGACACTTGTAGTATTTTGGCCTGTTTATAAAAAAACATCGAAATCTTAGGGCCAAATTTAACCATTCGTGAAATTACTCCTTTGTGTTTATATCGTTTCACCCTTTCACACATTGGTATCAATAGAATGGAATTTTATGCGACTGTCATACAAGTGAGAGTTTTAGCTTGCTATAAAATCAGGGTTAATCCACCATTTTCTACATAAGGAAATGCCTGTACTAATTCAGGAATATGACAGTTGTTTTCCATTCGTTTGATGTGTTTAAACTTTTGATTTTGCCATTTCATAAAGTACTTTCCGTTTTGAATTTTCCTTGGATTTAACTACTTTTGTTATCTAGTTATAAAATAAAAGGAAAGAAGATGCACATTGGGAAATCAAAGTAATCAGTGTACAGCATGTAAATGCTATTATATATATTTGACATCATTCTTTTTTTTTTATCTTCCTTACTGCTGTACCAGTTAGTACAAGTAAACAGTGTAGCTAAGCTTCCATGACTAAGTAGGCACAAATAAAAATTAAACTGTAAATTCAGAATTTTTTTGCCATGTTTTTATAATTGCAAACATTGCGGGGGAATATGTTTCGATCAATATGTTTGCAAATTTAACAAGATCGTGATAATTAATCTGTATTTGTGTCCATTTTTAAACAATCGCAATAAAAAATGCATGTTAAAATTTCGAAATAAAAAAAACACCCCCGATAAGCTTCTCTAGTGGGGTATTCATTTAGCTCAGTTTTAGAGAAGTGATTAATTTTGGAAGGACTATCATACTCTACTGCTATAACAGATTCTTTGATCATCAAACAATCGTTTAATAATTACACTTAAAGCTCATACGTGGACCAGTAGTGACAATGTGACAGCGCTTTATGCTAAAAACAAAGAAATGAACTTGTTGATGCTTAGGACTAACTTAGAAGTCACATTATTGTTATTTATTTTTAACTTTTTGTTGACTTCAGGCTTTAGATAAAGAGAGACGAAAGATACCAAAGGGATATTCAAATCATAAGTCGAAAACAAGCTGACAACGCCATGGCAAAAAACGACAAACAACAGTACACAAAACGCAACATAGAAACCTAAAGACTGAGTAACACAAGCCCCACCAAAAACTGGTGGTGATCTCAGGTGCTCCTAGAGGTAAACAGATCCTGCTCCACATGTGACACAAAGACTTTGGATTATCATTTTATAAGAATTGACGCTTTGCTGTATAATTATCGGTTTAGACTTAAAATTAATCCCATGTTAGTGATAATATATAACAGCATGTGTTTAAAAGAACCTAATTAAAAAATAGCAAGTAAAACAAAACTATGTAAACAATTGCGTATTGAAGTTTAGATTTTCAATAAAAGTCGGTATTTGCGCTGCCGCGACCACTCTTAATAAATTGAAATCCATAGTTGCATTAAGTTATATGATTACGTACTAGTATGTCTATCCATGAGTTTCCATTCTGACACTAGCTGTTATTATAGTAGAATTTATAGACCATTACAGAATAAGGTGTTATGGTAACCAATACAGGGTAATCAATATATGAAAGTTGGAGTTTCGATTTTCTCAGTATTAGCCAATTTTTAACTTGTCACAGGTATTGGGAGATATTCCCTCGGTTACAACCACATCAAGGCAAAAGAGAGGCGGAAGATACCAAAGGGACATTCAAACTCATAAGTCGAAAATAAACTGACAACGCCATGGCTAAAGTACTATGAGTACTATTAATACCACCATTGTTTTCCCCTATCAGTCTTTGTTAGATTAGGAGTTTTTAACAAAATTGTGCCGAATTTATCTTTGTTTAAAATAAAGAAATACTTGGCATGAGTAAAGTTTTATACTGTACAGTTCACACATATAAGATAATAACCATCACCGGTAGATAACCAATCAATTTTCACCCTTTTATTTTCCTGTTTACAAGATTTAATAACCAAGTTACCTCAAGTTTCCAAAATATTTTATAGAAACACCAAATAAAAAAAAAATGATGTTTTGAAACACCCAAGATGTATGTTTATGACTCAAAATTTTTTTTGCAATGAAATGCAGGGTTCATTTCCTACATTCAAGTTCAAAGATATATTTTTTGTCGACCCTTTTTCGTATGAAACAGGATTTGACGTACTATGATTTGATGGTATTGCACCTAAACCAACCTCAACGTGCAATATCTACAATCATAACCAATTTCAGTACTACTACACTATAATAAATGTAATCTCTAAAATATAAGGTGATGGCGGTCGAATAATTAAAATTCTAAAACAACGTTCTGATCTTGTTTTGTTAAGTTCCGTGTTGAAATGCAAAATAAAACATGATGCATACCCTATATTCACCTCTCTCCCTTACAGTTTCCACTTCATGAAATGTTTACACATATAAGGGTCCCCCATCGTAAATGAGAGGCAACAGTAGTTAACGGATGTTCAAATATTAGCAACAGTAGTTCACCAATGTCCAAAACAAGAGCCGGAAATTACCAGGGGAACATTTAAAACTCACAAGGGAACTGACAATGTCATAGCAAAAAACGAAAATCGACAAAACGAGTCAAGAAAATGTTACAATCGGGATAGGAAAAAATTCGGTATAATAACAGATTAGAGAATATGGTGGTATCTTAAAATCTATGACTGCGAAAATATATCCCTTGTGAGTTGAGACACAAATACATTGTATTGGTCAACCAATTTAAAAAAAGTGACCGTAATACTGCTTTCGTGTCGATGACAGTCGCTCTGCCTCATAACTCAGATGGATTAATATTGTTTATAGAGCACAGTCATTCCTTTATCCATTTTAATACAAATATCAAGATAGAAAAAAGCTGAAGGAATCGGATGTACTCCAAAACCTCTAATGCATTTTGCGTTATCATAAATCTATCAATAACCTTCAAAATATTTTGTTAAATAATCATTTTTTAGTTAATCTTTTCATCTCAAAATATATTTATGTTATAAAAGAACTTTATCTGACCTAATCTCGAACGATTACTCAATGCTGATAAGGGAATTATTATTGTGACGTTAAATACACCCACAGTATGTTCTAATATATTACCGAATTGAAATAATAGCATTGGATACGTGAAACACATTTATTTTATATTTGTTACCTATACTTATTGACGTAAAGAATACTATTTCAATTAATAAAGCATATGGATTGTTATGTTTTTTTTAATGGTCTTTATCGATATCTGTTAGCTATATTGGTAGAAAATACATGTTTTTAAATACAACCAACTTTGAACCATTACCAATGTAAAGATTTACTATCGGGAATCACGACATTTGAAAATGAGGAGCCCTTTTAGTAATTTTCCAAACACAGTGGTTATTTTGTTTTTACGTTTTAACTACAAATCTATCCGAACAGATAAGTCTGGACAGTTTGGCGAGAATGATAAAAGCTTTCGAGTAACTTTCAAGAAATAAAAGCTTGAATTGTTTAAAATATTGTATTCTGAATCTGTCAAACTATTAACATGTGAATTGGTCGCCACTAAATTTTATAAGGATCCGTGTTTTGAATTTTTCCGCATGTAGGACTCATCAACTTTAAACACATATGCGATGGTAGACCCTCATAAAAAAATGTGTGCAGTTATATCACCTTTTTTCTCTAATACAGGCAAGAAACTTTCTTTCGGCATAAATCTATGCTTATTGACATGTTGGTGACCGTAAGATCTGACTTCAAAGTCAAGCATGACAACTAAGAATGTACAGACTAGATCTTCTTTATTTCTCATAATTTGTTCTTCGGGATTGACAAAATGGGGGAACATTAAATCTGATATGATACCCCGAAAATCAAACCACCAATGTGAAAAATGTTCAGCTTTAGATTAAGGCAATAGTAGTTTACCAATGTTGAAATCTAATAAAACACCAGGATTTTCAAACGAGCCGTTATGCATTTTGAATATTACAATATGGGCAAATGAATGAAGGAAGATTGACTTATACCCGCTTCTAAAAAAGGGTTGTGCATATTGACCTCTTGCCTTTATAGCGATAAGGCGTTATCTTTTCACCTGGCACACTGAAGCATGCGCCTAATATATGATTATATTTCATTACTACAAGTTTAACAATGTTTCGCCAACATTTAAGTTAAAATTTCAAGTCAAAAACACGAAATTGGCTCTGACATTTAAACATTATATGTTTATTTCAAAAATTATTTTGAAAACAAATGCAACTTCCAGACCTTAAAAGATTAAATAAAATCTTCCATTAAACAGTTATATAAAGTGGTATGACCGTCCTCTATTATGCAACTTCTGCCTCGTATCTGACAAAGGACATAACTCATTTATATTTGACATAAACAGTCTAAAGAATAAATTGCATGCTGACAACTACGTATCAGAACTTTATTAAATGTCAATATTCATAATTTCACACAGTTGATCACCGTGACCATACAATATTTGTTTGTTGCAAGAGAGCAAAAGTCGGTCATCATCTTTGATTCCCTCTAGATATCCATTAATCGAAGAAGCTTTCAATCTATTCGATTATGACTTTGTGTAGCAAACAAGATTGTAGTCAGATGACAGGTCAGAACAGAATAGTATTTATAAATTAATGTTTGCTTCTGTTTCTGTCAAATATAATGGATTCAAATGAGTGCATCATTGATTACTTATTTGTAATAAAAATTCATGGCATATTGTTAAAGGATTTCTGAGGTTATGTATTGCATTTAATTTTTTATCATTGTTTTATCCATTCATTTTTATTTTATAAGTATATTTCTATTATCTTTTTGGCCTTTTGATATTTCCTAACAGAAAATGAAATAAAATTGTTCAGCTTTAGAAATTTGAAATTAACATTTTGTCAATGATATAAATTTGGGAAAGATAATTTTTTTCTCCTTATTTCACTTAAAAAATCCATAAACGTATGATATACTAAGTTGACGAGTCCAAATGTCGTAAAGGTATATACTAATTCGGTGAGTCCATACATCATACGTTTACATCTGAAAATGTACCATTTAAAATAATTTATTTTGTATGATTATAACAGTTATTATGACATTGGTAATCATGTGTTTTCTTAAGATTCGCATGGTTGCAACATTAAGAAATAACAGTACGTTTAAAAGCACTTATCCCATTAAGTACTGAATTCAATGACATAACAACAGCATAAAATATAACCATAATAGAAAATTCAATTACTCGTCACCGAACACAACCCAATGTTTAAGAAAATAGTTGAGTATATAATGAACACAACTAACTGTACAGTTAAAACTATTAAGATTTCACTTAATGAACAGAAATTGAAAAATTCTTCTTATACAACATATTTTTTTAGAAACGGCTAACTGATACATAAGAACACATATAGACTAACAATAAAACATTTGGATTATCTTTCTTTTAACAAAAATCGTTCCTAGCACATATCTAATGCAATATATCAAATAAATAAATCTGACGCAGCAATGATTTTTCAGATTATCGTTTTATATGAAAAAAGGTAATAACATTTTCAGTAATTTTGTCAGAGAAAAAGACTAGACGGCATTTTTATAATACTAGATATTCATGATCAGTTGTGAAAGTAGAATAGTTTGTTTTATGATGTTGCTGTCATATTGGCACATATACCCCCAAAACTTATCTTATTCAAAGCAAATTAAAAACAGTATATCTGTAGATTAAAGTATATTGGAGAAAAAAATCTAACGTAAACTACATCAACTTTTATCGCAATATTAAATGTTTCAGCGTTATCATTCTTCAAAGCAAAATGTTATCCAGTTATATACTAAATGACGTCATAATAGTGTCATGTTTATTTGCTTTACCACACAGATATTTTTTTTGAAACAATAGGTAAATGTTTTATAATGTGATGGACTGAAAATAAAAATTACAATGCTTCATGAAATAATTTCGCCACGCACACACATTTTTCAGCAAATGGTTTGATAAATATTTTACCCGTTTTGTTTTTGGTTTGAGCATTTTCAGGACTATATAAAATTAGAAGTTGGTATGATTGCCAACGAGACAACTATCCACCAGAAACTAAATAACGTAAATATTATCAACGATAGGTGCATATTTCAAGGTTTATAATAGTATCTAATGATAAAATGAGATTTCAAATACCATTTAATTGCATCTGAGGAATAGAGAAAAAAACACAGAAGCTTTTTTTCAACATGTTATATAGTAAAGGTATTAAATGATTTCTGTATGTAAAACATTTGTCTTTAATAAACTTTAAGGTATGCTTTATGGCAAGCCAAACATATAAAACTTTAAGGTATGCTTTATGGCAAGCCAAACATATAAAACTTTAAGATGCTTTATGGCAAGCCAAACATATAAAACTTTAGAAAGAACAAAAGGGCCTCTACAGAACAACACAAAATTCGTTTTAACTAAGGTCGTTAATTATCCATTTTAACTGAGGAAATTCCGAAACAAGATTTTAACGAAAGAAATTTATGTATTACAGAAAAATTCATCGGTACAAGGACATCATTCGTAAATATAGCTCAACATGCAGACTTCTTATACGTTCAGGTATTTCACATCCAATCTTTTATGGTAATATTCTTTATAAAGCACTAAAATGTCAGTATTCACCTCAGAAGCTAACAAAACCTTTAAATAGACTTATTAAGAAGGATATAGTTACGATACTGTTGTCAGGTCATTAAAGATTGCATATTTTGGCTTTAATATTGATTCACTTATAGGGTCTTTGCATCGGAACTAAACACATTTATTTAAAACCAGTTGTTGGCATGACACGGGTTATGCTCTTCTCATATATTTTATGATGGTATGATACTAAACCCTAACGGGAGGGATTGTGCCTGATATTCATATGATGAAGATATAATCTTTCAATCAGTTTAATTGAGGTCTGGAGCTGGCATGTCAGTTAACTGCTAGTAGTCTGTTGTTATTTATGTATTATTGTCATTTTGTTTATTTTCTTTTGTTACATCTTCTGACATCGGACGCGGACTTCTCTTTAACTGACTTTTAATGTGCGTATTGTTATGCGTTTACTTTTCTACATTGGCTAGAGGTATAGGGGAGGTTGAGATCTCATAAACATGTTTAACCCCGCCGCATTTTGCGCCTGTCCCAAGTCAGGAGCCTCTGGCCTTTGTTAGTCTTGTATTATTTTTACTTTTAGTTTCTTGTGTATAATTTGGAGTTTAGTATGACGTCCATTATCACTGAACTAGTATATATATTTGTTTAGGGCCAGCTTAAGGACGCCTCCGGGTGCGGAATTTCTCGCTGCATTGAAGACCTATTGGTGACCTTCTGTTGTTGTCTGTTCTGTGGTTGGGTTGTTGTCTCTTTGACACATTCCCATTTCCATTCTCAATTTTTTAAGCACATTTTAATTTATGTACCGTTTCAACGAACGATGAATTATTTACACTTTATTTTCGGCGAAGAACCATTACATAAGTAATTGGGAAATTAAGTTAACTTCCCTGTAACATTTCATCGATACAATTTTTTGTCGGAAATTTTTATGGGATTTCAAAAGTTTTGCAGAATACTAAATAACATAGTTTAATTGATTTGTGAGAATATTTGAAACTGCTGTAACAGTTGCTTTCATGTTAATGTGCCTTAAGTTACTTTAAAAAAATTATATTGATGGAATATTTGTTTTACATTTTACCTCTTTTTATATTTATAAATATAATAATTATGTTATTTGCGTTTTTTACAAGCATGAGATGAACGACATTTATTATAAATATATGTTATTATCGAAAATCAAAATTAGAAGCTATAAATTGTCCATCATTCCCAATTATTAGGTCTCACTGTCAAATTAGTTTCCTAAGCCTATACAAATCTCCTATTAAGCACAGATTATTTTTAGAAAATTAAAGATATTCTTTTCATGTAGCTTACGCAGATTAAAGCAATTGATGTTATCGTTCGATTATGAAAAAAAAAAAAAAAAAAAAAGTGGTGGCTACACCAAAAACAAATTAGTATGACAATGTTCGTTCCAATCAAAAATAGCTATACAGTTAGTCATAATAAACAGTCAATGATCTAATGCAAATTAAAGCGTTTTTTTACGATTAAATTTCTCTTTTTACAACAAAAGAGCGACAACTCTAACTAAAAATCGTGAGATGATTTAGTCAAACGTATATATACATAGATAAATCAATAAGACAATGACTGGAGATAGCGATGTACAGAGCATGCCGGTCTGTCCCTTTCATAAACTTTGATAATCTGGGAATGTTAATACCAACAATATTTTTGTAGTTAAAAGCAATTTAGTTATTTGCCAGTAGAAATTAATATTTCTATAATTTTATTTAGATATGTCTTTATTTTTCATTGCCACTGGACGTTAAACAACCAACAATCAATCAATCTTTTATTTTCCCGAATCAATATAAGCTTACATCAAATTTTAGTTTGGACTATTAAACTCAGATAGTACCAATCTTCAAGTAGATAGCTCCTCCACAGCAAACTTGACCCAAGGGTTTTTTGGTTTAGTTCTGTTTTAAAACGTTTCATATTTTTGGCTATCCTAGTTTGTTGTCTCAATTTGACCTGATAGAGTTTTTCCTAGAAACACATTGTGTGCACGATAATCAAAAGATTCGTTTAAACTTTTCAACTACCATTAATTTGGTGCTGATGCTGAAGATCTTTCAGTTATCCGAGTTATAATTATCCAAGTAGCTAGATGCTGGCATGATTAAATTGATACGTGGTAAAACGAAAGTTGTAATTCCCTCAAGCAAACCTAACTATAGATGTTTTTTGTTGGGTTTTTTATTGTAAGCCCCCATTTTTCAACAACAAAAAAATCATAATATATTTTTCGACCGTTCAAATATTCTTTGATCATTATAGTATCATAAAAGAAAGGCTCAGCAAGTTATGATTGAACAATGGACTATTCAACCTTTAATACCTATTTTCGGTGAGGGAAAATATACCATTTTCAATGCAAGAAATTTTGAAATTAAGTAAGACTTATTTGTTACATTTAATCCATAAAAATGATTGCAGTTCTGGTTTTAAAGTGCTTGATGTGAGTCGGAAAGTTTAAGGAATTCCATAGAAAAGTATTAGCTGATAATCCCTTTCTTGTGGAATTAACTAAATACACTAGTTTAAAATCTATATGACTGTCATACAAGTGAGAGGTTTAGCTAGCTATAAAACCAGGTTTAACCCACCATTTCTACATAAGGAAATGCCTGTACCAAGACAGTTATTTCCATTCGTTTGATGTGTTTCAGCTTTTGATTTTGCCATTTGATAAGGAATTTTCCGTTTTGAATTTTCCTTGGAGTTTTTTTGTTATTTTACTTTTTAATGGATTTATGAGGTTATAACATTTGTAAACTGCTGTTGATTTATTGCCCCAACACATGAAAATGCGGATGAAGTTGCTTTTTTTCTATTAAATTGATAGAACATTCGTTCTTACATTTTACCCTTTTTTTTAAAGTCATAATACAAATTATCTTCGTTTTTTGTACAATTCACGCATAATCATGTGTCTGAACGACGTTACCAGTATCTTAGCAGAGCTCACTGACCTAACTTCATATGTCAAAATGTCATCCCTAAATAAAAAATAAAAAGTAAAAGGTTATCAATTGTCTGGTCATTCGGAATACGGAAGTCACACTGTCAAATACGCTTCCTTAGCCTAAAAAAATCTTCAGTAAAGCAGATAATTGAAAGAAAAAAATAAACATTCTTTTTAAATAGTAGCCATAGATCAAAGCAATTTATGTTATCATTCGATGATGACAAAAATACCGGTAGCGTCTACAACATAAACTATATCGTGTTGACAAGTTATGATCTGTAAAGTAAATGGGAATCTCAGTTCTTTTCAAAGTAGGAATCATCAGAATAGATATACAGACAGTCAAAAGAAATAATCAATGATATAATGCAAGTTAAAGCGTTTTTTGACAATCAAATCTTTCTTGTTATTGCAAAGGAGCGACAACTCTGACTTTAAAATTTAGAAAAATCAGTCAAACGTTTATTTATGTAGATAAAAATGTTAATAGCATATCAGTCTATTCCTTGAATAAACGCACATGATATAAAAATAACAATGGAAAGGTAATACCAATTAAAGTATTGTAGCGTTATATAAGGAACAGAGTAAGTCCGCGAAGTCCTAAATCTGGCCCTAAAAATAAAATTTGTTATATCAAATATAAAATCCTATAACTGTGATCTCAAAATGCAAGGGTAAATAAAGTAGACCTTTTTTTCTGTCTGCTGTTTGTTTTAACCTTCAGTTTCAAAAAGTA
Organism: Mytilus coruscus; assembly: GCA_017311375.1. Classification (NCBI taxonomy): domain Eukaryota; kingdom Metazoa; phylum Mollusca; class Bivalvia; order Mytilida; family Mytilidae; genus Mytilus; species Mytilus coruscus. Next base: position 17,515,917 of record CM029596.1, read on the forward strand.
TAATATTTTACTGCCTGTTTTTGTGCATTTCTAAGGTATTTTTTTTCTTATAAAAAAAATTGGTCACACACTTTGATCAAAATAAATTTATAATTACAAAGATGTATATGGATCAGATACACATCCTAACAAAAATTCATGGAAGTTCTTGCATTTGGTCAATATCTTTTGCAGCAGAAACTATTTAAATATAGCCAAAAAAATTGGTAAAGAAACATATTTTCTTCATGAAAGTGCACAATTGTGACGTCAAAATGACACCATGAGTGTTCTAATGTATCAGAAATTGTTGATTCCGTATTTGACAGATATTTTTACGTAATTTGTCATCAGATCTTTACTATTATTTCTGAATTCAGATTTCACAGTATCTTAGGTAAATTTTGACTCTCAGTGAATTTGCTCTTTTGTTGTTTGTCAGTAGAACTAAATATTCATATAACCTCAATCAGATGTATCTCTATTTCCTTAATGAATCTAAACTTAAATGAAATAAAATGCTCCGCTAGGCGCAGCTTGATACGACCGCAGAGGTCGAACCTTGAATAGTTGAGGCAAGTATGGACACTACATTCAAGCTTGATTCAGCTCTGAATCTTGATTGTGAATAGATATTTGACACAGCATAGGCTTCTGACACAGAATGAATGTGATCTAAGAACTGAAAAATTTGAAATTGGTCCAATATCAAAAATCTAAAAACACGGTTAGATTTAGCATATCCAAGTACACCAGGAATTTAATTTATTTATTTATTGATGGTCAATATTAGCTAAGTTTTTAAAGGAGTTTGCTTCATCAATATATATATAGCATTCTGAAAATTAATGTATACAAAATAACAAACCTACCACTAAGTTTTTCCAACAATTTACAAAAAAAAAAAAAAAAAAAAAAAAAAAAAAAAAAAAAACAATTTCAAAATAGCATTCATCTTTAATAAAATGTCTTTATGATTTTTATAAAACTTACCTTTAACTTTGAATATCTTTAAAAATATCTAATAATGAACAGTAAATTTCAAATTATATTCATACATTATTTCTAAAATTAGAATTTGATGTCATATCTATTTTTAACTATGATTCTACTAACAATTTCTATAAATTGTGCAATTCAGCTCTGAATTTGGATTGTGATTAAATATCTGACATAGCATAAGTTTCTGACACAGAATGAATGTGGTCTAAGAACTTAAAAATTTGAAATTGGATATTTATCTATTATGGTCCAATACCCAAAATCTAAATACATGGTTAGATTCAGCATACAAAGAACCCCACGAATTCATTTTTGATGAAATCAAACAAAGTATAATTTTGGACCTTTTGGACCTCAATGTGGACCCATTTGATAACGGGGCCCAAAATCCAAAATCTGAACACACTGTAAGATTCAGCATATCAGATAATCCCATATATTCAATTTTTGTTGAAATCAAACAAACTTTAATTTTGAATCCCGATTTGAACCAATTTGAAAACTTGGCCCAAAATCAAAAATCTAAATAGATATAAGAAGATGTGGTATGAGTTCCAATGAGACAACTCTCTATCCAAGTCAAAATTTATAAAAGTAAACCATTATAGGTCAAAATACGGTCTTCAACACTGAGCCTTGGTAAGCTATAAAGGGCCCCAAAAATTACTAGTGTAAAATCATTCAAACGGGAAGACCAACGGTCTAATCTATATAAAAAACGAGAAACGAGAAACACTTATGAACCACATCAACAAACGACAACTACTGACCATCAGATTCCTGACTTAGGACAAGTACAAACAATTGCAGCGTGTTTAAACGTTTTATTAGTACCAAACCTTCACCCTTATCTTAAACAATAGTGTTACATCACAACATAGAAAGACACACTATAAAATATCAATTGAAATGGCTTAACTCAATCGAAAGACATATTAACACCAGTGAACATACACTGAACAAATAAATTTGATCTATGATACAATGTAAATACAAAAAAAATAAACTAAGGGAAGAATAATTAGAGTAACATGTTATACTGCTGTGAAATGTTAAACAATTTCAGAAAAACAATTACTTTAAACACAGGTAAATGAAAATAATTTTGTTGTTAGGTATTCGTGTACAGTTCAATTGGAGAAAGGAAATATTTTTACAAAATAAATAATTCTGATGTTTATAGTACGAAGAAGTGAAAATTTATAGTAATACCAAACACTTATCAAAGCTGGTATATAGACCAGATATAACCCTAAAAAAGTAAACATTAAATAACAAAAAAGCATTACAATTAGTATCAACAGGTCAAATAAACAAGAAAGTACTATTTGAGAGTACTCGCAGTTACTGACAGCTAGTTAAAAGCCAAAAACAATTAATAATAAAAAAAATCATGCATTAGAAACTAAAATCAACTAAAACACATCCCAGGGATTTAGTATTTTAACGTCATGGACAGTCATAGAAGACATGACTTGTGCAATGCCAAAAATAAATGTATCGACAGGCAGTAGGATAGTTAGGAGTTAACCTCTTTATAGATCAAAATGAACGTGGGTGTGTCTTTTTACATCCCGTTTGAAAAGAATACAAATTAAGTAATGTTTTAGTTTGCTGATGACAAAATCGATATTAGTGCCAATGTAAACTATATTCAAAGATCTAATTACAACATTGGTAAGATAACCTTTAAATACACGTTTAGATCAGCATATTCAAGAACCCCTTGAAATCAATTTTTGTTAAAATCAAACTAAGTTTAATTTTGGACCCTTTGGACTTTAATGTGGACCAATTTGAAAACCGGGCCCAAAATCCAAAATCTAAATACACGGTTAGATTCAGCATATCAAAGAACCCCAATAATTCAATTTGTTTTGATATCAAAGTTTAATTTTGAACCCATTGGACATCAATGTGGATCAATATAAAAACAGGGCCAATAATCCAAAATATAAATACTAGTACACAGTTAGATTCAGGATATTAAAGAACTCCGAGTTTTCAAGACTTTGAATTAAACCCCACTGAAAATGGTCAAGAAATAAGCAATTTATACAAAGTATTAGAAAAGTGTTGTTTTTGGTCCCTTTTTTCTAAACGGTTACCCCAAATCAATCCCAACCTTCCTTTTATGGTATGGAATATTGTGGTAAAATTGCATAGAGATCCATAAACTTATTGTCCTGAAACAAGAAAAATGCTTGTTTTTGGCCCCTTTTTTGCGCCTTATTCCTAAACAGTTGGGGTCATTACCCCCAAAATCAATCCCAACCTTCCTTTTGTGGTATGGAACTTTGTTGTACAATTTCATAGAGATCTATACACTTATACTCAAGTTATTGTCTGGAAACCAAATGTCTTCGGAAGACGACGACGCTGACAACGTCATAACATTATACGACTGCAATAATAAATATATCAATGAGTCATAGAGTTCTGCCTCACGGTTATAAATATAATAATGAGTGATATAGTTCTGTCTAACGGTAATAAATATAATAATGAGTGATAGAGTTCTGCCTCATGGTTATAAATATAATAATGAGTGATACAGTTCTGCCTCACGATAATAAATATAATAATGAGTGATTGAGTTCTGCTTCACGGTTATAAATATGATAATCAGTGATTGAGTTCTGATTCACAGTAATAAATAGATAATGAGTGATTGAGTTCTGCTTCATCGTAATAAATTATAATAATAAGTGATTGAGTTCTGCTCCATGATAATGAATATAATAATGAGTGCATGTTCATTGTTCTTAAAGGGACAAGACTGCTTTCTTACAATGATAACGGCATTGACCATATGCGAAACACACAACAGCATGCTTAAGCCATGTTTAATCTCGTCGCGTGTACAACTGTAAAAAATCACAATCATTAATCTCTGCTATTGGTGATCATATCATATATATATATATATTGGTACAGTATGTCTTTAAAATTGACATAGCACCTAACCTGCAATGCCTTTCGTAATTTTGTTTGTGAAAAGGATAGTTTTAGAAATAAAGACCATAGATAACCGTTCAGACGTTTTTCCCCCCTTTTCCTTGTACTTATTAAAGACATCGAAAATTTCGAAGATTATGAAAAATTAAGAAAACTGAATTATTTCCAAACACACACAAATTAAGAGCACACTGATTTAAAGAAGATATTCCTTATGTTTTACAAAAATCCGCTTGTGTTTACCTTTTGAAACAAAAAAGGTAGGCATGTCTGTCCAAAGGTAAGAAATGTCCAAGAAACCGAAATTTGGATTAAATGTCTGCAATTTTGACCTCATTTATCTCTAAAAGTAGCGCATGAATGTACATTTTCTGTTATATATTTGAATTGACAAAGTAAAAAATAGCTTGTATGTAAATTTCGTAAAATAATCACCGTGGGATCAAAACTGTGTCGTTTTCTGTGTAGTGCTTTGTTTTTTGTTTGTGTTTTCATATATTTTTGTTTGATCTAAGGATTGTCTGTCCGGAATAAGGGTTTTATTTGTTTGTTTGGTATGTTCTGCCTTTTTTGCAAAGCCGTTTCAATAATGCACACCAAAAAACAAGAAATTTTCAATTAATAACAGACCTTGATCGTCATGTGTATAAATATATTTCTATACAAGTTGCATAAATTACAGAAAAAAAATCCTCAAATTATATCGTACCAGAAAATATAAAAAAACGTTAATGGACTCTTCGCTTTTTTGTGATTTCCTCTTATTCTGATTTATCCTGAAGTAAAGATGGTTCCTTCTCCTTGATTCCAAACTGCACTCTTTGAAGAAGAAAAAAACGTTTATCTTATTGTTGTGAAAATAAGGAGGCGTTCTCTGCAATGTAAATATCTTCAGATATAAAAAAATCTTCGATATGGAAATTCAATTTTATTTTACGTAAATGTAGCTAATCTACCATCATGAATTATATGATGCAATATTACACAAACCTTTGTACCGTAATTATGGTTAAATTCACCGTCTTGAATAAGGCTTACAGGAAAGCGATATTCTGGTCTCAAATAAAATATAATTGAGTCTAGCTGTCAATCATTTGATTATGCAAAATTAATTTTTGACATCATAAGAAATTGGTTAATTAATTCCAAATATTGAAATCATCACACAATGAGCACGATCACGCATAGGGTGTATATTGTGTTGTATGTCAGAAACAGTTATTGTATTGGATCTCTGACGTAAACAGTCCACTTAATACATATAAAACTTTTTTCTGGATCACAACTGTCTTATTGTTTAATGTCGCCAGTATGGTCCTATCGATGAAGTGGGTTTTTTGAGTTTTTTATTTTTTTTACTTAGTATATATAAACCGTCATCCACGATGGAGATTTTCGTCATCTCAGCTTGCAGCTTTTGGTTATGTTTAACTGTGCCAGGGGTAATCGAACTTTGTATGGTGGTAATTTTGAAAGAAAAAGAATACTCTACATACATGCACAACGTCTGAAGTTCAAACCATTAAAATTAAAATATTTACAGTCTTTCCGTCTTTATAACCATATTGTTGCCTGTCATATACCAACATATGGAAACATGGTATCTCTTTTTTGTTTGGTAGTCTCATAAATATTTTCTAAGGTATTTTGGAAACAACTTTGTATTGCCTAGTAGTCAGCACTACTTTTGTGTTGACATGGCTTAGCATTGATTAAGTCATAATTATAAATTAACTATTTAAAAAACTTTGAATTCTACTAATACTCATGATTTTCTACCCACGGAATAGATTACCTTAGCTGTAATTAATAAAACCATTCGGAATTTTGAGTCCTCTATGCCCTTCAATTTCATACTTTTTTTGGCGTCACTGATGATTTGTAGACGAAACGCGTGTCTGGCGTACAATCGTGGTATCTATGATGAGTTTGTTAGTTTAGAAGGTTAGCTCAAAGACACCTTTGTGTTGAAGAACCTATGATTCGATTTTCTTTCATAAAGGCACATAAGGTATGTAAAAGTTCTTCAACTTAAGGGAAAACTAGTGTACATCCTCTTGATAACAACTTAGCCATTCACTTATAGGGAAAACTAGTGTACATCCTCTAGATAACAACTTAGCCATTCACTTATAGGGAAAACTAGTGTACATCCTCTTGATAACAACTTAACCATTCTCTTACAGGGAAAACTAGTGTACATTTTCCTTGATAACAACTTAAGCATTCACTTACAAGGAAAACCAGTGTACATTTTCCTTGATAACAACTTAAGCATTCACTTATAGGAAAACTAGTGTACATCCTCTTGATAACAACTTAACCATTCACTTACAGGGAAAACTAGTGTACATCCTCTTGATAACAACTTAACCATTCTCTTATAGGAAAAACCAGTGTACATTTTCCTTGATAACAACTTAAGCATTCACATATAGAAAAACTAGTGTACATCCTATTGATAACAACTTAACCATTCACTTACAGGGAAAACTAGTGTACATCCTCTTGATAACAACTTAACCATTCTCTTACAGGGAAAACTAGTGTACATCCTCTAGATAACAACTTAACCATTCACTTATAGGGAAAACTAGTGTACATCCTCTTGATAACAACTTAACCATTCACTTACAGGGAAAACTAGTGTACATTCTCTTGATAACAACTTTACCATTCACTTACAGGGAAAACTAGTGTACATTTTCTTGATAACAACTTAACCATTCACTTACAGGTTAGTGTTCCGACAGTTTTACTTATTATGACACCTACCGAGCAATAAACAATCCAAATACCAAGCATAACAAAAACAACAACAAAAAAACCGACACATATTCAAAATATTTGTTGCAATTGGTAGATAGGCCTTTCAACCAGGTTCATAAAAAGTACTACATTCTTATTGGTGGTAATTGCACCCAAATCAACGTAGCACTGTTTCTGTATTTGTATAGTTATTTCATGTCATGAAATCAATTACCATATCCCTTTTTCTATTTCCTTTCGGGAAAGGAAAAGATATTAAATAAATGCTCTTATGTCGGCATTTACTTTATTGATAGATGATTTTCTGTGGATTGGTTGTCATTTTGTCTATTTCATTAAGGTACAATATTGCCCCTACCAACACTTCGTTTGTATTCTAGATACTACTAATTATATAAACCTATCACCTATATTATAGTACAACACGCTTGAACATGAAACATCGTTAAGATTTTTATTTCCTAAACTTTAATTTTCTTTTCTCAGAATTGATATATATATCCTGCTCTAACTATGTCAACATTTTTATTTAATTAACTATTGAAGAACTTGTTTCAAACAGAGTGTTCTTAGAAACTACTTAGTCATGGTTGTATCAAAAAAGGTAAAAGAAAAAGAAAATATTATCAATATTGAAAGAAAATATGCTCGTCATCGCTAGTTAATTGAGAATTACATTCTTTCCTTGATGGCCGTCTATAGATTTCCCATATGTTGGTTATACTTAATTCTGAAACAGAACTGCGTATAATAAATTGCTTGATGGGAAAATGAGACAAGATCGTGGACGTAGCAGGTTGACTAGGATATTTTTGTCTTCTACAGGGGCCCTAGATTTTCTTCGAGTTTACTGGAGTTCATACTACCAAGTTTAATGTTGTCGTTAATAACTTTGTATTTATCTCCGTTTGAACCGTTTGTATCATGGTTTCATTGCTTTGATTTTTACTTGGTTTCGATACTCTTCTAGTCTTTGTTGAACATGTTTTGTTGATACCATATGTAGACGTATTTTGTGTCCATATAAACAATTCCAATAATTAAAAATAGACAATTTAATGAATTATAAACTGTTTTATAGTTGTTATTTTCAGAATCACTTTTAAATCTCAAATAATATGAAAAATAGTTCAGGATAAAGTTGTTGTGGAAATGAGGTCTTCGGACTATGTTTATTTTTCGATAGTGCACGCAATTCCCTCTACTGCAATTTGATCGGCATGTACTAAAAGGTGGAGTGGAGTGGAGTGGAGTGGTGGAGTGTTGGAGTGGAGTCATGGAGTGAAATACTTAACATATCCAACAATCAATATTTGATTTTTCATCAAAATTGGACAATATTTTGGGTAGCATTTTATGACAGCTTAGTTGGAGGTGGGATTATAATGTCTATCGTGTAATTTTCTGTACTGTCCTGAATTGTAGTGTATTTTTAATAAGAAGGGGGAAGCAAAGGCCCAGTAACCTATGTAGTTAAAATTGATTTTGGACGAGCTCACAAAACTTCTATTAAAGTACACATAGTGCTTATGTTAATTTCCAAATTGTGGTAGGTTTAGTCCCTAGTAAAAAAATGTATGTCTTATTCCCGGCAAAATATGTTAGAATCAAACAGAGGCTAAAAAATCATCTTGTGATAAAAATATTAAAATTATTAATATTTTTATTAACAATGGGCTATGATATTATAAAATTAAATTGTCAATCAACATTTTCACATAGATTTTATCTTACATGTTAATTTAATGACTGTACTATTTAAAATAGTTTGTTTCTTCCAATTAAAAATAGATAAGGAAAATGTATCTAGCCACCATCGCCTGTCCATAGAACCCATAAAACTGTCATTACTATAACCTTAGAAACTAAATAACTTAAATAGATGAGAAATGTTGTTGTTTTGATTAATTTGATAAAATAAACAGATGTTAAATCAGTACAAACCACACACTATATAGGTTCTGCATATTATGAAAACAAGACTGAAAAGCATAAATAAATTAATATATACATGTATATATATTTAGATATACCGTAAGATATAAGTATATAAAGAAAACATTTTCAACAAATTTTATTGTAAAATTAAAGCTTTATCTATTGTCCTGAACATTTAACGTTGAATTCTAGCGATTCTAGTAAAGCAAATGCTCATCTGATAAACTTTGCTTTATTTCGTTATGGATTAAAACATCTTTGAATTCAAACTGAGGATCCTTTTTTCTTGCACAGTCAACATTTAAATGAAAATATGTGTTTTGTAGAGAAACAGATTGTTTCAAGATTTTAGATCTTGGACTTAAATACATTCTATGATCATATCTTTTTAACACAAGATCATTTGGAACATTTCTATGCTTATCTGAAAATGATTGTCCACAGCCGTAACATTTTCTTATTATTCCAGCTATGAAAGTAAGATGGAATGGTTGTTTATTTAAATCCGGTCTTTGAACTTCAGTGTCTTGTCTATACTCATTCACCTCTAATGACTGTTTGTTAGCAGAGCCCTTCCTTTTTTGTGTCGCACTTGATGCCTTTTTGTTAACTAAGGTAAAATTGCTGAAACACCCCCTCCTAAATTATAGAAATCTATCATTTAACATTAATCACGTTTTTTTTTTAATATTGTTTGGAAATATAACCTTAAAAAATGCCCATGACACATCCAATGTGAATTACAATGGTATAATGTTCATGAATGCAGTTGGACGCTGTTGAAACATTTATTTTATGATTTTTATAGTACACATGTATACAAAAATATCTTATAAATTGGTTTAATTTCAAAACTATTGAACCCACAACTCCACTACACTTTATTTCCTAATTCCATGTTTTCACTCTGTGACTCCACTCTGTGACTCCAGCACTCCACGACTCCACTCCACCACTCCAACACTCCACTCCACCACTCCACTCCACTCCACTCCACCTTTTAGTACATGCCAATTTGATCTTGCTGTTCAAAATTTAATGTGAATGAAATGAATGCTTGGCATACGAATAAATGTTTATCACATTTATAACCGTCATCAGAATGAATGTCACAGAAATATCTGTTTACATTGCGTTTGTTGAATATAGGGAAAGTATAACTGTGATAACATGATACAAATATAACAATGGGTTGTATTCAACATGACATAATAGTCTGGATAGGAGATAAATGAATTGATAAATACATGATTATACTGTTACTCTTGGGATACCGCTTCCATTATCTTAGCATTGTTAGGTCTGCATCATTTTGATTAAATTCTATATTTAGAGTTGTTAAATACTCATTTATATGGAATGCATGTATAGAATATATTCAACAACAAGAAATTACAAACTTTCATTTGGAAAATAACGTTGTTGGACGCCAGAATTAAATTCAAGAACAAAAGTTTGTTCATATGTATTCCATAGATAAAGGAGTACAATCTTAACCCATTTGAGAACATCAGATTTTATCATTTACAAGGTACACAACAAATCTTATTCATCCGGTTTGATCGAAAGTAGCTGTCTGTTTAATTATTGGATAAAGAAGGTGTGAAAGTTTACATATTGACGGATTGAGAAAAGACAATAAAATAGCAACGTTAGTAAATGCATGTAAAAATGCAATTTTGATAATTATGAAAGGTGTCTACCGATAGAAACCGATTTTTAACTGAAACGCCCATTTCGACCTGAACAGGTCTCAAACCACTGAACAATCAATTAATAAGTCAGGAACAGTCACTCAATGTTTTGTTCAGTACTCGACACATCTGTTGCAGCCAATTAAGATTTGTTCAGTCTGATTTCAAACTTTTCCTTAGACCATACTCAGCCATTCTCGTCCAATGGAAAATCAGTGTTTTTCCTTCTATTTTTTTATATTACATGGCTTTCCATGCACTATAAAATGCTATACATGAATGACTTTTCATTGTAGAGTAATTATGTAAGTGAACTCTTCAAAACTTCACTAAGAATTGTACAATCCACGGGTGTAATTTTCATAGAAAAAGAGCAAAAGAAAAAAATATGAATACTGTTATCTAATTATTATGAATGAAAACAGGAGAATAGAACTATAAAAGCATTTTAAGTTGAGATTTTAACATGAATTACATTATATAATGGTACATATATACAACAAACAAACCCCGTGCTAAACGTTTCTTGAATAAAAAAAAAACTAATATCAATAACTTCAGTGTTAATAAAAGTTTGTATAATTGCCGAAAGCTTTGGTTTGTAAGTGTTAGTTTAGGTATACTTTTTTCTGAATATTTGGTAAACCTGTTTCTTCATTTAGATATCTCTTATTCGTGTATTTTCTTCTTGATTGGTTTGTTTTATTTGTCTTAGCTGGTTTGGTACTTTCTACCTATTATTACAAATGAAATATCAAATTCATGTTAAAGCTATTTCAATTGGTAGACAAACTTTTACAAAACAATCGAAACATTTAAAGGCGTTCGTGTTGCTTTAGCTTTACTTTTCAATGTTGTATTTTCTACTAATATTATCTTTTTTTCAATATCTGTGTTAATTTCACCGGTAACACCGCCTTGTCTATCATAAAGTTGATAATCAGTGTTTTGCTTTCAAGCTGTCACATTTGATAGAGTATTAGGCATGGTTTTCGGGTAAAATAATTTACAAAAATTTGTCGATGTCTTAAGGTTAAAAAAAAGAGTCAAATCCACTTTTGTATGATGCCTAATAATCATCAACTATTCTAACAGGAGTAACACTGTGGGTGGGTGTCAGTAATAGAGCAGGAACTGTTAACCCCTTCCGAAGCACCTGAATTCCCCATGTTGTTTTGTGGTACCCGTGTTGATTAATCTTTGACCTTCCGTATGGTGATTTGTGGACTGTGTTGTTTGTCTATTTGTCTATTCATCTTGTTTTTATTTGATCATGGTGTTGTCTCTCTTTCTTCGACTTACGGTTTTTATTGTCCCCTTCTTTTGAGGTATGCCAACATATAATAATATCACAGGCTTTTCGTAATGTTGAACAAAAAATAGATGAAATGATTTTTATCTGTAAAAATAAATAAAAATCGGACGCATATAAACCGAAAATAAACAGATACTACCATGTTACTAAAAAGAAAAATGACGAAAAGACAAACAATAGTCTATAAAACAAAAAAAGCAAAAACAAAAGATCTACACAAAAACCAGGGGTAATACAAGGTTTTCAGGAAAGGTTTTAATAAGTTATCATTCATGATTGCCTTATTAGACTCCAATACAGTAAAGATTCTATATCTCTGTTTGCTGAGACTGCATAGGTTAATAACATGTGTATTATTCATTTCAGTATCGTTATATAACTTAAAGTGAAAATATCGATAAATGAAATGTACTTGTAAATAACTAATGAAAATATTAATTCTATACATTATACGCGCAGGTGTATTAAATTGTTAAGGAAAAATGGGTTTATGATTCTGTTTTCAAATCACCACCGACTTCTTTTAACTGACTTGAAATTTGTTTTTCAGACATGGTAATTTCCGCTGAAACAGAAACTGATCTGTTAAAATGTAACTCTATTGATATTCTCGTCAGCAGTTGTGTCAATAGTAATAGATTACTATAAAGTGCATGTTACTAGAGAAGATGTACTTATATAAACCATGTGAGGATCAGGGGATAATTGTTTTGTAAGATGTCTTGAATACATAAATACTTATTTAACTGTAACTATTATGGTGATCAGAAGTTATGATGCAAAAAAAACTCTTGAAAACAACATGTAGTTTACCGGTGTTAGGTACCGGTCCACTAAAGAATAGTAAAGAGAGGATCAGGTATCAAATCTTTGAACTATAAAAAGGTGAATACCACAGGGATTTCCCTTGCGGACATTTATAAAAAGAAGTATTTCATACCCAGATTTTTACGGTATATTATTTTAAAACCTAACAATTAAAGGGATTGTCGTTTCAATATATATTAGCCCTTGCTGTTCTAACATTAATTATCGCGTTCGGTATTTTAACTGATTTACAAATATATGCCCTGCATTACAGAATATCTTCTTCTCCTGTACAATATATGACTAAAAGCTGTATAAAATCTACTCTGTAGTACAGAAACCGACACAAATGTAGAATGGTGTAAACGGCATAATTTCATATCAGCAGGTTAAGTACTCGGAGATTGATTTCATAACTGAAAGCGTTTGTCATACGGTATTATTTTTTAGTTTTTGCTTGTGTTTATGATATCGGTGTTTTAAGAATATTAAGTGGTTTAGTTTTACTGACTGTTAATGAATGATCTTGTATGTACCTTTTATATTCCACTGCTTGAGATTAAAGGAGGAAAAATGTGTGTTAAAAAAAGCTATAATATGTATAAAATAGTGCTAAGCGTTTTTTTATAATATATAGATATAAGAAAATGTGGTATGAGTGCCAATGAGACAACTCTCCATCCAAGTCAAAATTTATAAATGTAAACCATTATAGGTCAAAGTAAGGTCTTCAACACGGAGCCTAGGCTCACACACCGAACAGTAAGCTATAAAGGGCCCCAAAAATTACTAGTGTAAAACCATTCAAACGGGAAAACCAACGGTCTAATCTATATAAAAACGAGAAACGAGAAACACTTATGAACCACATCAACAAACGACAACTACTGAACATCAGATTCCTGACTTAGGACAGGTGCAAACAAATGCAGCGGGTTTAAACGTTTTAATGGTACCAAACCTTCACCCTTTTTCCTGAAACAATAGTGTAACATCACAACATAGAAAGACACACTATAAAATATCAACTGAAATAGCTTAACTCAATCAAAGGACATATTAACACCATTGAACATACACTGAACAAATAAATTTGACCTATGATACAATGTAAATTCAAAATAAATAAACTAAGGAAGAATAATAAAAGTAATATGTTATATCGGTATGAAATGTTAAACAATTTAAGAAAAACAATATGTTCGAACAAAATATAACTTTAAACACAGGTAAATAAAATAATTGTGTGTTAGGTATACGTATACAGTTACAATAGAGAAAGGAAATATTTTAACAAAATAAATAATTTTGATGTTCATGGTACGAAGTGGAAATTTATATTAGTACCAAACACTTATCAAAGCTGGTATATAGACCAGATATAACCCTGAATAACATTAAATAACAAAAAGCATTACAATTAGTATCAACAGGTCAAATAAACAAGAAAGTACGATTTGAGAGTACTCGCAGTTACTGACAGCTAGTTAAAAGCCAAAAACAATTAATAATAAAAAAATCATGCATCAGAGACTAAAATCAACTAAAACACATCCCAGGGATTTAGTATTTTAACGTCATGGACAGTCAAAGAAGACATGACTAGTGCAATGCCAAAATAAATGTATCGACAGACAGTAGGATAGTTAGAGTGTAACCTCTTTATAGATCAAAATGAACGTGGGTGTGTCTAATAATATGTATATACGAGTCTAAATTGAAAACAACGTTCAAACCTATGATTGCGTTGGATAAAAACCGCAATTTTTATACGTGTTCATGTAAAACAAATGTCTTGGTAGAGGTGTCTAAATACAGCACAAACAACATTTTCCAAAAGACAAAAAAAGTGAAAAGTATATTTTAACAAAACGCATTTGACTAACAGCTCGAACAACTGATGTTCTTAAATCCTGCTGACTGCCATTGACGATTGCCAAATAAATTGATCACGAGATGTAACATGGATCTTAATTATTAATTTAATACCAAACAGAAAACAATAAACTTGCTGAGAAGATGGTATACCGCAAACATGAGGTGCAAAAATTGGTACACCATATCCGGATTTCGACAATTAATGTCTCTTCAGTGATGTTAGGGATCGAAACGGTATTTGGAAGGCCATATGATTTACCTCAATTTAGGATAGACTCTTGAATTTTAAAGAGTCGAAATAGTATGAATGGATCATATAAACCCGAAGGAAAATATAATACAAGCCCAAACGGAAAAATATAAACGAGTCTAAATTGAAAAACAACGTTCAAACCTATGATTGCGTTGGATAAAAACCGCAATTATTATACGTGTACGTGTAAAACAAATTTCTTGGTAGAGGGGTCTAAATACAACACAAACAATTTTTTCCAAAAGACCAAAAAAGTGAAAAGTATATTTTAACAAATCTCATTTGACTAACAGCTCGAACAACTGATGTTTTTAAACCCTGCTGACTGCCATTGACGATTGCCAAATAAATAGGGAAAGGTTTTGGATAAGAAAGCTTAGGACAGTTTCCCCAGAGGGCATGAATGAAAAAACTTAGAATGTGTCACTCATTTTCCCTACCATCACTTGTTTCCAGTAACTTAGGCTTCCGTTTTGGACTCTTACAGTTTTAAGAAATTTATTCCTCCTCCCAAACATCAATATTGAAAAAATTTACCGGCGTATTGATTATTGATAGTTTGTATAGCATTAAAGATTTTTATTTCAGTTTGACTACCACATGTCAAGATAAGATTCATTTTACATCTTACTGATGAAGGATATTAGTTATCCGAAATATCTAAAATTTGTTCAAGATTTTATTATTTTTTTGGTGATGTTGTACCCTTTTAGACCTGTTATATATTATATTTTGTTGTGTACTGTATCATAATTTTATGATCCATCGCCCCGTAAGATTAATCGTTGGCTATTATTCAGTCATTCAATATATATATAGGATAGGATAGTTGTGGATAGTTTTTGATTTTGAATTTACCGCAATTTCGTCATTTCGTAGAGCTCTTTTGTATTGAAGAGCAGAAAAGGTGTACTTTGCTGCGTCATAGCTACCATCCTGATTTTCATGGTTCAATAACATCGCAATCAGAATAAGATTTAGGTAACTTAATTTGTATTATGCATTGATGATCCTCTAAATTTGGTGTACAAATCTTTTGAATGCAACAAAATCTTTCCTTGGGTGTCGACATTTACTGTCATTTTTTACAGTCGAATCATTAAAGTAAGGACTGGATCAGCTGATGACTGAAAATGTTGTCTCGGTTACAGAACTACGATATGATAATTACATCTGCCTAACATTTTGGTTCGAAGTTATATGTTAACCTATATCTATCCTGGGACTATTATACTAACGGGACTGGAAACTGATCGATCTGTTGTGACTTCATTGTCCCGATAGCGGATTATTGATTTTTTGTTTTGATTGACAGCTTATCGTGCCACGTGGTTAATTAGCCTTCGGTACATGTAAACAATTGATTTTGGCGAACAAGTCAGCTTATAGAATACCGTTAAAATTGGTGGATTTGAAATTGAAATTAAATTAAATGCAAAAAAAAAAAAAAATAAAATATATGAATAATAAAACTATTTTAACAAATTAAATATATTTACTTGAAATAAATGTTTTCACAATGGAATAAACTAATGCCGGTTAAAACTGGGACAAGTTCTTGGAAAAAGTAGTTTTGAAAGATAAATACTTTTCTTATTGTTAACGAAAAATTATTAATAAGTAGTCAATATATTAGTGTTGAAAATAAAACAAATAAAGTCGAAATGCCGGCGCTTTACTTGACCGCTAAGAAAACAACGTGTTGCCGAAAGTTAACAGATCATAATTAATCCTAATAAAAACAATAAATGTGCAATAAAAACCAATGTTGACAATTTCAGTTCATAATTAATCCCTATAACAAAAGTTACCGGGGTCTAATAAAATATAGCCACATTGTTTTGAACTTTTCTAAACTTCGTGTTTACACATAAATTTCAATATGGCAGCAATAGCAGTGAAAGGGCCTACTTTTGTAGTTCTGATTGTGGAACTTATTGAACATATTTTCACGAAGTCATATGCTTATGCCACCCGAAGACCATTACTAAGCAAAAAACACCCCGATTTTAATACAAATATTGCACATATAAATAGGAGTAAGCAATTTTATAGGAACAGTATAATTTATTTGAACCCTGCATGTGGTTTCCGTTTGTAATGAGAATAAGATTAATATTCCACTTTTCACTTTAAAAAGTGACAATAAAAAATAGGCCAATCCAATCTATAACCTATAAATATGATTTTACAACAAACCGAACTCGCGTATCTCTTTTCAGTCAACAGTTTTAAGAAATTTTATAAATCATACTTATTTTCCCAGCGTCCCGACGCTATTATCATCCTGAAAAATTCAACCTTTAGATGTCGTTTTTACACTTAAGCCGGGATTTGGTGATTAATAACAACTGTCAAAGATCGAGATATCTTTTAACATTAAAGTAATCGTGTTTACATTGACGATTATCATTTCGAATAACTATTAAAAATAAAAGCAAAGATTATACGATCAAGACACGCTGTCACTGTCAAAACAATATGGCGTATCGATAAATCTCGCGCAGGTAAAGTCTCGTTCTAACGACCGTGATGTTGAGTATGATTACACTGATTGGTGTAACAGTTTCCAGTCCCGTTAGTATAATAGTCCCAGATCTATCTTATTTTCTCTCCAGGAAAATTCTATGAAGGTTTCTTTGTTCGACTTGTTGAGATGCGAGTTGCTATATTGAAAGGGAACAGTAGTAGTGACGTAACCAGTATGGAAAATATAACAGCTGCCTTTGAAGCGGGAAAATTAAAAAAGATTTAATTTGAATAAACCAAATTAATCACATTATGTCATTATTTAAGCGAGGAGTGATATTTAGAATATAGATACATTATGGTTGGGCTTCCTGTTTCTTTAAAGGATTTATATCTAGAAACACTTGTTTAACCCCGCCACATGTTCCGAGTTTGTTGTTATTTTTGATCATTGAGGGGAAGGGATTGATAACAGATTTTTCCTAGCCTGTTACATTAATTCCCAATTTTCTAGACTTGAAGCGATTTGACACTTGATATATTGTGTATTCACCTGTCTGTTGTTAAAGTCTCTGTATTGAACCATATATATATTTTGGTCTCGTTGTGTCGTTTTGGTTGCTGTATAAATGACGTCTGTCCTACAACGTCCTTAATGGATACACTGGTAAAACGGTTTTCGATCATCTTTTAAACGTAAATCGAAGCCGTTGTACTTTTTACGTCATCTGTATGCACCAATGACAAGTTCGTAATATGGCCAGTACACTTTTAACGTGCTTATTGCAGTCGTTCTTCCTGAGTTGATATTTCTTATTTGATATTTGTTAGTAGATACTCTTGCATTTCGTATAAGCTGAAATACTTAAATGCTACATAAATTGACACAGGATGCGTCACTCATGACGAATAAGATATTAAGGCAATGTTTTCGTTAATCAAGAAAACCATAAAGAGATATTTCCGAACGATTGGCTGCAAAGGACGCAAGTGTTAATAAAGTATGAAACCCTAACATTTACCTATTTATTTAGAATCAAATGTAACTCGATATGTTTATGAATAAGATGCGAGAAATCCTTGAAAAGTCAAGAGTCTTGCATTTCCTATTATGATTTCCTTTATAGAGGGTTGCTGCTTGCAATGAAGCTATTAAACCAAGGGTTCCTTGTGGTGAAATTGAAATTATTCCGCGGGAAAATTTACGGACGCCATCACGAGTTGGTTGCCCGTTATGGAATATCTCTTTCACAGATGACGACAGACATGTTCCAATTGCTGTAACCACAATTCCGTCCTGTTTTACTCGAAAGTGACATCACCGAATTACAGTTATTGCCGAGTTTGTACTTATATGAGCATCACGACGGGTGCCACGTGAGAAGTATGTTTAAAAAAAATCTTCATTAACACGCATCATTTTCGGACAGAGTAATTAGGAGTAAGCTCGGTAATGAAACAAATATTTCTTTTCGGTAAACATTTAAAGACATGAAAGACAATAAGAAACAAACAAAATTATTGCATCTTCAATAGGATTCTTATCTCAAAAAACAATTCAATGACTTTTTCACCTTCCATTACAATTTTTTTCACACACTATCCTATTCACCATTAATAGGATTCTGCTGTATTCTGCTCACAAAAATTCCATTGATAATAAATAAGTATTCATTCATCGGAAACGTAATTATCTATTATATATATGTTTATATATGTGAAATAAATGGATTTAAATGGATGCGAGAAATCCTGGAAAAGTCAAGAGTCTTGCATTTCCTATTATGATTTCCTTTATAGAGGGTTGCTGCTTGCAATGAAGCTATTAAACCAAGGGTTCCTTGTGGTGAAATTGAAATTATTCCGCGGGAAAATTTACGGACGCCATCACGAGTTGGTTGCCCGTTATGGAATATCTCTTTCACAGATGACGACAGACATGTTCCAATTGCTGTAACCACAATTCCGTCCTGTTTTACTCGAAAGTGACATCACCGAATTACAGTTATTGCCGAGTTTGTACTTATATGAGCATCACGACGGGTGCCACGTGAGAAGTATGTTTAAAAAATCTTCATTAACATGCATCTTTTCGGACAGAATAATTAGGAGTAAGCTCGGTAATGAAACAAATATTTCTTTTCGGTAAACATTTAAAGACATGAAAGACAATAAGAAACAAACAAAATTATTGCATCTTCAATAGGATTCTTATCTCAAAAAACAATTCAATGACTTTTTCACCTTCCATTACAATTTTTTTCACACACTATCCTATTCACCATTAATAGGATTCTGCTGTATTCTGCTCACAAAAATTCCATTGATAATAAATAAGGTATTCATTCATCGGAAACGTAATTATCTATGATATATATGTTTACATATGTGAAATAAATGGATTTTACCGATTACAAAAGTAATGATTTATATCTAAATATGTGCTATTAAAATGGATTTGCAACTTTGTCAAAATTAAAATGATTATTGATATCATCCATTTATATTCTTGACGATTTTGCCATAATAAATATGTTGTTAATCAAACTTTAACCATAAAGAACAAATATATGTGTCCACGCAAATCTCATTCAGTAAAAGGATTTCTTTTATTGGCGAATTTTTATTATGATTAAAGTCTATTTGTACAAGTATTCAAAGTTCTTGGGATCTTGAGGCGAGGATAGATTTTAATCAACATTCCCGATAAGGACAAAGATTTTAATTGGCTTTGTTATTACCAATAATGACTTATGTGATAACTTAATCTAAGTATCTGAATGTAATCAAATAATTGTTAAAACGTTTCGTAAGCATTATTCCGTAAGCATTATTTCGTAATTAAAACATCGTATGTGTTTCACCTGTGCTTTGTCTTGCGTTTATAGTTTTGTAACGGTTAACTAGTGAAACGAAGAATGCACGTAACACGTTCATGTATTTTAAATTTGGTATATATCAGTTAGTTTTTAATTAAAAATAGGTAATTCTAAAGCCAATTTTAGAATTAAAAAGAAATATCGAAAACTGTTCGGTATAATTCAGTCAAAAGCAAACAAGTCTAATGTGTTGTCTTAACTATTGATAAAAGGAAAGAAATACTTACGTTCTCATCAGGATGCATCTTTTACAGATTAAGTAAAAATGGTGTTGTTTTGATGATTATTGATTCATTGATGTAAGTGATATTTGTATATTAATTTATTTATTGCGCTATCGTTCACTATGCTATCTATATCTGACTACAAATAGCATTATGGACCATATCAATTACTATGGCCGTTATAAATGTCAAATAGAAATAATGAAGGTCACCACGAGCCATGTTTGTGCAGATGAATTATATGTTACTACGGTATAGTCTAGGACGAAGCACTCAAAATTAAATGTACAGTTATATCAATTAACAATGAAAAAACTTTGAAGAAAACAATAGCGTTTTTATTTGTGGAACAAAGAGAAATTTTTGACTTATTTATTTGTGGAATAAAAAGAGAAATATTTGCCTAATTCCAAAATGAAATCCTTTTTGATATTGCCAATAATTATTTATTGAGCATATTAAGTATACAGCACATGTATTTTTACCATATTGTCTACTAATTAAAATTTGATAGAACATAGTACCATGCAAATAGTTCTTATAGAATTGTCTGTAAAATTACACTATAGACGTTAATAACAATAAACGTGTTGCTAAGCATGAATAAAAACCTCAGCAACAACTCTTTATATGGACCATTGTTGGCCCTTTACATGGCCTTTTTTACCCTAGAACTTAATACTTTAGTATAAAAATAAGGAGATATTTTGATTGACAATGAGGCAACTATTCTCAAGTGACCAAATGACGAGAATAGAACAACTATAGGGCAATGTACGGCCTTCAAAAATGAGAAAAACCCATACCATATAGTAAGCTATCAAAGGTTCAATGATAAAAACCCATACCATATAGTAAGCTATCAAAGGTTCAATGATAAAAACCCATACCATATAGTAAGCTATCAAAGGTTCAATGATAAAAACCCATACCATATAGTAAGTATCAAAGGTTCAATGATAAAAACCCATACCATATAGTAAGCTATCAAAGGTTCAATGATAAAAACCCATACCATATAGTAAGCTATCAAAGGTTCAATGAGAAAAACCCATACCATATAGTAAGCTATCAAAGGTTCAATGAGAAAAACCCATACCATATAGTAAGCTATCAAAGGTTCAATGATAAAAACCCATACCATATAGTAAGCTATCAAAGGTTCAATGATAAAAACCCATACCATATAGTAAGCTATCAAAGGTTCAATGAGAAAAACCCATACCATATAGTAAGCTATCAAAGTTCAATGATAAAACCCATACCATATAGTAAGTATCAAAGGTTCAATGAGAAAAACCCATACCATATAGTAAGCTATCAAAGGTTCAATGAGAAAAACCCATACCATATAGTAAGCTATCAAAGGTTCAATGAGAAAAACCCATACCATATAGTAAGCTATCAAAGGTTCAATGAGAAAAACCCATACCATATAGTAAGTTATCAAAGGTTCAATGATAAAACCCATACCATATAGTAAGTTATCAAAGGTTCAATGATAAAACCCATACCATATAGTAAGTTATCAAAGGTTCAATGATAAAACCCATACCATATAGTAAGCTATCAAAGGTTCAATGAGAAAACCCATACCATATAGTAAGTATCAAAGGTTCAATGATAAAACCCATACCATATAGTAAGCTATCAAAGGTTCAATGAGAAAACCCATACCATATAGTAAGTTATCAAAGGTTCAATGATAAAACCCATACCATATAGTAAGCTATCAAAGGTTCAATGATAAAACCCATACCATATAGTAAGTTATCAAAGGTTCAATGATAAAACCCATACCATATAGTAAGTTATCAAAGGTTCAATGATAAAAACCCATACCATATAGTAAGCTATCAAAGGTTCAATGAGAAAAACCCATACCATATAGTAAGCTATCAAAGGTTCAATGAGTAAAACCCATACCATATAGTAAGCTATCAAAGGTTCAATGAGAAAAACCCATACCATATAGTAAGCTATCAAAGGTTCAATGATAAAAACCCATACCATATAGTAAGCTATCAAAGGTTCCCACATGACAAAACGTTAAACAATTCAAACGAGAAACCAATAAATAAAACAATAAACGAAACAAACGAAAAAAAAAAGAGTTCATAAACACCCACAAACTACAACTGAATTACAGGCTCCTGACTTGGGACAGGAACATACAGAATGTGGCGGGATTAAACGTGTTTGCTGGCGCCCAACCCTTCCCCTTTCCTGGGACAGTGGTGTAAAGCACAACATAAAAACAAACTAAAAAAATCATAGCAAAGTTAAAATAGTTTTCTACTCATATTTATTCTGCAGCCGACAAGGTATGATGGAAAAAAATATCAATATGTAGAAGATAATAACCAATTTCAACTTTTTATATAAAATCTTGTCGCCGAGACGTGATTATGATTGTCTAACAAGATCTGTTCTTTATATACCAATAAAAACATCGATATATTACTAAGAATTAATAAAATATCGATGGATCTATTTTCTCGGAGAGAGATCACATAAGTAATAATTAAATATAAACACAATAACGGAATTTCATAGAAAAATATGTCATTTTGTAATTCTATGTTCAGACAATAACGTCATGAAGTCGTCCAGATTTTCAAAACAATGTGCAGTCTATATCAAATCAAAATGAGAAAATTGCTATAAAAGAAAAATTCAGCCATCGTTAAATTAAATGTCAATATGACTTAGTAGTTACGTGAAAAATTAACCTATGGGGAGAGTTAATATTATCTGATTCTATCTAACATTTGTGGATGCAACATGCATTTCGTAAAAATACTTCCAATGCTGTTTGTCTGGGAGGTCGCTGGATTTTTATCATCCGCATTAAGATATTGGTGAATGCTTTATTTTGGTGTATTTCATTTTTACATTTTCTGTCAGTCGCCAAATGATTAAAAATATGGCGATAGTCAAAATAATACGATATGCGGGAGCTGACAGATGCTTTAACTGGAGATGCTGCTGGACTGTTGTAACATCAAAATAGACTTCACAAGGTTTTTTTTTTGTCGATAAATTTAATTAGTTTGAACTGACTCTCGTTGTCAAAGTTTGAAGCAGACCTATCAGTTGCTATGGTATCCTTTATTTCAAATTAAGTGGAATGTAAGAAATCAAACATTGAATAACTTGATGGACATTAACTAGAAATTGGAACCTTAAGCTTAGGGATAATTCTTAGTTTTTCTCATTTTTCTAGAAAATGTCTGTTTCGCTACAAAATATCTCCGTTGATTCCCATTAGAGTGTCGAAAATAACTGGTTTAGTGCCATAAATATATTTTTTCTTATATAACATGAAACAAAAATTTACTTTTATCTAATATGCCATGGTCACTATTTCATAATTTTTATACTACATGTACAGTTTTTATAGCTTTTGGATGCTGCAGTGTGTAGGTTTTTTTTCGCGATTTAGTTTTTGGACATATGGTTGTCCTAAGTCAGGAATCTGATGTACAGTAGTTGTCGTTTGTTTATGTAATTTATACGTGTTTCTCGTTTCTCGTTTTTATATAGACTAGACCGTTGGTTTTACCGTTTGAATGGTTTTACACTAGTACTTTTGGGGCCCTTTATAGCTTGTTGTTCGGTGTGAGCCAAGGCTCCGTGTTGAAGGCCGTACATTGACCTATAATGGTTTACTTTTATAAATTGTTATTTGGATGGAGAGTTGTCTCATTGGCACTCACACCACATCTTCCTATATCTATTGATAGGCAAACTAAAAAATAGGGGTTGTTCGCGCGTGAAGCTGATTTAACCCCAGCACATCTAGTGCCAGTACCAAGTCAGGCTATCTGGTCAATGTGTTGTTCTTTTTTTTCAACGTCTATTTTTGGCGGAGGAGTCGAATGTCGTCGGTTGCCGTTTGTCATATTTGCTTTTTGTTTATTGTTTTGGAAGTGTTTTTTTTTTTCTTTCCTGTTTGAATTTCGGGATTTTATCGCAACGTTGAAGACCCATGAGTGGCCTTGTGCTGTTCTCTGCTCCTTGGTCGAGTTGTTGTCTTTTTGGCACATTCGTTTCCATTCTCTATTCTATTATATTTGTCGATATCTTTCATCGAGCGTAAGCGTTCGAAAGGCAGCCATTTTGTTTGTTGAATCAAAACCGTTCTAGAAAACCTGATTGTTCTCAAATGAAAAATGTCTTCATGCATAATAAACTTATACATTTAACCTTTGAATTGAACTACTAGGTTAACATTCATTTTAATAAATATTTCCTAACTATATTTATTGTAAAGGGTTCGATTAAAGATTGTGCAAATTCAATATATATGTGACAGGCCATTAGTTCTTTTTCCCTTGGTATACTATACCGCTCTATTTCCCAGTATTTTTAATTTAAAATTTACAAAATATAGTTACATTCAGATATTCATTATTTTCTTCTAAAGCTTTGTATAAGACAGATGTTTTATAGTAGTGTCGTGCAGTTTTTATTTTATTTCATTAATTCCTGCAGAGCAGAAGAAATAGAAATTGAATTATTCAATGTAAAGATATTTCTCTGTCGTGAATGAATTTCACCGAATAAGTTAACCGAACGGAAGCCACAACTGGCAGATTATTTTAATGTGAGTAATTGAAAATCGTCAAGATTGCTTAAGTTATTAGGTATTTGAAGTTAAGACGAAATAAAGAAATAACGATTATTGCAGGGAGGAAAATGATAGCTTCCCTAGAACCTAACATTTAGGAAAAGAGTAATTTCAAATGACAGGATTCGTTTAAATTCAATTCGACAACAAAACCAATACAAACATTAAGAACAGTGCAGATATCTTGCAAATAGGCTTATGAATTAATTATTTCAATCATAGCCATCAGTAATCAAAATAATTAAACAATCTCGGTTTCCTATTGTAAACGGTTCTGTAATAATTATGTCTATTTTTGGTATATACTTTTTGCGTGGCTAGGTATTTATACGTCCGGCCGTTGTGTTATTGTGCTATGGTCATTTTTGTATTCTTGTCTTTCATTTTTGCTTGTGTGCTTTGTCTATAGAGTGTCTATATTCCATTTTGTTTTTCTTTGTTGAAATAGTTATTTCTTTGTATAGTGATTAAGATTATAACACAATGTTGCTTGTTGTACCCCAATTTTTGATATTTTTACCTATAATGTCTGTTTGTTTTGTTCACAAATTGTTGTCAAAATAATGGAAATCTATATGACTGTCATACAAGTGAGAGGTTTAGCTAGCTATAAAAACCACTTTCTACATAAGGAAATGCCTGTACCAAGACAGTAATATGACAGTTGTTTTCCATTTGTTTGATGTGTTTGAGCTTTTGATTTTGCCATTTGATAAGGGACTTTCCGTTTTGAATTTTCTTTGGAGTTCGGTATTTTTTGTAATTTTACTTTTTATGCACTAAACTATTCCTTTTTTTTTTATCTCCTAGTATATCATAGTGATGAAATGTTTAACGAAAACTTAAATAACTCCATAACGTTATTTGGCGATTTCTGTAATCCCTTTTTATGTATTATTCCTGTAGTAGCAAGCACATTCCGAGCCTGCTTTCATAATTATGTTGTGTCTTTTATATCCATATTAAATTTAGCGACCATCCTGTCACAGTGGAGTATCTTATTGTGTGTTTAACCTTATGTTAATGTGTTGTTCCAGGTCCTGCTATCTAGACCAGGTCCTGCTATCTAGACCATGTATTGTTCGTTTTTGTTGTTCATAAATTTATAAAAATAAGGGGACGTGATGTGATTGTTAATGAGACAACTATCCACAAGTCAGAGACTAATGACATGGATGTCCACAAGTCAGAAACTAATGACATGGATGTCAACAAGTCAGAGATTAATGACATGGAAGTCCACAAGTCAGAGACTAATGACATTGATGTCCACAAGTCAGAGACTAATGACATGGAAGTCCACAAGTCAGAGACTAATGACATGGATGTCCACAAGTCAGAGATTAATGACATGGAAGTCCACAAGTCAGAGACTAATGACATTGATGTCCACAAGTCAGAGACTAATGACATGGAAGTCCACAAGTCAGAGACTAATGACATGGATGTCCACAAGTCAGAGATTAATGACATGGAAGTCCACAAGTCAGAGACTAATGACATTGATGTCCACAAGTCAGAGACTAATGACATGGAAGTCCACAAGTCAGAGACTAATGGCATGGAAGTCCACAAGTCAGAGACTAATGACATGGATGTCCACAAGTCAGAGACTAATGACATGGAAGTCCACAAGTCAGAGACTAATGACATGGATGTCCACAAGTCAGAGACTAATGACATGGATGTCCACAAGTCAGAGACTAATGACATGGAAGTCCACAAGTCAGAGACTAATGCCATTGATGTCCACAAGTCAGAGATTAATGACATAGATGTCCACAAGTCAGAGACTAATGGCATGGAAGTCCACAAGTCAGAGACTAATGACATGGAAGTCCACAAGTCAGAGACTAATGACATGGAAGTCCACAAGTCAGAGACTAATGACATGGAAGTCCACAAGTCAGAGATTAATGACATGGATGTCCACAAGTCAGAGACTAATGACATGGATGTCCACAAGTCAGAGACTAATGACATGGATGTCCACAAGTCAGAGACTAATGCCATGGATGTGCACAAGTCAGAGACTAATGACATGGATGTCCACAAGTCAGAGACTAATGACATGGATGTCCACAAGTCAGAGACTAATGACATGGATGTGATGTAAGCAACAATATGTCACCGTACAGCTTTTAACAATGATCAAAGCCTATCCCGTATTAGGGACCACATCAAAAGCTCAATGAAGGATAAAAAACTTAATTAACATAGATTTTTCCTTGATCCCCCCCTTTTGGAACTTAATCTGAAAAAAATATTGATTAACTGGTATAGGTATATGTGTTGAAAAAATGTGTTTAAATGCATAATTATCATGCAAACTAAACTCATGCTTTATACTGTCCAGTGGCAAATATTTTATGCATGTTCAGGATAAGAACAAATTAACAATTATACATAAAATAGGTAGGTTTTTGTAAAAGGGTCGACTGGGATGAAGGGCTGGAAATTTGGACTGCCACTGGAAAATGA
The DNA here is from genome assembly GCA_017311375.1 of Mytilus coruscus. NCBI lineage: Eukaryota > Metazoa > Mollusca > Bivalvia > Mytilida > Mytilidae > Mytilus > Mytilus coruscus. Next base: position 17,543,196 of record CM029596.1, read on the forward strand.
GGGTTAATTGGATAGTTTTTTAATAATCGGCTATTCAGATTTTAAATTTCGATTGTTTTATAATTCTGTTTTGCTGTCTTTTCCTTATTTCCCACATTACCTTTATTTCATGCATACTTGAAATACTGCATAATTCTATGGCGATCTATGGAATAGAATTACTATAAATCATATTCCTAAATCTAACATGTCAGACGCGAGAGACCCCCTTAGTTATAGAGGGATCGCCCTGGCAGCAGTGTCTTACAAATTGTACTGCAATATACTAAACGATAGATTAGCTCAATGGGTAGATGATAACAATGCACTGGCTGACGAACAGAATGTTTCCGGCAACAACGTAGTACAATTGACCAATTATCTAGTCTTACTAATTTGATTTATGTTAGAAAAACTTCGTAAATCAACTTTTGCGCCTTTATTGATTTTTAAAGGCTTACGACACTTTATTAACCAACTTACTACAATATGTATAAAATGCCCATGCTTTATTAGAGGAAAATTTCGGCAACTGGTCATTATGAACGGAGAAATTGCTACAGCCAGTCATTACGAAACCTCAGTCATGCATTACGAAATCACACCCGTGCATTACGAAATCACAGCCATGCATTATGAACAGATGAAACGGGGCATCGATTAAATCAAAATGTCGTTTATTTTTTTTTTTTAGATAAGGGACAACTTTTTAAAAATATTTTTAACTTAATATCATAAAAAAGTTTAAATGATGTTCAGTGTTTTGTGACTTTAAACGGAAATATTTCACAGCCTTTTGAGTACGACTTTCGATTATTATCACTGTTTCATTTCCGTTGATCAATCATCAGAACGCAGACTACTCAGAGTAAGAAAAGTTAAACTGTCTGATTTATTCTTCCAAGATACTTTATATTTGCTAGATAAAATGAATTGTAATAGCATAGAATTAAGTACTTGGATGAGAAATCAGAAATTACATCTGAAATGTTGACCAAAAATCCACCGTGAATGGGAAGAGACAAGTTCAGATCAGTTCAGCTATGAATTCCCATATCTTCTTCACGGTAAGATTATTACTCTTTATTTAATCGAAGAATTAAAACCATTTAATAAAAGTGTTATGAACTGGCTGTTTCTGTATTGGTCCTGTTATCGATTCGTGGTTAGCTGTATTTGAATTCGAGACTGGAAGACTGTTCTTGAATGAAGTTTTTTAAGTTGGTTAATAAAGTATCAATATATGGACTTTTAATATTGGCCTGTAACATGCCCTTGATATTAATAATGGCCTCGGACAGTTGTAATGGCCCTCGGCGTTGCCTCAGGGCCATTACAACCATCCTGGCCATTATTAATACCTCGGCATGTTACAGGCCAATATGAAAAGTCCATACATTAATCAATAATACAAAGGGATATTTTATGGTATAACCTAAATAAAATTGGTGTTGCGCAGAGTTTTTGTTCTGCTTTTACGTCAATTTATACTAATGTTTTATGTTCTGTAAGAATAAACGGTCATTTCACAGACTGGTTTGATGTAAACTGTGGCTTGAAACAAGGATGTCCCTTGTCGCCCATTTTGTTCAACTTGTTAGTTACATTTCTTAAGTCCTTTGACTGCGGAATAGAAATAGGTGATAAAAAACTGTGTATTTTATTATATGCTGATGACTTTGTTATTATAGCAAACGATGAAAAAGAGCTACAACTTCTGTTAAATGCTTTATCTACTTGGTGTGAAGACAATTGTATGACAATTAATGCAAACAAGAGTAACGTTGTACATTTTAGACCGCCATCTATACCTAGATCTGAAGTAATTTTTAATTGTAATGGTCATACTATTAAGTTTTCAAGTAATTATATTTATCTTGGTCTCGTTTTTTAAACGAGCATTTAGACTATGATATTACTGCAAATGCCGTTAAATCTTCAGCAAACAGAGCTTTAGGATTGGTAATAGCCAAGTGTAAACTTTTAAGTGGTGTTTGTTTCGATGAATTTGTAAAATTATATGAAAGTCTGGTTTGTCCTATAATAGAATATGGAGCAGGTATATGGGGTCGATAATTGTTTTACATTCTGAAAAATCTATATCGGGTAGAGGTGGCAATAAGCTACGAACGTACAGATTGTTTAAAGAAAATTTTGAACCGGAGGAATACTGCAAAATAGCTTTACCCTTCAGTCACAGAGGTGCTTTCGCCAAATTTAGATGTGGTGTTGCTCCCCTAAGGATTGAAACAGGGAGATATGAAAATATTGTTTTAGAAAACAGAGTGTGCCATATATGTGATGGTTTTATTGAAGATGAAGCGCATGTTTTATTAAGATGTCCTCTTTATGACGATTTTAGAAACCATTTATTTTATGTTGCTAAAACTTTTAATGAAAATTTTAATACTTTAGATGATAACCAAAAGTTAGTGTTTTTATTCGCAGATGTAAATATGATACGTGTGTGTGCCAAAACCTGTTATTTGATTTTAAAAAGGCGTAGAAATTTTATATATTGTAAATAATATTTTATTTCATATTGTTTAGTGTATTATATCTATGCATTTTAATAGTCTCTTATAATTCTGTATAGAATGGCTTTCATTTTATTTAGAATTGTTTAATAATGTATAAATATTGATTGTACTTGTTGAGAGATGAGACTAATAAAACATTGAATTGAAAAAAAAATCCAAAAATGTATGATTATGTTGGACCCGTTTGGTGTTTTTAATAAGATATGTGCAAGCGTTTAATTATGGTGTATATTTTTCAATGAGTCCATAAATTAAAAGGTAAACAATTTTGAAAGTTACATGTATAAACAACATCACTTTTCACCCAAAGTTGATAAATGGAAAATGCCATTAGTTCAAAATTAATAGTACAGTTTCAGTTGTTGATGTAAATAAAATTATTTTGACACATGAAGTTTGAGACAAGCATTCCCGGTCAAGAAACTTCAGGACAGATTTAACAATAATTATTGCTTGTTATATTTCAGTCGTCTGGATTTCAATCAATATTCGAAAGAAATTAGAACAAATTAGAACATCGTAAGACTTCAAGTCGGCGCATAAATATAATCAAACAAATATCAATTTTATTCTGCTTCTAAAATGAAGGCAGCTGATTTGAATATAATTGCAGAAAGATTGCTGAAAACTTTTTTAATGGAAATATTTGATAATTTACGGTTATAACGTTTCAGAAAACTCCTCGTCAATTGTTGGTAAAATAAAGTGCATATCCATTTAGCACACAATCCCATAAACAAAAGAATAAATGCTTCTCTTAAGTAGCTTGAAAAATTAAATACTGTATAAGGAAGTATTTGCGTACCGCAATATATTATCAAGCAAACCAGCCATCTAATGAAGTTCATAAATCAAGGAAAACTAACAGTCCATACATTTATGGAAATATGTGAGTAAAAACAGAAAAAAAAACCACTTTAAAATTCGGTTCCTTAATAGAAAAACAAAGGATATGGGGTAACCATCCATGACATAAAATCAGTACATGCACAGCAAAAAAAAACACAGAAAGCAAAGGAAAATCGCTTTTATTGCTGTTCTTCATCTCTTAGTCACAAGGAGGCCTTCAACACGGAGCAAAAAAAAAACACTCTCACCTCACTGAAAGGTTAAGACGTCCCCTAGACCAGTTGGTTAGTTCCTTAATTCTGTCTCATCATACAACTGTATAAAGAGATCAATGCTATAAACATTCACAGAAAACTAAAAAAAAAGCATCGTAAATGTCTTGTGAAAGAGACCAAGACAATTGTGTAACCTTATATTGGCGAATTTGAAAATGCAAAATTGCTCTATTAAAAAAAATCATCACGTATTTAATCTTTTCAAAAACATATTAAATAAAGTAATAAAAATAACATATATAATTCTAAAATTTCCGTTACAAAATCGTGCTGGCCTATCGATATGCGATTCAATTACATTGAGTACGACAATATAAATAATTCCTACAAAAGATTGTACGTATACAACTGATATTTCAGAGTCGCGAATATCAAAGTGAATATTTTGAGGGATCGTTTAATATAAAGCATTATTCCATATTGATAGAACTTTAGTAGGTTTTTCTATACGAATGGGATTTTGAATAAATAAGCATATTCACCTGCTGAAAAGTATATTCACCGCGCAAAACGTCGCGTGCTTTTACGTGCATAATTTTGGTAAAACGTTTGATGTACAATTGGTTTTGGTAAATAATTGCCATTACATACATTTTCTTGGAATATGGAATAAAACATTACTGTCTTTTGTTTCGGTAAATATGTGGTTTAATTGACTTTTGAAAACTGATATTCACTTCGGCCGTTGGCCTCAGTGAATATCAGTTTTCAAAAGTCAATAAAACCACACATTTACCTCATCAAAAGACAGTAATTGTATAATATCTGGATACATAATTGTAAAAATATATTAACAAGCAGGACATGAAATGTGTTGAAAGGTATTTTTTTTTTCTTTCCATTGTGAAAGGTTTTATCGCCACCGAACAGACTATCTCAAATCAGTCAACATCTAAATAGCATTGGACATTTAGCTCTTAAGACTTTCACTTGAGGAAAGGATATATTTCCATCCAGTCTAATGCAGAAATCAAAGATTAGTTGATATCATTAATATAAATGACTTTCTGGTATGAGTTTAATGTAATCTTTCACTATTTGTTAGAAACAGTTCAGTAGGTTCATGGCAATAGAAATGACAGAGGGCTAATACTTTAAGATAATATCATAAGTTCAAAGAAGACGTATACTAGCTTGTCTCGATTGTAAACCAGGAAAACTGGTGCCTTTATCCAGTCATTATTACCGAAACCACCCTTCGATGCTGGTGTGCAGTTTAAAACCCACATGCAGTATAAACCAAGTTTAATTGAACATTTTCATTTAAATCAAGGAACAGTTTATTTGTAAAGGTATTATATAAATATGAAACTTATGACGTCACCTATTGTTATTTATACATATTGTTAATATTGTTTGTAATACACCATACAAGTTGTATGTATTTACTGTATTTGAATACATCGATAAGCCGTAAGGTTCAAAGTTAATAAAGAATTTGAATGTATATGAAGGGGTATAAATGGATATTATTAACATGCTTTAAATAATTTCTATCATCCAAAAAGATAGTTATACTTGTGGACCTTTAAAAATAAGAACCCCTTTAGTAAAAGACTGCTCCTTTTATTTTATACGAAAACATAAAATTTCAATTGGTTATTGATACTGACATGTAAATACGTTAATCCCACATACCTACTTACATGCAACCAACAGAGGTTTGGTTTGCTATTGTTCCAAACGAGTACGATCTGGGAGCCGTCATTGTACTTTTGAAAATAATTGATTTATACGCTTAATGTCAACATATGTTTTATGAATCATTATCAAAAGTATTCGGAGGACTTGGTATTAATTTCATGTGGATATTTTTCGTATTTATAGGAAACAATATTGTGTGTACTCGATGACAAATGTGGGTCCTGCTTTGTGAAATTTTAGGACGAAACCGGGTCGTACACATTGACAAAACCGGGTCCTTCAATTTTCACATGACTTATTTCTTTCGTTCCTTGCACAGAAATACAAATATTGAGGTACTCTAGGTGACTAGTCTTGCGATCTCCGTGTTAATATCTTTCTTTCCGTACAATGTGCACAATTTAAAGAGAAATTAAACAAATTCGAGGCAAGGTTCACTTAATTCACCATTTTGATGTGCATTTTACTTATTTCTCCATTAATCTAGAACGGTTGTAGAAAATATTACATCTCACAATCGAAAATAGTTATATGTGTACATGTGTATTCTTCAATGTCATCAAAATAACAATTTAATAAACAGAAAACCTACCTTTTCTCTGTCTGTTGATAGTCTGCCACCGTACCGGATATTAGATACTATTGAGTCGAAACATTTTTTTGTCGGGGTAGTCTGGACACAGTGAAAAACACTACATTAAACAAACAAAAACGCAAATCTATATTTAGAATCTAAAGGCCGGCTCAACTCAGTTCTGTTGATGGTCCGCAACCGTACCGGATATTAGATACTATTGAGTCGAAACATTTTTTACCGGGGTAGTCTGGACACAGTGAAAAACACTACATTAAACAAACAAAAACGTAAATCTATATTTAGAATCTAAAGGCCGGCTCAACTCAGTTCGTGCAAGGTCTGTTTGATTCATGCACTTGTACACTAACTTAATAATCTTAATATAAAATCACAAAGAAAGTGTTCTAGAAACGGTGAAATCGCTATCAAATAAAAAGTTAAGCTAAATTTTGCTGATATGCAATTCGATTTCTTTAAGTTTATAATGATGAATGAAATAACCTCAGGCATTAAATGATACCCCCTAAACAACACTAACGGTTGAGTTACATACCAACCGTACATGCGACTCTTTTCACAAAAAATCTTACGATTAAAACTGATAGTAAGTTATACTGAAATGTGTATGACTTACGAGTATTTATACTCTTAAGATTTTTTGTGAAAAGAGTCGCTGGTAACCTATGCGTTTCTAACATCTCGCAATGTACCTCTAAATAATACACCTTTTTTTATTTTGTGTATCATGCAAACATGTAAACGAACAAAAACGCAAATCTATATTTAGAATTTAAAGGCCGGCTCAACTCAGTTCTGTTGATGGTCCGCCACCATACCGGATATTAGATACTGTTGAGTCGAAACATTTTTTGTCGGGGTAGTCTGTAACATATTTACATGTTTGCAACATAAGACACATTCTGAACTTTTAAGTAATTTGGGTGTGGGAATTTTTTATTGTTACTTTTATGTTTTAACAGGTGTACAAAGTCTTTAACACTATACCTGAGTGTAGTGCTCCACAATCAATGTAGGATAATACAAGAAACTGAACTGAACATATAATCAGCAAAAGCTTCTACTTTCTTGTTATTTAGTATATCTTGCAAATATAGTCTCATTTATTCCATATTTTTTTAATTTTTCACTTACCATAATTTATTAAGGATTATTATGTACGGTAAATATATATATTAAGATATTCACAGGTAAATTGGCGCAATTGATACCTTTGAAAATGATATTTGGCCTAAATGCTACAGCTTGAAAATAGCAATTGGCGCAAAAGGTCTGCTGCCTTATGACGACAATAAGAATAATATTAATAAAGACGATATCAAAACAAAAACAAAAAATACATTTGTATCAAACATTAAAATCAGTTAACATTCAATAGTATGCTTATTCCATTAAACCGTTTTGATAGTTTGTTTTTTTTAATATCAATATTGAACATGTTGACTGACTTACATGAGAATTTATTACATAAATTAATAAACCTGGATGTTTCTATGGGTCCTACCACTACTTTGTTTTTTTTTCTATATGGGTATGCAGGCGGCACATACCAAATAAGATTAAAATGTACATTGAGTTTAAAAAATGAAAATTAATTCAGTTTCATCAATCAATTAACAAAATGAAAAGTAAAAGAAAATTGAATTTAAAAGTTGTGGAATTATGTTTTTTAATCCCCATTCAGTAACATTGTAGAAACAGTTTTTAATTATAATTTGGTGTCAGTCTTAATATTTGCTACGTGTTTATATTTTTGATAATAAAGAAAATATTACCACGGAAAAGAAACGTGATTTGATTGTATAATAAAATATATTCTGGTTTTGAAAAGGTATAAGGGATTTCATTTTATATAAATATATTTATAAGATTTAAAAATATTAAAATATAGTTCGTATCTTATTTATCTATTTTTCTATCTTTTAAACTTATTTATTGTGAGAGTATTGATTGACAGGACAGAGAACCGTGTGCCTTATATGTTCAGACACGTGGCGTTAAACAAGCAACAATCAACTAAACAATATTCAGAAGAAAGAATAACATTTAAGTCGTGATAGCCGATTATCCTAAAACAAACACTGTTTTAAAAAATATGTATGATTAAGTAGACGGGAGTTTTTACGACCTTTGAGATAGAGGTTTCTTATTTGCTGAGAAATATGACGAACTAGAATACGTGTCCACAGAACATCATGCCCTGCTCACAAAATAACATTGTGAACCGTCATAATTTAATAATTTAATAAAAAGTTCAAACCATACTGAACATGTGTACTAAGTTTCAAGTTGAAGTGACCATAACGTCGTGGTTTCATACATATACCTTGTACGAGATTGGCTTTTGATAACATGTCTAGACTTCATCTGTCGCAGTTATAACCAGTCTTTCTTTAGTCGTAACAGAAATAAAATGCACTGTTCCTAGACATGCACAGACATAATTTTGGCTTTAAATGCCTTGCTTGACAATACTTTTGTTCGTAAAATTATATATCGTGTAACTATCATAATTCCTTAAGGTTCTTCTATCAACGCTCCTCTTATTGTCCATTTTATTTGTAATGCTATCAATCTTCTTTCAAAGAAAAACATCAGAATGGGAAAATATAAATTTCGGACAAATTAATTGACATTAAACAATAAAAGCGAATAATTTGATGATGTACTTATTATAGAAAATCCAAAATTTAATTGTAATGCTAATCATATTTATCCAAAAAAAAACTCCAGCTTAATGAAACTAATTTTAACAGCCAATATTGTCCATTTTAGACAGACATACCTGTATTGGTACACAATGGAAAGATGGAAACTAATATATATATAAGGGATTATTCCAACTTTGTCATAACAAACTTCCCTTTTTGTACTCAATTGTACCAAAAAAAAAATACCTCTATTTGCAGATTTTATTCTTTTTTGAGATTAATCTTCTTTTATAAAAAAACTACAGAAAGGGAAAATCGATTATTGAATGTAGTGGGATTAGGATAAGGATTAGGATCACTAAATATGGAAACTATAATAGTGTTGGGTAGGAAACGGTGTACTATGGACACATATTTTCATTCTTCATTTTCCACCAATAGTACCAGTGAACTATCTTGAATATAATACTATATTATTATTTACTGACAGTGTCGTAATATCATATTCCCGTTCCTCTAAAGGTCACCCATTTCCACCCCCTCGATTCAATACTCCATCCTCGATTCCTCGTCCCGCATACTATCACATACAGATATCAAAACTAGTATATGGCTTACCGGGATATGTTCTAATATAGCAGAATTTAATGTGCACAACCTTACATAAACACAAAATTCACGTTGACAAGGTTACATATCCCACATGCCTTTAAATACTTTTAAAACATTTTATAGTCGCCATCAGCATTTAAATGAAATTGATTGTTTCTTGAAAAGCATAGTATTATTACTCATCATATCTTTTATTGTACTGTCGTAAACATAACTTACACAAGGAAAAAATATATATTTAAACTCATGAAAATTTCGTACATCTTTCAACAGTAAGAGATAAAGACGTGATATACTAACTAGTTCAGTTAAAATGCTTCTTTATTTCGATGGTTTGACGATTTTAAATAGTCACTGGACTTTCACAAATACTGCTGATTTCATTTTAAGTATATCATGAAATTTCATGAAATCTGTTTTAAGTGTTCTTTATAAATTGTTTTGCTTTCTTGAGCGATAATATTCTGGAGACCTTAGCTTGCTTCATGTAGTATCGAGCAAGCACATTTTGATTCAGCTACTTTTCAAATAATGTGCCGTCTTTTATAATATCCTGGACCAAGTAAGTAGCCATCGTGTTGGTAGCTGCAACATGCAGTGTTTAATATATTGTCTAGATGCATGGGCAAAAGGGGAGGTTTGAGCACACGCAAAACTGATTTAATCCTACCCTTGTGCTTGTACCAAGTTGGACTTTCTGGACCTTGTGTTTTTTTCTTTTTGTTTGTCTCTGCTTATACATCAATTTAGTTCTGGACTTTCTGGACCTTGTGTTTTTTCTTTTTGTTTGTCTCTGCTTATACATCAATTTAGTTCTGGACTTTCTGGACCTTGTGTTTTTTCATTTTGTTTGTCTCTGCTTATACATCAATTTAGTTCTGGACTTTCTGGACCTTGTGTTTTTCTTTTGTTTGTCTCTGCTTATACATCAATTTAGTTCTGGACTTTCTGGACCTTGTGTTTTTCTTTTGTTTGTCTCTGCTTATACATCAATTTAGTTCTGGACTTTCTGGACCTTGTGTTTTTCTTTTGTTTGTCTCTGCTTATACATCAATTTAGTTCTGGACTTTCTGGACCTTGTGTTTTTCTTTTGTTTGTCTGTCTTATACATCAATTTAGTTCTGGACTTTCTGGACCTTGTGTTTTTTCTTTTTGTTTGTCTTATACATCAATTTAGTTCTGGACTTTCTGGACCTTGTGTTTTTTCTTTTTGTTTGTCTTATACATCAATTTAGTTCTGGACTTTCTGGACCTTGTGTTTTTTCTTTTTGTTTGTCTTATACATCAATTTAGTTCTGGACTTTCTGGACCTTGTGTTTTTCTTTTGTTTGTCTCTGCTTATACATCAATTTAGTTCTGGACTTTCTGGACCTTGTGTTTTTCTTTTGTTTGTCTCTGCTTATACATCAATTTAGTTCTGGACTTTCTGGACCTTGTGTTTTTCTTTTGTTTGTCTCTCTTATACATCAATTTAGTTCTGGACTTTCTGGACCTTGTGTTTTTTTTTTGTTTGTCTCTGCTTATACATCAATTTAGTTCTGGACTTTCTGGACCTTGTGTTTTTTCTTTTTGTTTGTCTCTGCTTATACATCAATTTAGTTCTGGACTTTCTGGACCTTGTGTTTTTTCTTTTTGTTTGTCTCTGCTTATACATCAATTTAGTTCTGGACTTTCTGGACCTTGTGTTTTTTCTTTTTGTTTGTCTCTGCTTATACATCAATTTAGTTCTGGACTTTCTGGACCTTGTGTTTTTTCTTTTTGTTTGTCTTATACATCAATTTAGTTCTGGACTTTCTGGACCTTGTGTTTTTTCTTTTTGTTTGTCTTATACATCAATTTAGTTCTGGACTTTCTGGACCTTGTGTTTTTTCTTTTTGTTTGTCTTATACATCAATTTAGTTCTGGACTTTCTGGACCTTGTGTTTTTTCTTTTTGTTTGTCTTATACATCAATTTAGTTCTGGACTTTCTGGACCTTGTGTTTTTTCTTTTTGTTTGTCTCTGCTTATACATCAATTTAGTTCTGGACTTTCTGGACCTTGTGTTTTTTTTTGTTTGTCTGTCTTATACATCAATTTAGTTCTGGACTTTCTGGACCTTGTGTTTTTCTTTTGTTTGTCTCTGCTTATACATCAATTTAGTTCTGGACTTTCTGGACCTTGTGTTTTTCTTTTGTGTCTGTCTTATACATCAATTTAGTTCTGGACTTTCTGGACCTTGTGTTTTTCTTTTGTTTGTCTCTGCTTATACATCAATTTAGTTCTGGACTTTCTGGACCTTGTGTTTTTCTTTTGTTTGTCTCTGCTTATACATCAATTTAGTTCTGGACTTTCTGGACCTTGTGTTTTTCTTTTGTTTGTCTCTGCTTATACATCAATTTAGTTCTGGACTTTCTGGACCTTGTGTTTTTCTTTTGTTTGTCTTATACATCAATTTAGTTCTGGACTTTCTGGACCTTGTGTTTTTCTTTTGTTTGTCTTATACATCAATTTAGTTCTGGACTTTCTGGACCTTGTGTTTTTCTTTTGTTTGTCTTATACATCAATTTAGTTCTGGACTTTCTGGACCTTGTGTTTTTCTTTTGTTTGTCTTATACATCAATTTAGTTCTGGACTTTCTGGACCTTGTGTTTTTCTTTTGTTTGTCTTATACATCAATTTAGTTCTGGACTTTCTGGACCTTGTGTTTTTTCTTTTTGTTTGTCTTATACATCAATTTAGTTCTGGACTTTCTGGACCTTGTGTTTTTTCTTTTTGTTTGTCTTATACATCAATTTAGTTCTGGACTTTCTGGACCTTGTGTGTTTTCTTTTTGTTTGTCTTATACATCAATTTAGTTCTGAGGAGACGGGTGTAGGTCTTATCCCTTGTACTGTCCTATATTTTTGGTATTTATGTTATCTTTTTATGTTTTATGTAACCTTATACGGGACGGACGAAATGTTATACACACACTTGTCTGTTAATGAAGAATATATGCTGAACTCTGGGTATCTTTTAAGTTTTCGTGGTATTCGGGGTTGGGGGTGGGGGGTTGTCTTATTGACATATACCAAACATTGCATTGTATTCATATATATTATCTGAAATATATTTAAGATACAAATCCAAACGTTGTAAGAACTTAAAAAAAAAACATTTCGGAAGCCATTTGTATGTCAAAATATACTAATTTAAAAGGTACGTTGTACTGTTACATTTAAAAGACATGGGAATGTTTATCACTCATTGCCAACAACGTTCCTGTTGAATCGTAAATATCAAGAGCATTTGTCTAGACATATAAAGTACTCTTGAAATAGACAATTACGTTTCTAAACCATTCCCAACATTTGGAGGTATTCCTATGACCAGTTTAATTCAGGAATTGTCTTGATTATAATTCTTATAATTCTTCTTTTATACTGTTCGATTATTTTTTCATTGTTTTAAAGAAGAAAATTTATAACCAAATACATTTGGATCATTCGTCATACACCTTATATGCTTATGTAATACTTTTGTATAATTTCTCATGGCAATTATTCCTAGAAACTTCAAAAATTAATAGCTCTTGATATTGAAAATATCACAAAGTGACAACCTGAAAAAAAGAGAAGCAAATTTAATGTGTATTTTATTCATTCAAAATCTTAGCTTTTGTTTGCCCAGTATTTTAAGGTAAGTAAAAGTCTAAAACAAAGGACGAAAGAGATGTTTTACAAAGGACTAATATAATGGAGGAAATATGTATATGTTGTATTTATTTATTAATATAAAACCCTTACATGCAAATAACGCTACAGACAGCAAAAGAACGTCACTTTTATTGCTGTTCTTCAAAGACCAAAGTTTAACCTACACCGTACATAAAACACTCAGGGATAACAAAATGTGGAACTATGTAAACGAGCAAAACAAAAGACATGATCTGTGCCCACCTCCCCCTCCTCCCTCAAAAAAAAAAAAGAAGAAAAAAAGCACTAATGGCAGACGGCAACCAACGATAACCATTTGATTACAAGATAACTAGTTATTCCATACGAGAGAATTTATTTCTAGAATGAGTACGTCAAACTGAAGCAAGGAGAAGTCATTTCTGATTTATTGTCTAAGATAATATCTTAATTACTTTTTTAATTTTTTCTAATCTAGTTCGAGCTGTTTATCAGTGTTTTTTATTTCGTATTCTCGATTTTAAGTGAACATACAGAGCACAAGGTCGTGTTTTTCTCTGATTGTTAATGACGTCTTTAGACTAAATCCATTGGATGTTGGATGTATACTGATTGATATTTTAGTCTTAGACGTAGAATCATGTTCATAAAAGTGTAGACAACCGCAATACTTTTGTTGGTAATAATACTGAATCATTTAACTTTAACTTGTTTGTCATCGGCTATCGATAACAATGATTTTATGCTCACTCAGTCTATCAGAGGCTTTCTAGTGGGGATTTAAATAATCACTTGTTACACATTTCGATACATAAAATGAAACTTTCTTTTCACAAAACTTTAAAGTTATTTTTTATAAATATTTTTTATACCACCACATACATTTTTAAGAATAATAATGTTCTGAGCTGATATCATTAAATAATAAAAAAAAAACGTTTATGCATTGTAAAAAAACTTTTACGTTGATGGGGTTAATTCACAAAATATCTTATTGATTAAGAGAATAAATACTTCTACGTTGTGATCATTTAAGAGTGGCCTACTATTTATTTAATGCATACATGTAGGTTTTGTATGTGAAGAGGTCCGGATAATTAAAAAATCATTCATTCAGATATTATCAGTTTGCCTTGGCTATTCAAGTCTTACACAACTTCTCACGAATTTGGTCTTTTTCTTACAAAACTTATATTCTTGTGATTTAATCTGTTGTTGAAGAATGAATATTGCCCCTTTTTTTATTTTTTGTCGTTTTTTTTTTTTTTTTTTTTTTTTTGTGTTTCATTGACGTGTAAGACAACCGGATTACCCCTTTCTTCATCTTTAAAAACATACGAGATGACATCAATACCAATTCATGACACAAAATAACTAAGATAAACCTACAACAGAAGAAAGATAATGAACATCGCTTTTATGGTCTACTTAATATCGAAGTCACAATGTGGGTTGTTGTAAATTAATCAAAATCAACAACAACAAAAAATCGAATCTTTATGTTGGAAAAAGTAACGTTGTGTAAATCATAACAATTATTTGACAAAAAAAAGTTGGAAGGTTACATGTTAAAATAGAGAATGGAAATGGGGAATGTTCCAAAGAGACAACAAACCGACCAAAGAGTAAACAAAACAGCCGAAGGCCACCAATGGGTCTTCAACACAGCAAGAAAATCCCGCATCCGAAGGAGCACTTCAGAATGTATCTAAAGTCACAATTGATCGGTGTACGTTACAACTTAATTTTATATAAAAATAAGGAGATGTGGTATGATTGCTAATGAGACAACTATCCACCAAAGTTCAAATAAAGTGGATGTAAGCAATTATAGGCGACCGTACTGCCTTCAACATTGAGACAAACCCACAACGTATAGTCGGCTACAACAGTCCCCGACATGAGAAATATCAAACAATTCAACTGAGAAAACCAACGGCCTCATCTATAACAAAACAATTAACGAAAAACAAATTTGACAGACATGAGCCAACGACAACCACTGAACCACAGGGATAGGCACATAAAGAATGTGGTGGGGTTAACATGTTTGTAAGCGCTCAACCCTCCCCTAACCTAGTGGTGTATGCATATTTTTTCAGAATCAGTTTGATACAAAACGAAATAAAAACAATATACGACTGAGTCTCATGACAAACTTTAGTGTTTACCTCAAAAACTATTCACAGTGAGTCAATCCTCTAGAAAAAAATGTCTACATTAAAGAAAATATATGTTTGAGTGTATATAAATACTTCTTATCTGATCTAAGATATTCTAACTGAAAGATGTTATGATGAATTCCAAGAAACTTTTAAGATTTAATGGTAAATAACTATGAGTCAATTTCAACATTTGTATTTTAAGAATTACCATTTAACTTCAAAAACAAAAGGGGGTGTTATGGGTATTTCCTGAAAAAGTATTCTGATCCCCAATTTGATGAAAAAAAAATATAAAAAAGATATAACTGCATATAAAAATAAGAATATGTGGTATGATAGACAATCAGACAAATCCTTTCCAGGGACCAACAGACGTTAGCAACTATAGGTCACCTTCAAATATAAGCAAAACACACACTGTATAGCATGAAAGCTTCAAAAGGTCTTGGCATGACAAACACGAAAGTTGAGTGGATGAAGAACAGAGCGATAGAAAAACACGGATGCCGCATGAAAACTGGCAAATGGTCCGCAATATTACTATGGTCAACTCACTAAGTTGAAATTAAAGACTGGCGAATTTAAGTCCTTATCTATGGCTGAGATGTATGTTTAAAAAAGGAAAATCAAGGTTTTTTGTTTTGGACATTTTTATAATGCAAGTCTTGGTTTTAAATAATTTGCGAGTAAGCTTAAGGAGTCAATAACAAATAATCACACCCAGAAAGATGGCAATTCCATCAACAAAAGAAAAAATGAATATACGAAGTATAGTGGACAGTATATTATATACATATTTTATTTGAAGTCGTCCATTACTATGTAAATTCGGGTCGATTTAAAAAAAATAATAAGTTGAATACGTTTTTGTTGCCAAGGGTTTTTCACAAGTATAGTAGTTAGCAGAACAGTTCAAGTTTCCTATATACACTAAACTATACTATTTACCTATTCAATAACGTAAATGCAAATTTCACAAGACTTGATCCAAATAGCTTTTTTACTGTCCAATAACTTGCAAGTACGAAAAAAGACAAGACAGAAGTATATTTTGTCTATATGTTTTGTATTTGCACAACTTTTGAAAGTTGATCATGCATTCGTTCTAAAATAAAATTTTAGACCAGATAAAAGTTAAAAAAGATGACATAATTCGACAACCGCAATTGTTAAATCGCTTTGACGTCCAAAAAAAGATAATAATCAACACATGCATTGTAACTTTTAAAGCCAGTTAAATCAATGTTTTTGCCGAAAGAACGTGCGATATCATAAAAATTGATAATCAAAACATTACAAAAACACAAGTAAAGAACGTTTAAGTATTCAAAATAAAACAAACCACAAAGGTTATTCCTGATTAGTTTTTCGAATTATTTTATTTAGGCGTTGAGAACCTTTGGTGACCCCACAGTTAAAATGTCTATGATAAGTACGTCGTGAGCAGTGGGCGTTACAGACGAACGTTCACCTAATCTGACCCAGTCAATGGGAGATTTAGCGCGCCAATCAATGGTCTCATCTACACTGTTACGAACATGAATCTATGATTTTTTTATTAGTTGTAATTTGCTTTTGAACTAGCTGTCAGTAACTACGAGTACTCTCAGATCTGTACTTAGTGTTTTTTAGGTTGTGGGGATGTATAAGTACCGTGCCACGTCCGGTCTGTGTTTTTGTTAAATGTATTTCTACTATGTATCGATCTGATGAGTAAAATCCTTTCCAACAGCTTTTTATAGTTTGTTCTTATGTTGTACTGTTACACTATTGTCCCAGGGTAAGGGGATGGTTGGCGCCTTCAAACTAGTTTAACCCCGCCACATTCTGTATGTGCCTGTCCCAAGTCAGGAGACTGTAATTCATTGGTTATCGTTTGTTGTTGTATATCATATTTGTTTTCATTATTTTGTACATGAATTTTATTACATTTTTCATTTCGGGGCCTTTTATAGCTGACTATGCGGTATGGCTTTTGTTCATTGTTGAAGACCGTACTGTTACCTATAGCTGTTAACTTTTATGTCATTTGGTCTCTGGTGGAGTGTTGTCTCATTGGCAATTATTCCACATATTCTTACTTTTTTTTATATACAATTCAACTCCATTCCTTTAAGTAGTGCTCCACTATTGAAGAAGAGATAGACAAGAAACTAAACTGATCAGAGCTGAACATATACTTAACACAACAAATAACGCACCACATCAATATCTATATATATAATTCGTCTAAACATCAGCCCAACAATGTTAGATCTGTAAATTTGCTTTCGCAAATATATAGATATATATATATAATATTTTCACGATTTTTTTTTTTTTTAATCACAAATTTGTAGAGATCTATAATATATTTTAAGCATAACCATGAAATTAATGCAGAGTTTACTATTTAAAGGGAGACAATGGAGATTTCAACCATAAAAGTCTAAAATCTGAGATAAGTCAATTTCAAATTGGTCATTACATAAGAATATAAGAATTTGATTGAGAGAAATAATCAAAGCCATTTTCATTCTTTCCCAGTGAAAAGATACAGAGGACTTTAGTTTTCACAAATTTGGCAAAACTGCTTTGTTTTTTTTTTTTTTTTTTTTTTGTTGTTGTTAAAAAATATTTTTTTGAGAGCCAAAAATTTAAATTAAGAAAATTCTCACTTTCACATGATTTGGTGTTTATGATTTCTAAGACGTTGTGTCAAAATGTTGACTCATTTTTATCACTTTCAAAGAAGTTAAATGTAATAGAGATTTTACTCCAAAGAAATTAATGAAGGTGGTGCGTTTCTTTTAGTTGTTTAGTATATATTTTATGTAACATTTTTTTACATTTATAACTATATAATACTTGTGAAGGGATGAGACAATTGAGTAATAGATAATTGGATAACTTTTATGGGAAAGCAATTTGAAATAACTTATTCAGTTTTCTTCCCACATATGAACTTCCTTGTGTTTTTTGTTTTTTTTTTTTTTTTTTTTTTTTGTTACTTTAAACTAATACTTTATCAAATCTCTTAAAGAATAGAAAAGTTCAACAAAAAATCTAATAGTTCTCTGTTCTTAACCTTTGTCTCATTTTCACTTTTGTTAATTTCATTATGTCCTTTTAATGTTTTCTTTGAAATTAATTAGAACAATACAGGTTTTAATCTTTTCCAAACGGTTTTTCTCCCACTTTAATTTCAAACAGAATAATAATTTGTCAATCTTTTCCTTGAGGAACAGTATTTATCATGAACAGAAACATTTTTAATTTACTTTAAGAATACTAAGATCTACCATTGATAATGATTCCATATTTGTATCCTGCATAGCCAAACTTAAACACTGCGTGGGGGTGGTACCTCTCAGTCGTCAAAATTGAATACCGTCTGGTAATATTATAATAAGTATCGAATGATGTTTATTTTTTTGTCCATAGGAAGCGTAACCGTATAGTGGGATTCATTAAAATGGAAATACAGATTTCTTGAAATAAGGGTACCATTTGCATTTCTATTTTCTATTTTAAGACAATAATTTGCATTCCAGTATCGAAAAATAGTTTTTTTCTAATACAGATAACACAATGGAAACAAATTAACAATATCTAAAAGGTCATATTGTTTGACATTAATTTTGGTATATATTTCATATCAAGGTCCATAAGAGGACAGAGTTTGTTACAGACGCTTGATTTATCAATAATTTTAATATTTGATCAATAAATCAATTTATTTAATTGAGATTAACGTCTGCTAAACATAAGGTTCCCTTAATTTTCAAAAGGCATAAGTTATCGACAGGTTGTAGGTATTCATATGGGCGCCAATTGCGCACCTTCAATAGCATACTTCTTCCTGTATTGTTATGAATCAAGGTTTATGATTAAACTCCGTAAACATCCGTCTAATTTTAAAAACTCGTACCGTTACCTTGATGATACGTTTGCTTTTAAATGAAATAACACTGTACTAATTTGGTTTGTACGAAGCGCTTTTCTGGATTCACTTCATCTTATTAATTTTTTAAATGCTTTAAATAACCAAGAATTCTCTAAATATACTGAGGAAATATAACCCAGGGAACCGACTAAACTCTATTCTTAGAGGAACATCAATAATTGTCTTTTCTTGATTTTGGATATTTCGGTATCAAAAAGAAAACTTTCACTTAAATTACCGACAAAAGATGATTTTCGTTCCTATGTGTTAATTTTCCTTTTTTGTACATTTAGTTCGCTTTATCTGTTTCTGTATTGAAATTAGTGAATGTAAGTTATGTATAACTAGTAGTTTCAATTTGAATTAACACAATTTATCTAAAACTCAACTAAAATTTTTCATAGATACAAAGATTTGTTTCGGTAGTTTCGGTGTACTTGTAGAAAACCTTAATTCAGCCGGTATGTCACGTTCATATTCTACGGTAATGTTGTTTATAGAACTCATACACTTAGATATGGTACATGTGAAATTATTGGTCCCTTGAATAAACTTATTCTGAAAGGTTGTGCTTTTAACATTGAAGTAAGACATTTTAATATTTTCTTTATCGGTACCAACATTGTTATAGTTTTTAATATAAATTAAGGAGATGTTGTAGGGTTACAAATGAGACAACTATCCAACAGAGTCCAAATGAAGCGGATTTAAACAAAACCCACACCGTATAATCAGCTATAAAAGGCCCGACATGACAAAATAGTAAATTACATAACTAAATATGTATTGTTATCCGATTGTTAACACTTATTGCACTACATCCTGTCGATGCTTATATTTATCATTGCACAAGGTCATGCTTTTTTCAAACTGATCATTACAAAAAAAAATCCTCATCCACCCTGAAGAATAGTTACTGTCAATCACCATCGAGGTTCCAGAATTCAGACAGGTTATTGAACATGTGACAGTGTTTAACGTTTTGTTTTCAATCTCAACCTTCCCCTTTTAAGTCTCGATTAGGGGACTAACAAAGGTACATAAAAATATACATGTGAAATAGATCAATGTACAAGCAAAGGGTACATAAAAGAGAACAAACAATACAAATCAGTACTGGAAAAATACTGTTTCTGTATAACAGATAACAATACACGAGTACAAAAAAAAAACATTAATACATCGCATCAAAAAATGCTTACAGTGACCTGAAAGCAAGCTAAAAGTACTCATCCTGCCGATATGAAGTTTTGTCGTCCTGACTGTATTTCATAAAAGATTGACGTACATGAAAAAAAAAAAAAAAATCTTAAGCAAATACCAAGAACACATTGTACATAATTCAATGCAGAAGAAGGAAAGGAACATTGAAAGTTTTTACACTTCACACTATAAAATATGATCTAACTTGAAAAAATAAACTTGACAATTACTCATTCGGCATTCAAGAGCTTGCAGTTGCTACTCAGACTTTGTAAAACATCACCAGTGTCTGAGCAGAAAGTTGATGAACCAGGGTTATGTCAAAGAACGTCTCGTCCTTTTTCCAAAAAAAGTTCATTGGAAGATACCAAGACCTTGCTGATAAATATTCCGTATCAATTTCACAAATAATACATGATGGTTTTGAGGTGTAGATTCTAGATACTGACGTTGTTTATAATCTTAAGCGTGACTCGGTATTTATACATTCCGCCATTGTGTTATTGTGCTATGGTCATATTTGTATTCTTGTCTTTAAGTTTTGCTAATATGCTTTGTCTATAGAGTGTCTATATGCCATTTTGTTTTTCTTTGTTGACACAGTTGTTTGTTTTTATAGTGATTAATATTATAATACAATGTTGACTGCTGTACCCCAATTTTTGACATCTTGTACCTGTTATGTCTGTTTGTTTTGCAAACACATTGTTGTCAATATAATGGAATTCTATGCTACTGTCATACAAGTAAGAGGTTAAGCTAGCTATAAAACTAGGTTTATTCCACCATTTTCTACATAAGGAAAAGCCTGTACCAAGTCAGGAATATTCGTTTGAAGTGTTTGAGCTTTGATTTTGCCATTTGATAAGGGACTTTCCGTTTTGAATTTTCCTTGGACTTCGGTATTTTTGTTATTTTACATTTTACAGTAGCTTTACTTACTGGAATGGAGACGAGATAACAAAAATAACCCTTTGTTTTAGATAAATACACATAAATAAAATCTGATGTTCATGAATAAATATTTCTTGATAAAAGTGTGCAAAAAGAAGCTCCAATCCGTAAGTACATGATATCGTGAAGCTGCTTGTCAATGAAAGTCCATAAAATATTGAAGGTAATACAATGTATTATTCATTTATCAAATAATTTCTCAAAACAATAGCATTATTACGTATAGATGTGTATGAATGTATTGCTCAATATGACGCAGTCTTTCAAAATGGACTTAGAATATAAATGCAGTATAACAAACAAAACGTTTAGTATACAATTATATTAATTAAATAATTGCAATTTCCGACCATACCCGAATCAATATTTATGATATTAGTAGGTGTGCATCAAAATCAATTTATTGGCAAACATCCTCCAAAGCTATTTACTTATTTATTTATTTTTAAAGTGCATAAAACGATAATTTTCCGCAAGGAAGCCCATCACAAACAAATTCACCGTCAATTAAGGTGATTAAAATTCTGAAAATAGTAAATTATATTGAAAAATTCATGATGGATACAATCAGGTGAACATCTAAATGTAAAGTGGATTGTTTCTCGTCCAATTTGAAGTAAGGCTTTAGGGATGTTTTCCAAGTATGCCTACACAAATGAAGATGGTCATGATAAGTCATGGTACAGAAACCATGAATCGGGAAGAAAAGGTCAGTCACAACATATTTACTTTCGAATTCAAATGATTAAATTTTAACATATCGAACTGATTCCTAGTAGAGCTAAGTATAAATTTTAATAAACATGTATAAGAAAATCTTATTTTTAAGGAATTTGTTTCATCACATAATACCATAGTGTAATGGATCGAGTATCGGTGAATATTTTCCTGCGTTGAATGTGGATTGCCTGCGAGAGATAGTAGTCATCAATATTTTCTGCAATCCTTTTATCTTGGTCTTACAAAAAAAATACAAAATGACCTTTCTGTATGTTTATTTCACAATTACGTCACCAATGTAAAGTAGTATTGCTGCACTGCGCGAAGTACTTTGGAGTTGATGTCTTTATAGAGTTAGATGTGTTGTGTTGTTTACCATTGAGAAAAACATATTTTAACCGAGACCAAAGGGGCAAAGTTTTAGCGGGTGGTTAAAATCAAGTGTACGTGTAGAATATACCATCCGTTATCATCCCTACTAACTTATATAAATGTAAATTGGGGCGATACAAATGTGCGATCCGTCAATTTTACTACAGGTTTGGGCTTAATCTAAATCTGCTCAGAAATAATAATTGATACAAATGAATGCTTACATACAGTATGGACAATCTATCATAACTTCTACTGGATTGGTCTTAATCTAAGTATGCACAGAAATTAAGAGTTATTCAATGCTTACACACAGTATGGACAATCTGTCATAACTTCCACTGGATTGGCCTTAATCAAAGTATGCACAGAAATTTAGGGTGATGCAATGCTTACACACAGTATGCTCAATCTGTCATAACTTCCACTGGATTGGCCTTAATCAAAGTATGCAAAGAAATTAAGGGTAATGCAATGCTTACACACAGTATGGACAATCTGTCATAACTTCCACTGGATTGGCCTTAATCAAAGTATGCACAGAAAATTAAGAGTGATTCAATGCTTACACACAGTATAGACAATCTGTCATAACTTCCACTGGATTGGCCTTAATCGAAGTATGCACAGAAATTAAGAGTGATTCAATGCTTACATATGGTATGGACAATCTATGATAACTTCTACTGGATTGACCTTAATCAAAGTATGCACAGGAATTAAGAGTGATTCAATGCTTACATATGGTATGGACAATCTATCATAACTTCTACTGGATTGGCCTTAATCTAAGTATGAACAGAAATTAAGAGTGATTTAATGCTTACACACAGTATGGACAATTTATCATAACTTCTACTGGATTGGCCTTAATCTAAGTATGCACAGAAATTAAGAGTGAATAAAATAATAATTGATACAAATGAATGCTTACATACAGTATGGACAATATATCATAACTTCTACTGGATTGGCCTTAATCTAAGAATGCACAGAAATTAAGAGTGATGCAATGCTTACACACAGTATGGACAATCTGTCATAACTTCTACTGGATTGGCCTTAATCTAAGTATGCACAGAAATTAAGAGTGATTCAATGCTTACAATACGGTATGTACTATCCGTTTACACCACTCGGGTTTGGCCTTAACCTAAGTTTGTACAGAAATTAAGGGGTGTAATGCCTACATAGAGACATCAGAGCAGAAATTAAAGAAAGGCGATGGAAATAGATTGGCCATCTTCTACGAAAAGACATACATGACATAACAAAGATAGCTCTTCGATGGACACCTGCAGAGGGTAAAAAAAAGAGAGGGAGACCGAAAGAAACATTTTTACTACTGGTTTTAGGCTAACCTAAGTCTGTACAGAACTTTAGGGTGATACAATGCTTACATACAGAAAGTAAAAAATTTAATCGTCAGTTTTACTAATGGTTCGGGCTAAATCTAAGTCCATACAGAAATGAAGGGTGATACAAAATGAATGGTGAAACACAATTCATATTCGCCAGCGTTACTATACAAGTTTCATTTCAATCCACGAAGTGATTTAGGCTCCTAAGAATATGAATCGTAGCAGTTTGAACAATAAACTATGCTATAAATTGAATTAAATTACCAGAGTACTTTAAAATTCTATTCAAATTAAAGAATTGGATAGGATAGTAGGTACACGCCGGTAAATATCATCCTAACACATTGACTTCCTATTATTCATCCGTTGATTGTTATATTCTCTTATTTCCAGTCATTGCACAATCATTAAAATAAATATGTTACACAAAACAGAAAGTCTGTTATTTATCGTACATGTAGTTATACTCTCTCTCTCTCTCTCTCTCTCTCTCTCTCTCTCTCTCTCTCTCCTTTGATTTTATTCATATCAAATAATACAAATCTAACATATGGAAAGACTCGTTTAACCTCGTCCGCCGTAATCAGGCTATAATTTGTCTATATACATAAGGTACATTATAAGAAGAACAAACAAATACTGAATCTTTTTTTTTTTATACTTTTTGTATTCATAAACGTTTGTTTTCTTTTTCACCCTTTTTTAATATTATTTATATTTTATGAAGTTGATGTCAAATAGATGCTGAAAACATTCACCAAGTTATGGAAATGGCGTCATTAAAAAGGTTCAAAGCAGAAATCATTGATATGAACTTACCTTTACTTTGCCATAATCTAGCATGGTATAAATGAGGACCAAGTATAACGCCTGTGACTTTCTTAACTGCATACTGCCTCTCTTGGAAAACTTTTGAAAAATTAAAAACGGGTTGATCTGTTACTCTTAGTTTTCACTTAGAAAATAAATGTGTCTCTTTCCATTTCATTCCATTTCAGTTTGTGTTTCATCACTATTAATATAATATTCAGTTAAGATTATCATCATCCGTGATTTCCTGGTTGCAAACAACAGCGAAATCTTTTAAATGAATGTATATTCAAAATTTAAACTGCTTACGGTCCAAAAATTAATCCATCAGTCAGTTATATCATCAGGAAATAAACATGCCGCTTATGATGTTATCCATAAATCAAAAGTAACTATATACCTCATTAGGCATTAGATCCAATGTTCTCTTCGCGATGTAAGAATCCAGCAAATTAATCTGCAAAACAAAGCGTAGTTGTGTTAATATCTGTCAATCTCTCAAACTTAATTCCTTTCAGCTTGGTCGCATTACAAGTAATTCATTTTATTTCCTTACTTGAAAAAAGGAACAAAATTTAAAAGCAATTTTGTTCAAGACTTTGAAGTCAATTTAATAAACAATGTCTTCTATGTTTTTGGCACAATTTCTTTGCCGTCGTAAATGGTGACAATAACTTTTTTGAAGTAAATTTTTATTTCAGAGCAAAATTTTAGGTGGGTGATTGTTTGATTTTTCCTTTAATCATATCATAGCTGTCGACAAAACAAAATTAATGAACGTATGAATGTACTTAACCAAAAATATGTTATGTCTCGTCAACAGTCATTTGTCTTTAAGTGCCGGAAGTGGAAATCTCCAAAATCAAAGCGATTTTTAGAGATAACAAATAACGCGTGCCACGAATTACAGATGTGACCATTTATATACATCGAATCTGTTATATATCGTCTAGGTAATTGAATATTTGCTATAAAATGTTCATGATCAAACTAATTTTATCCCAATAAGGCAAAAAGTACCTTTGCAAAGGTTGTATTAGAAGTAGCTATTTGTCTAATTCATTACATATTTTTTCCCACTTACAACTTAAAGTCAGTAGTTGAAAATATTCTCCAAAATATGTTCTTACATTGATCAGTTTTCTTACATTGATCTTACATTGATCAGTTTTCGCATCAATAAAATTTATATAACCATATAAAAGCAAAATTGACACTGCCTACGGTTTTAAACTGGTTCTTAGAAATTCGTGCAGCATTGACAAATTAATTGACAATAATCCTTGAAGGAACACGTTGTAGTTGAGTAAATAACGTTAAATTGGGATACGTGTTGTTCATTATCAGTTTGTTATGGCTGTGGTCTTTTTTGTCTTGGATCTCATTGTACATTCTCCGGTCATGGTTTTGTCTGTTCATTTTCGAAAAATAATTGTAAATAGCATTCAAACAAGTTTAATTTTTGAAGAAAGAGAATGCTTTCATATCGAATTTTCTTGAAAATATACTTATTGTCCTGTGTGATTGCACCCTAGGTTAAAATTGGCTGTGCAAATAATAAGACTGCAAATCATATATCCGGAAACAAACTGGAGAATCTTTGATCAGTGAGATAGCGCAGAACTATAATATTTAGCGAGTGTTCGTAGCGATAACTCCGCTTGAAAAATACGAAAATAAAAACTCATTTTAAGTGACCTTTTAACACAATACTACATGATCCAAGAAAAATTGAAGTAATGTTAAAAAAAGATAGCATGAAATGCACATTCTTACAACACAAGATTATGGGCAATATTTGAGTAAGAAGTCAACTGAAGTCATCTAATGTGCTTTTTACGAATACCGCCGACTACAATTACTTCAAATTTCATTAAAAAGATAGTTAGAAAATCGGATTTCAGTGTACGAAATAGTCATGGTGAACTATTGCCCGAGTAGTGCCTGCATATGACCACAGCTCCTGATTTCACCCCCGGGTTTAAGAGAGGTTTGCGTTGCTGAGTGTCTAGTTTTCTATATTGTGTTTTGTAGTCTGTTGTTTGTATTTTGGTCGTTTTTGGTTTTTTGCCATGACATTGGTAGTGCATTTTCGACTTATGAGTTTGAATATCCCTTTAATATCTTCCGCCTCTCTGGTCCATTTTCCCTCTTTTCTTTTACATAATTTTTATGGCAAAAAAGGAGTGGGATGTAACTAAGTCAGATGTAACAAGACTCATGATATTATATATTTGTCTGCCCGTAATCAAAGTGCTCTATATATTTATTTATTTAAATAAATCTCCCATGTTTTTTCCTGGATTCTGAAAACCAAACGATCGTTAACAGCTTGAATCTTATAATTACATTCCTTATTTTTTCATATAAGTAAAATGAGGTAGTCTGAATTCCGAATTGAAAAGGAAAATGATTGTTAACCACTGAATTCTGGTTATAATGCTGTATACAATCCCAATTGTCTGTCTACTTGTTTTACTTTCTATCATACACTATGTTCATCTATCTTAACCCGTAATTACTATATGCAATGAGAAGTACTATTGTATTAAACGACGATACTTTATGAGCAAGTGCTTTTATCCGGTACTTTCGTAAATAAATCATTATCAGCTATTCTTGATCATTGTAGAAATGTACAGTAGAGGAACTCTTCACTGATTGGCAAATATATTATGCAGTATCTTCCTGCGGAGATTATTAAAGTGTTTCCTTTAATGTATAGTGCAACCAGTGCTATTAAATACATAAGTACTATTATTGAAACTATACATTTACTACAGCAAATTAAATACAACGGGGAAAAAGCGAAATTCACGTTCACTGGCGTTGGATTTAATCACAGGATGGGTGTACATATATATATGTATGTTTTTATATGCTGATTTTAATTCATCGTCATTGTTCTTTAAAAATACCAGTGCAGTTAAACGTATTTCTATAGGTCATGAGCAATATGCTAAGTTTGATAGTGACACGGAATATGCCTACTCTTCTGGAGCGTTTGAGTCCAACCCGGTATTAGGTCTATTAAGTTCATTTTGTAGTGTTTTGTTTAAGAAATGGCTTGGATTTATATTGATTTTACCACATTAAGCCCTTTATGCTTAATATATTACCACGAGCGATAGCGAGGGGTAAAATATCGACATAAAGGGCCACCCCGTGGTGAATTGTTTTTTTTTTTATTTCTTCCCATTTTTTAACAATTTGACAATAGTCCATGCTTGTTATACATTTTGTATGAAATGTATGTCTGCGACATATTTTAATTTCTTCTTTTTAAAAGTACACTTTTTGTAGACATGCAACGTTTTCGTACATTTGACCTTTCTCAATGGATACTTCATCTGTTGATGTATGATGTGACTGTTTTGTGTAAGTATATTTAGCTATGTTGAAAGATGTGCATAATGGCAAATCATAAAATTACGCATTGTTTAGTCTTTCGGAAAACCTATTATTAGACTGCCTCTGATTTTTTTTGGCAAAATGGATGCAAATTGGGTATTGGGTGCAATTAAGGTGCTGTGACGTTAGACACGTTTTAAAGTAACATATAAAAAGTTGTGGAATGGGCGTTTATAACAGATGATTCTCCTGGTGCTTTAATAATCATACGGTAATTTCAGTAATTAACTAACACTGGATTAGACCACTAACAATCAACCACTCTGCAGACAATGTTTCTTCACTGGTTATGATTTATACGCAAATTTCCCTCAAGCAAAGTTCTGATTCCTTACACGGCTTTGGCTATACTTTTTGTCCTTTTGAGTTTATACGCTCTTCATTTTTTATTCAATTTGGGATTTTTAAATATATTTAACCTCCAGCATCACTGAAGAGACATTTATTGTCGAAATGCGCATCCGGTGCAGAAACATTGGTACCGTTGATGTTATTGATTTTCCATCATGGTAAATTTTACAAAAATTACAGTACGTTTGATCTGTGATGGTTTAGAATCTCCTTTTATTTTTTGGCCTTTTTGGTATATATTTGAACAAGTTAAATCCTTCTTCAAAATTATATCTATCCTATCGAAAATTAAAATGTCACACTCGTGAATAGGACACACTCGGTAAAATTACAGATAAGACGACTAGTCTGGTATCTTAAGATCTAAAATGCAAAAACCTGTCACTAGTGAGTTGAGACACAGACATTTCGTATCGAACAACCAATTCGTAATGTGACCGTAAAACTTATGTAGTGAAGATTTCAAGCAATCATTATAACTCTGTTTGGGCAGTTTTTATGTAAGGAAAACACCCCTAAAAATGGAGCCGTACAGCATGAACATGCACAGTCATAACGTATCAAATGAGATATGCAAACGACATACGATGGGACAACGAGTATGTTACTGCTGAAAAATGGGGAGTTGACAATTGGAAAGTTGAAATCATCGTAATTTTTTTATAATTATCTTAAGTTGTCCATCTGTGTCAATATCGAGGAAAAGATTATGATATGAACCACGATGATATCCTTAATCTCTGGAATATATCAGATGCAGGCGCTCAATGAAATTTGGGTTATTGAGTGACAGGTTATCATCAATATATCTGTATGGGAAATTAAAGAACTTCACAAGACGTTGGTTTTTTTTTTTTTTTTTTTTTTTTTTTAGCTTTTTAGAATGTTTTATATGAATTCTGCTTCATATGAGTTCATATTGGAATACTGACTGTCTGTTGAAATTTCTATCCACGAATCTCAATAATTGTGTTGCAGATCAAGAAGTCTATCACTGATGATATTCTCCCTGGTGATGATGATAGATGCTGCTAAACGTCCAGCGGAAAATTAAATATGCATATTCAGGACGAGAACAAGTTAATGTAATAAGTATATTAACCCTGCTTTGTACTAGACCGACACGCTGAGCCGGATTTTTAACGTGCTAGTTCACAAGGTAACAGTCCGCAGGAAGACATAACACTTTACCCGGACACATTATTCAGACTCCGAGCCGACCAGTCTTTGCTCTTACTTCTTAATGCTGCGAACTTAGCGGAGAAGCAGCAAATACCAATTTTTTCGTCCTTAGTTTGATCAATCTTCCTCATGTATTTGTTGTGTGTGTAATCAGTGCGGTTCTTCACAAAGTTAGATGATTTGAATGACGTCAAACAAGAAATTTGTATCTACAAACCCTATTTTTGTGGAATAAAGCTATGTTTAATGAACCGATGTATTCGATCTTTATTGTAAAACGTAGAAAGATCAAATGTTTAATATTACTGCATAATTGTAAAGATTACGATGATTTTTCAGCGTAATTATGTTTCACCAATTGTCTGTATTCCAGTGGAAACCATATGTGTTCTCTCCCTGCCTATTGGTTTATATTCGGAGAAAACAGGTTTTATGCAAGGGTGTCTGAAGAGAAATGTACATGAGTTGGCACTTCCCTTTAAATTTATGTTGCGTTGTATAAATTGCATCCTTTCACTGACCATTAAGGGCATACGATACAGTTTGGATTCCACGGTGAATTTTTGACGAAAGTTTGCATACAAGCTATTTTTCACCTAGTCAGTTCAAATATGTTATAAAAAATATACCTGCATGTGCTACTTTTAGAGATAAATGGGGTCGAAATTTTAGACATTTACTGGAAATTTCGGTTTTTTGGTCATTTCTGTCCTTTGGAAAGACATACTTAACTTTTTGTTTCAAAAGATAAACGCAAGCGAATTTTTGTAGAAGCATCTGGAATATCTTTCCTACATAAGTTTGCTTTGAATTTGTGTAAAAAATCTTTGGAAATTGTTCATTTTTTATCACATTTTCATGATTTTAGTCAAAGAACGTATTTTTTGCTGTATATTTATCTAGTTTAAAAAAAATTCAACGGTGATTTGTTCATAAAAATTGGCACAAATAATCTTCATACATAATCAAGCCAAATGTCATTTTTAAAAAGAGGGGTCCATGAACTAGTTTTCAAGTTAAATCAGTTTGAATGATAAAAATCTGTCTAAAGTGCATCTTTTCCCGATATGTCACAGTTTGACGCCGTGAAAAATAACATTTTATGTTAACAATGTCATTACCTCCCATGTAACTGTATCGTATGCCCTTTATTTTGTGTCTTTGAACTAGAAACAGTAGTTACCACAATCCTACTAAGAAGCTAATAGTCAGGGCCAAAATTACGTTAAAAATAGATGACTTTAGACCTTTATATATAAATATTACATCAGCATAAAACTGTTAGCCCTAAATCTCAGTTTTGAAATTGTCAGCATGTTATCCATCATAATGCTCTTCATAATAGGTTGGCTGATCACATGAAAGCTGCTGAATATTTTGATACTGTTGGAGGTTTTGAGATTCCATAACTGTTTATTTCCTTGATTTGTCTGCATAATATATGTCTGCGATATATAAGATTCGAACATCGGTAAAGTACTGTTGACTTAAATCAAGTAATTTGTAAATTCAGAAATTATTGCGATGTTTTTATTATTGCGAAAAATGCGACAGGGTTATAATCGCAATAACTTAAACTCGCATTTTGAAATTTTTTATATGAATTAAACAGGACTTTTTCTCAATATCGCAAAAATTAAAATCGCATTTCAGTCTTAAATGACTAAATCGCAATAGTAAATGCACGCAATAATTTCTGAATTTACAGTAATGACTTATCGCCGTCTTCGACTTTAAACCGAATTTGTAGTTTGTGTCATTAACCAACACTTATTTACTATTCCAAGTACCTTGTAAGTTTGCACACAGTTTTTCGTGGTGTTCGTATTCCTTACATTCACACATTGTTGTCAATATAATGGAATTTTACGCAACTGTCATACAAGTGAAAGGTTTAGCTAGCTTTAAAGCCAGGTTTGATCCACCACTTTCTACATAAGAAAATGCCTGTACCAAGTCAGGAATATGACAGTTGTTTTCCATTCGTTTGATGTGTTTGAGCTTTTGATTTTGCCAATTGTGAAGGGACTTTACGTTTTGAATTTTCCTTGGAGTATGGTATTTTTGTTGTTTTACTTTTTTACCGTATTCGCCAGTAAATGATTGTGAACTTTTGTTTGCCCTTGTTTTTTTATCTGCCCATGCTGTGTATTTTCTTCCTTGGTGTGTTTATGTATTGCTCTGTTTCTGTTACCATCGTTTTTAAACAAACTACTTCACTCATCTTAGTTGAAATTCCAAATTCAAATGTTCAAGTGAACCAGAATTACCTTCAGTGTTGATTAAAATTGACACCAGCAACTGATCCGATACCAAGGAAACCAGTTTGAATGAGAGATGGATTATCGAGTACAAAAGCCTAGATGACTTTATTCTTGAATTACTTACCTTTTTACCAAGACATTAACATCGAATGTATTTTGCGTGATAGTTTCCGACCTTCTATTTCAAAAAAGGTTTTTGTTTAAAAGTATTGTCTCTAGTTATTTGTCTTTATTTTTCACTTAAATTTTGAGTGCATTTCCTCAAATATCATTTAAATTACATCTCTTATATTTTTAAAGAGCGCAATTAAGTTTGATACCAAATTTTATCATTCCACATAAAACTATTTCTTGGTAAAATGATACCTGTAGTTATCTGCCTGGTTATCATGCATCCTGTTAGATCATCCTAGTTTATACTTGTTTCATCGATCCTAACCAAGAAATGAGTGTCTGCTAAATCAAAATGAGACAAAAGATGCTCACATTTCTAAAGGTCAAAACTGTATTTCCTTTTGATCATGATATATAACCAGTCAATTCTCGATAAATCTATAATGCATCAAAAAGACTTGTTTTATTTCATTATTATTTATTTAAGGTTGATTAAATATTATCAAATTATTTCGTAATATGAAAAATGCTTACCATTAAAGAATAGTTTACTATGATTGCTCAAAAGTCAAA
Source organism: Mytilus coruscus (assembly GCA_017311375.1). Taxonomy (NCBI): domain Eukaryota; kingdom Metazoa; phylum Mollusca; class Bivalvia; order Mytilida; family Mytilidae; genus Mytilus; species Mytilus coruscus. The sequence goes on from CM029596.1 coordinate 17,575,400, forward strand.
AGGTCGACAACACGACACGCATTAACTGAACGTTTAGTATCTTTTTTGAAAATGATATTTTTGTACAGAAAACAGCTAACTCTTAAGAAGCAGATATTGGGTTTGTTTGCCATCAAGTAAAGTATTGTAAGATGAGGAGTTATTGGTGTTTGTTTCTGATAGAACCGATCTAAATGTATTGCTTGATACTGTCTTAACCTAGTTGTATCACGTTTGGACTAATTGATGTAACATTTGGGCAAAAAATATGTTACCTTTGGGCTAATGGCAAGTGGACATTTGGGCAAAATTTTAATGTCGACAAACGGGCTAATTCTCCATTATACAGGTTCAGTACAGGTAAAATATCTGTAAGTATATATTAATTAATATTCGATGTGTTATAAATGTCACTCTTTTTATAACATGTTCTTGTTTTGTGTACCACTTCCGTTTGCCAGAAAGTGTCTGCTCCGGATCCCTACAGTTATCACGCGAAGGTAGAAGTTGGATTAGAGCAAGATAAGTCTTTATAGCAGTAATATCATTCAGACCTATTTGCAATGTGCAGGTATAAAACAGCTATGTTAAGATATAAAAAAGTACATCCAAATGATGTTCTTTTAAGATTGGTTATGGTGATGAATTTAAAGATGCCTTTAAAAACTGTAATGTTGTGATACTGCCTGATCATTACCATTAAATGTCGGGTATAAAACTTCAAGTGCTTTTCTTTTCAAACTAGCATGGTTTCCTAATGACCGGATATTTATGTGGGTTGTATTTCTAAAAAAAACATTTTTAATAAATATCTTATATATTTCATATCAAATTTTGATATTTATAAACCAGTAATGTACCTATACAGGTAAAAATCAAATGAGCTGGCCCAAATGTAAACTGGACTGCATATGTATAGCCCTTATGATAACATGGTCACGTTTATGATTTAGCTCAAATGTCTTGTGTCCGTTGTATCCACTCTATAATCCTTCATTTTAATTGTTCAATTGACCCACTGATGCTTGTAAATGATATAGTTCTACGGACGCGTACTATCTCTTGTTTGTTACCCAGCTAGGAGTAAGGAATTAATACGGTTTTCAGTTTTATTATTTTTGCCTCTTGTCCTGACAATTGTAAGCTGCATTTCCTTTCTTATTTATCACGTTATTCAACTTTATAAAAGATCTTTGTTACACAATTGGTACATAAATTGAACAAACAAAGCACATTAAGTTTATTAACAAAGCAGGTTTGTGTTATTGAAGAATGGAATATTTCAATTTTAGCGTACTTTCATTTAGGATTGTATACATCAATAAAGCGATTTATTAAACATATTGATATCGAGATAAGCATTGTTTTATATCAGATGATTTCTCAAATCAATTCGTTAACCAGCATATAATGGTGGACGACTAACTGAGACATGAATATATTTTTTCAATGATATATTGTTTTTAAAATTGAAAAGAAAACACGTTGGAAAATGACCTCATTACATTTCTTCTTTATTTATCTGAAATCATAATAATCTTTGAAAATCTTCAAGAGAAAATTGTCTCCGAAGCTAAAGAAAATTTTTTAAATTAAAAGCAAAATGCATTATTTAGTAGTGAAATAAAAAAAAGAAAAATGGGGGACAATAAACCAGTCAATGAAGTGATTACGTGGGGTCGATCAGACATTAACTTTTCCGTCTCTGACGAAAATCACGCAAAGGTACCAATTCCGGCCAAATTTGACCCGAATATCATATGTATTTAAAAATATTTCCGCTTTGCAGAATCAAACGTTGAATATGAATACTTAGATAAAAGATGAAACAAAAATGGCAAAATGTGGCGATGTTCTAACTAAATTTATGTGTACAGCATAACTAAGGAGCTGTTACAACGTGGTTGTTGTTGGTTTCTGTCTGCCATATTTTGTGTTCATTGTTATAGTTAAAATAATTCGTTGGTTTTCTAGTTTGAATTGTTTCACATTTAGTAATGCCAGGGCTTTGTATAGCTTATTATATGGTATTGGTTTAGCTCGTTGTTGAAAGCCGTACGGTGACCTCTAGTTGTTTACATTCTCGTCTTTTGGTTTCTTGTGGACAGCTGTATTATGGCAATCATACCACATCTACTCATTTTTATATTTGACTCGCTCATTTGGAGAACTAACATAAGACAAAATCCTCGCCCATCAAGATATTCACACATAAAGTTTGCGTTTACATCTACAACGTCAAAGTGTTTTACCAATAACATTTTATGAAAGTCTTTAAGTTAAGAAATATTATAAGTAATGGTATTGTACATTGATTTATTTTGATACAGGTTTGAGGCTACATAAATAAAGGCAACAGTAGTATACCGGTGTTCAAAAGTCATAAATCGATTGAGAGAAAACAAATCCGGGTTACAAACTAAAAACTATAAACTAAGCAAATGAAACATTCTAATTCGTTACTGGAATACATTTCTACTACATTAGCCCTTAAATGCTTTCTCTTTTTATTATATCAACAATTTAAATAACAATCTTTAATTCTTAAAACCTTTGTACAATGTAGTTGCTTGTCTAAAAAGCCCTTCTTGCGTTACTGAAAATCTATCGTAATAAGTAGTCCTAAATGAGAAAGAAGGAACATATACGATGTGTTTGAAATTGTACAGAACGAAATGATCGAAATCATTGTAAACTATATGCAATCCATAAGAACCCAAAAAAAAAAAATAATTCACTGCCAGGACAGAAAAAAAAATATTTCCATTTTGTTATTGATCTCGGTTCAATTGTCATTGTACAACAGAAGGCGCCTTGGAGATGTGTTATATATGTAAGGTCTTTGTGCATTCAAATTGTCATTTTTAATAATTCTATATAAACAGTATGTTCTGATTGAAACACAAATTACTGCAAAGATTATTTGCCTTGTCATCAATTTGCATTTGAGTATGTAAACATTCATATTGATTCTTTAAAGAGCAAGACATTATTATAAATCTTTAACAATCTTTTCACATGGTGACATTTAAGGTTTGAAATGGCCTACATATACTATTACCTTAGCAAATGAAACATTTTGATTTCGTTACTGGAATACATTTCTACTTATTTGCGAGTCGATGTCAGTATCAACTATAATTTTAAAGTTGCTTCGTATTAATCAAACCAGTGATGATAGGAATATAATATAAAAAAGGCGGAGAAGAAACCAATGAAAAAAAAACACAAGTCCAATAAAAACACCATGACTAAAAAACGGCGAATATACAAATAAAAGTCCAAGAACATATCAGCAAGAATACATGAAATTATACGAACTTTTTAAAGGAAAAATAATTGCTAGGCTTTAAACCCGCGAATTCTAATACATTTATAAATTTATTTTTAGCTTTTTAGAATCGTCAACGACGTTTGATCTTGTCCATATTTGAAGACTAATGTGACCTTGAGACGAATTGCATTACACCTGGAAAGTTCAACCATTAGGTTGGCTAATCTAACGAACAAAATGATAAACATCTAAATTAAGTCTAATAAACAATACGTGTGTCCCGAAATCATAGAAAAAAAATGTAACCAACGTAACTACGTCTTCACTACATTTAATTAGGTAAAAGGACAGCATACTCCACTGAACACATATATCGCATTGTCATTCACGCGGCACTGTGAAATATTAATTTGTCCGAAATACACATTTCATATTTCGCTGATGCAGTATACAATACTTTTCAATTAGTTTAAACAATAGTTTATTCAAAATATATTGAATTAGATTGGGCAGCAACTTAGCCCTCCTTACAATTAAAACTCGTCAATTAAGTAGTCCTCTGATAATTCTCATAACCGACTAGTAAACATTTGTATTAAATACTAAATTCTATCTGAGAACCTTAAAAACAGCTTCATTATTGTATATGCCACATAAAACTCGTAAATAATACGTCAATTGTAACGTCTTAGGTGTTCAAGTCGACAGTTTCGATAAAATGTCGATGTTTCTAAGAGATAAATGGATTGTTAAATCCAAGATTTAAATTTCAACGTTGACATATGACATGTAAAATCGAAGCTACAGACTTGTCTCAAAGAAAGAAATTAATCACTCAGCATTAAGATGACAATCCTGAGTAAATATTATTTTTTCTTTCTTCATTTAGGTCAAGGAATTCATGAGTTGTGATTGGCGCTACTTTAAGATTGAATATTTGATAGAGTCTTTGACTTTGATTTGAAGAGCACATGGTAATATGAATAAAGAAAATATGACTTTTAAGGATTTTCCAATCTTGTAGAGGATTTGTCCATATGAATGTGAACAGTGTTACATGATATGAATTAAATATTCATGTGTTTTATTGCATACACTAGTTTACTGAAAGGCATCTAAAATATGTATGTATAACAATAATTAATATATAAATAACACATAGCTGAGACGGTGATAGAACCGATTGTTACCCCGAAAAAACATTGACAACCGAGGCGAATCCAATCTTTCCGAGGGTAACAATCTACTGTATCAATCCTCTCAACTATGTGTTATTTAATCTTTTATACTGAATGTTCTGTTATTACTGTCTATAAACATTCAAGTTCAAAATAATAAAGTATTACGTCTTGTACATAACAACCAGCCGTATCTTATAAAGCGCACAATTGATCAAGCGTCTCTGTGAAGGGTGATAGAGTATTTGCCATGGGATATTATATAAATAACACATAGCTGAGAGTGTGATAGAGCAGATTGTTACCCCAAAAAAATGTTGTCAACTGAGGCGAAACCAAGGTTGACAATGCCTTTTTCAAGGGGTAACAATCTGCTCTATCAACCTCTCAGATATGTGTTATTTAATTTATTATACTGAATGTTCTGTTATTACTGTCTGTTAAATTTCAAATTCAAAGTAATAAAATATGTCGTTTTGTACATAACAATCATCCGTATTTATTAAAGAGTACACTTGAGCAAGCGTCTCCGTGAAGGGTAATAGAGTATTTGCCATGGATAGAGTAAATTGTCTCCCTCGTATTAACCAATCAAAATCTGGCATTTTGACATGAAGTATAATAAGTAAATTGTCTCCCTCGTATTAACCAATCAAAATCTGGCATTTTGACATGAAGTATAATAAGATAATTATCTCCCTCGTATTAACCAATCGAAATCTGGCATTTTGACATGAAGTATAATAAATTTCATTGTTGTATCATACGATTCCGTATTTTGTATTGGTTGGGCATTTGAAAAGTTATATTTTTGCATACACCAAATCAATTAGAAATTTATAAGAATGATTCTATTGTTAACCATAGAAATAGATCATAGAAGGAAATTAAGTAAAACAGAAGTCCATATTACAAGTTTGGTTCTGTTATAGGTATAGAGCCGCTAATTTGGACCGGTCAGAAAGAACATATAAGAAAGTAGTACATATCTTAATGTGACTTACCGAATTAGACTATTTACCGGATTTGTAATAACATAAGCAACACGACGGGTGCCACATATGGAGCAGGATCTGCTTACCCTTCCGGAGCACCTGAGATCACCCCCAGTTTTTGGTGGGGTTCGTGTTGCTTAGTCTTTAGTTTTCTATGTTGTGTCATCTGTACTATTATTTGTCTGTTTGTCTTTTTTATTTTTGGCCATGGCGTTGTCAGTTTGTTTTCGATCAATGAGTTTGACTGTCCCTCTGGTATCTTTCGTCCCTCTTTTAAGCAAAATAATTCCTACGCAAAGCTGTAACTTTGTCAATAAGTAAAATATTTGGGTAATTTTGGTATCAAATGAAAGCTTAAGGTCTTAGAATCACTGTAAAATCCTTGTTGAAACTTTATTTTGAATATGAAAAAAAACAATATGAAATTATAATAGGAGGGATTGGTTTATAGTTAGAATATAGCTTTTGGTCAAATTATGTAGTATGTTTTCATGTTTTAATACTTTTGGTCAAATTATGTAGTATGTTTTCATGTTTTAATGGGTTTCTTAGTGTAACATTTATTTCTAAGGAAATTGGTATATAAGAGTTCTGAAATAATAATATTGACTTCTAATATTATACCCTTATATGGACCTTGTAATTAGATATAGGAAGATGTGGTATGAGTGCCAATGAGACAACTCTCCATCCAAGTAACAATTTATAAAAGTAAACCATTATAGGTCAAAGTACGGCCTTCAACACGGAGCATTGGCTCACACCGAACAGCAAGCTATAAAGGGCCCCAAAACTACAAGTGCTAAACCATTCAAACGGGAAAACCAACGGTCTAATCTATATAAAAAAATGCTTAGATCCTTACATTGACCTTCGAAATCTTAGATCATAAAACTGACCTTCCGATGCTAAGATCCTAATATTGACCATCCAATGCTTTAACTCTCGTCCTTATCCGCATTTTTCACCTTACAGAGGAATTCTACTATTTACTGATATAAATGACCATCAAGAAGATATATTGATCTTCATATGCTACCATTATACCGAATTTGTTAAACTGTATTAGTATCAGCCACAAGACTTAATTGTTTTCTTTGCTGTAGAATTGATAGTTGCATCAACTTCCATATCCATTTATCTATAAACCCCTCTCACATCATCAATATATTTTGTGTTCATGACAGCAACAAAAAGTGCTGTTAATGTGGCTCATCTCCCTAAAATGACCTCCTACAAAATCATTTTATTTTTACTTTGTAGAATTGTTTATGCTGAATCCAAATATGCATAGAAAAATGCGTCATTAGAAGGCACGAAATGAGCGATTTTGTTCCGATGTACATATTTTCAGGCTTTAGAATAATAAGGTTTAAACTTGTTTCAAATTCTTGGTTTTGTAGAATATATTGTGAAATATTTTAAAATTAAGTGTTTGCATTTTCTCAGGTTGTTTTCCAAAACATAAAGTGCATTTTAATTTTAGAGTGATTTTCACATTTCATTCATGTTTAAGCTAAATATTGGTGAAGTAGATTTTTTTCTCAAAAAAAAAATAATTGCCTATTATTACAGCTATTATTAAAACTGATATTTCTGAGCTATAAATTATTTTTATAAACACCACGCTCTAAACATTTTAAGTGTTTGTTGTCTAATAAATATCCACTGAAAATCTCAACTATCAAGGACAAATTTAAGAACAAATCAACTTACAAAGTTATAGAGACTTGACGAAACTGGCTGCTGTTCAGGGAAATTGGAAGATATGGAATGATTTTACTTGAGACATCAAACCCATAATATTGCATAATTTAATCAACTATCAAAGAAGTAGTGCTGTTGTTGTTGTTTGTTTTCACTGCAACTACTTGAAGGTTTTCAACCAACGGCAAACAAAAACCTTACAACAAGACCAATATGGCCCATGGCGTTGACTTCAGTGCTATTCTTAAATATTCATTATAACGCAATTAAATATATCATATACATGTAATAAACTTTAAGATTAAAACGGACAGTGCAAATACATTCACGGCATGAATATTAATTTTCATAAACTGCCACTTCTCCATAAGTAGAAAAATGAAAATGAGAAAACAAAGCTAACACGGAACAAGTTCTACTACACCTACACAACAAAAGATGCCTTCCAACACATTCTACCATGCGTTGCCCGATAAAGGACATATTTACGCCTTTAAACAAACATAAATGGACATGGATTAATTGTATATATTTGTACGGCAACTTTAATAAAACTAAGTTTGGAGATGGCAATGAAAACAGATGGTCTGCATTTACATAAATGTTCATTTTTAAACCACGATTCTTCTGGCACTACCCGTCAATATTATCTCTACTTTGCATTTGCACATTTTTTAATGATAAATCATCGTCTCGCCTCTACATTCTTGGTTGTCTTCTTTAAATATGTATTTTAAATGAGGTTAAGGCCATTAGAGTCTTGTGATTCTTTACACTTTGATTTCTCTCAGATCCCATTTGCTATGGTTTTCTTCCAGTGGTTAATTATCCCTCCTTTTAGGTTGACACTTTTTACTTCTTTTTTTTTTACATACAAAAGTTATAACGCCTTCAAACACTTTCAGATTACTGTGTCGTTCCTTTCCTTCAACTTATAATAAGATAGACTCGTTGCAAATATATTACAGACAGGACAAAAGTTAACACAACATTCAAATCACGAGAAAATAATCCTATTCATTAGTGCGAAGTGGTTTTCCTTCCAATTCTACGTCACTTCTACGAACAGGAAATATGATTAAGCATTGTTAAACCTTTTAGTCTTGTTAAACATTTTCGAAGGACACTAGACATCGAGGGTATTTACCAGGATCTTAAATAATATAGAATGCTATAAGCCAATGATGTTGATGTTTGAAAATGTTTTAAGATGATGTCAATATTTATTATTACTGTTTAATCGGGTCATATTTCTTTTTAGGAAATATCCATTCAAGTTTGAAGATTTATAGTTAATTCTACGGTGAGGCTGATACTTTAGAATTATTCATCATCCTAGATTAAAGTATATTTTTTAGGTTTGCGTTTTTTGATAGAGCATTTGCGCTTTTTTCATGGACATTTTGTCTTCTATTTTTATGATTTTGTCTTTTATTTTTATGACATTTCCGATGATTCTACAAGAAATTGTCATTCTTTTTACAGGACATTTGAGGTTCTGTGTATTATGACTTCCCTCCCTTATCTGGGCTAAGTGAGGAAAGTTTTGATCTAGCGGAATAAAAGTCATATTGTTAAACGATAGTTATAGATATTAGAAAATATTCATACGCTTCATTCTTGTTTTTTTTTAATCCAACATGAGCCCCGTCCGGTCAAGATATAAAAAATTGTATCTATAATGATACCATATAAACAATTACAACATACTTACATTGTTAAATATAAAAATAAGGAGATGTGGTATGATTGCCAATGAGACAACTATCCACCAAAGTTCAAATGAAGTGGATGTAAGCAATTAAAAAATGTTTTGTTTTGTGTTTTCAGATTTGGACTCATTTACAAGGAAATTATCGATTTATTTTTTTTTTTTTTTTATTTAACTGGAAACACAATACTTTCTCTTTATCTATTCTTTATTTCTTTGCCTAATCTTTCCTCTCTCTCTCTTCTTTTGTTTCGTTTATATTTTTCCCATTTTTTCATTTAAACATACTTGCATAAATTGACAGTCATAACTATTCAATCAGATAGGTATAGATATTGGTTAAATCAAATGACAATGTAATAAGTCAAACAAATCCACGTTTTGACCGGAGGTTGTGTATAGCACCATCTATTCTAAGATACAGTCTACCACCTATCATATACAAAGACGCCAATTTACCCTACGAGACAGAGGTGCACAGAGGACACAGAATTGGAGATATGAGAGATTTTTTTTTAATCAACATGATTAGAACTTTGTCCATACATTTAATTATGTAGGGCGATATGACTTTAATTTGACAGAATGACATGATGACATGTCTCTACTTGTTTCATTCTCTGATTATTTGCGGTGCTATGAATATTGAACAGTAAAGTACAATGGTTTCCCGAAAGAAAATAAGTGAGTTGATTGACATGTATGGTAATCTGCATAAGTTTTTCCATTTCCCGTCTGATATTGCTTTTTGAATGTTCCCCGTGTTACATAGCCAGGAGAACTGACATGTTATCTAATTATTTAGTCCTTAAATGTATAATGTTCCATTTATCAGATGCACAATATAATGTCTTACTTAAAAGGATATTGTTTTCTATGCCATTCTTATTAAACAAAAAAAAGGATCCAGACATTTCATTGATTATTTGATTGAGTAATTGATAGAGATTATTTTGTAGGTCATTTTTGATTAGAAAAAGAATATAAACTATTGATTAACTGTTTGGTCACTTTGGTCAAGTGATCAATGTTTGTTTTCTATGTCGTTCTTTAATATAAAAAGATTGAAAAAAACGTATTAACTGTTTGGTCACTTTGGTCAAGTGATCAATGTTTGCTTTCTATGTCATTCTTTAATATAAAAAGATTGAAAAAAAAACCGTATTAACTGTTTGGTCACTTTGGTCAAGTGATCAATGTTTGTTCTCTATGTCATTCTTTAATATAAAAAGAATGAAAAAAACGTATTAACTGTTTGGTCACTTTGGTCAAGTGATCAATGTTTGTTCTCTGTGTCGTTCTTTAATATAAAAGAATGAAAAAAACGTATTAACTGTTTGGTCACTTTGGTCAAGTGATAAATGTTTGTTTTCTATGTCGTTCTTTAATATAAAAAGAATGAAAAAAAAACGTATTAACTGTTTGGTCACTTTGGTCAAGTGATGAATGTTTGTTCTCTGTGTCGTTCTTTAATATAAAAAGAATGACAAAAAACGTATTAACTGTTTGGTCACTTTGGTCAAGTGATAAATGTTTGTTTTCTATGTCGTTCTTTAATATAAAAGAATGACAAAAAACGTATTAACTGTTTGGTCACTTTGGTCAAGTGATCAATGTTTGTTCTCTGTGTCGTTCTTTAATATAAAAGAATGAAAAAAACGTATTAACTGTTTGGTCACTTTGGTCAAGTGATGAATGTTTGTTCTCTATGTCGTTCTTTAATATAAAAGAATGAAAAAACGTATTAACTGTTTGGTCACTTTGGTCAAGTGATCAATGTTTGTTCTCTATGTCGTTCTTTAATATAAAAGAATGAAAAAACGTATTAACTGTTTGGTCACTTTGGTCAAGTGATCAATGTTTGTTCTCTGTGTCGTTCTTTAATATAAAAAGAATGAAAAAAAAACCGTATTAACTGTTTGGTCACTTTGGTCAAGTGATAAATGTTTGTTTTCTATGTCGTTCTTTAATATAAAAAGAATGACTAAAAACGTATTAACTGTTTGGTCACTTTGGTCAAGTGATGAATGTTTGTTCTCTGTGTCGTTCTTTAATATAAAAAGAATGAAAAAAACGTATTAACTGTTTGGTCACTTTGGTCAAGTGATAAATGTTTGTTTTCTATGTCGTTCTTTAATATAAAAAGAATGAAAAAAACGTATTAACTGTTTGGTCACTTTGGTCAAGTGATGAATGTTTGTTTTCTGTGTCGTTCTTTAATATAAAAAGAATGACAAAAAACGTATTAACTGTTTGGTCACTTTGGTCAAGTGATGAATGTCTGTTTTCCATGTCGTTCTTTAATATAAAAAGAATGAAAAAGAAAACGTATTAACTGTTTGGTCACTTTGGTCAAGTGATGAATGTCTGTTTTCCATGTCGTTCTTTAATATAAAAAGATTGAAAAAGAAAACGTATTAACTGTTTGGTCACTTTGGTCAAGTGATGAATGTTTGTTCTCTGTGTCGTTCTTTAATATAAAAAGAATGAAAAAAACGTATTAACTGTTTGGTCACTTTGGTCAAGTGATGAATGTTTGTTTTCTATGTCGTTCTTTAATATAAAAAGATTGAAAAAAAAACGTATTAACTGTTTGGTCACTTTGGTCAAGTGATCAATGTTTGTTTTCTATGTCGTTCTTTAATATAAAAAGATTGAAAAAAAAACGTATTAACTGTTTGGTCACTTTGGTCAAGTGATGAATGTTTGTTTTCTATGTCGTTCTTCACTATTAAAAAAAAACGTATTAATTGTTTGATACCTTTCGTCTGGTACTTTATTGGCTTTCGTCTGGTACTTCATTGGCTCTGTCTGGTGCTTTAATTGCTTTCGTCTGGTACTTTAATAGCTTTCGTCTGGTACTTTATTGGCTTTCGTCTGGTACTTTAATGGCTTTCGTCTGGTACTTTAATGGCTTTCGTCTGGTACTTTAATGGCTTTCGTCTGGTACTTTATTGGCTTTCGTCTGGTACTTTAATGCCTTTCGTCTGGTACTTAAATGGCTTTCGTCTGGTACTTAAATAGCTTTCGTATTTATAATTCAGTTGTTTTCAAAAGTATGAATTGTTCGAAATACTGAAAATATTCTACTCAAAGGAAACATTATCTTATCTGTATTTTGGAAAACTTGTCGGAATTTAGAGTCCTCAAAGCTCTTCGTACTTTATTTGACCTTTTACTTTTTTTTTATTTGAGCGTCACTGATCAGTCTTTATTAGACTAAACGCGAGTCTGTCGTACAAAATTTATAGCCTGGTATTTTTTTCGTCAAGTGATCCATGTTTGAATGCTAGGCCATAGTTATACAATCTAATTTAAATCTGATCTTTCACTTTGTTCCGTGAGATTTTTTTGTCGCACGTGTGAGATCATAAAACATCACATATGGGTCTTGTTCATTGACCTTATAGCAACAAATCAAATCTTTCGGTTCAAAAGTTTCGGTATTTTTAACTCTGAAATATCGAAAATATTGTCGGGTAAGCTGGAAAATATTTCTGAATATATGTCTAACATATAATTTTCCGACATCGTACCGACTTTTGCACCAATTCAATTAAATTGATTCATTTGTATATTAAACATCGTCAGTCGATTTAAAACATAATCAATATGCATGTAAAATTTGATTCATTTGTGTCCGCTATGTTTGTGGGTAAAGATTTGTTAACAAAATGCCAGTGTGTCACTTGAAATCTTTGGTTGATTAAAAATTGCAAACAAGGCATCTAAATATGACCCCTAATAGACTGTTTTCAGATCAAACACGAGCGACAAACAAATGTAATGGAGCAATGTGAAACATCTGATTTAAATCGGATTGATTGTTATCTATAGAAAGAATGTAAACAGCTGAGTGATTGATATTTACATAAAAATTGGACATAAAATGAGAAAACTCTAAAACACTAATTAGAATATCAGGACAGTTCCCATCAAGCTATCAACCACCACCAGGAACATCAACACCGTCGTGTACTCAAGTTCTCAACAGATCAACTTCTGTTTTCAATTATCTATAAGGAACCTTGGAATACAGAGAAAACATATGTACAGAGGGATTCACTATCAAAAGATGAACAGCATCAACCAAAGAATTTTCAATTTAGAATAATCACTACAAAATACGTTGACAATGCAAAATGAGAAAAAGAACTACATTCCATATGTACAACAACAGCTAGTTCAACCAGCACAGTAACTGTACTTCGAAGGAACCAACCGTACAAGCCTCAATTTTTTCAACAGCTATAAATATATATATATATATATATATCCTCGTCACCAATACACCATCTTATTCATTTGTACACACATGACATAGTCAATCAGCATGTTAGGCACGAAAGATTGTAAATGGAAGAGACATTATCTTACCTCCTATACATTTCTAGGAATATGATTGGTTAAAAGCAACCGCGTGGAGATGGTGTGTATTCCATATTGGGTTAGTAGGCGGGGCTTATTTCAATACACGGTTAGTAGTGGTGTTACGTCCCTTTATAAAAACAACACGGTGTTGAGGAAAAATCTGAAAGGTTTCAACAGACGAAGAAATTGATGATTAACTATTGAAATAAAACACATTTAAAGCTAACAAGTTGTTATTGTTGGCATTTATTTTTTTTATAGACCAATGGAAGTATAGGTTCTTAATACTAACGGTATTGAAGACTTGATCACTTTGATAGGCTACTAGTCTAAATACCACATGTTAAGATAGTCGGCAAGATAAATTCGTTACATAGTGTGCTAGTGACCTAATACGATATATATGGGGTCAGTAAATTTCATATGGGGTGAGAGCGAAATGTAACTAATAATATGGGTACGACCAATACACGGATATAAAAAAAGAGTCGGCAGATATCAAAGGCACAATCAAAACCAATAAGAATAAGAAAGATATACAAAACTAATGCAAAAAAAGATAAAGCGACCGACGAAAAGACGTACAACAGTATACAACACACTTCATAGAAAACTAAAGACTAAGCAATACGAACCCAACCTAAACACGGAATGATCTCATGTGCATCACAAGGGTTAGCAGATCCCTTTTCACGTGTAGCAGCTGTCGTGTTGTTTATTGTAAGTACATATGCTCATATGCTAATAAACCTCATCCAGTGATGTCACAGTCGAGGAAAAGAGACAGGATAGAAGCAATGACAATTGGAATAGACAGGGTAACCTGTGACACAGATACCCATAATGACCGAACAACTTATGATGGCGTCCGTTCATATTTACCATCTATTTTAAATCGTAGTCAGATGAATGCTCATATACTCATAAGCCCAATCAAGTGATGTCACAGTCGAGGAAAAGAGACGGGATAGAAGCAACGACAATTGGAATATACTGGTCATCTGTGACACAGATACCGACAATGGCCGAACAACTTATGATGGCGTCCGTTCAAATTCACCACCTATTTTTAATCATAGTCGGATGAAACGGAATATGGGATAAGGATAGTTATGCATATGTAAACATGTAAAAAAATCTTCCTACAACTGTAACATATGTAAACATGTAATAAAACACATGTAGCTTCCTAAAACTGTAAAATGTCCTAAATGTGGCAGGCTGTAGGGAAACTCTGCACTCAAGTACTAATATATATATCTTATGTGTATTCACTGGCTCTATAATTATGCGCGTAATTTGACAGAAAAAATCACACAGGGAATGAATGTGTTTTTAATAGTAATCCAATACCGCCTACCAATAAACTAAAATGTTCTTAAGGTGCAGCAATTGCATTACCACATAGTAAATGATAACGAAAATGATGTATCGTATGTATACAGATCAATACATCACTCACCCTATTTAATAGTAGCTTTAGTGTATGTGTCGTTAACGGGTAGCAAAGCTGCAGGTGATAAATGTATGCATTCATGTTTGATATTACAGAGAAATACCGTATAGACCACAGAACAGTACTCTGAGGGTGAATGAAACTCCTTTTCTTTGGGAAATATACACCACGCCACCGTTAATTATTCGACTATTTAAAAACTTGTTCATATCATAAAATCCAACAGGCCATACATTTGCACAAACCAATGGACGGGATTGCTCACCTTTTGATTATATATTCCTACATGACAAAACCAAAAGGACATGGTGAACACATATATCTAGATTTAAAAGCCAGTAACATCTCTGTTCACTTCCCAAGTATAAGCCAATTTAGGGTTAATTTAAATCTAGAATAAAATGCTCCGCAGGGCGCAGCTTGATACGACCGCAGAGGTCGAACCCTGAACAGTTGGGGCAAGTATGGACACAACATTCAAGCTTGATACAGCTCTGAATTTGGATTGTGATTAAATATTTGACACAGCATAGGTTTCTGACACAGAATGAATGTGGTCTAAGAACTTAAAAATTTTAAATTGGACATTCACCTATTATGGTCCAATATCCAAAATCTAAATACATGGTTAGATTCAGCATATCAAAGAACCCCAAGAGTTCAATTTTTGATGAAATCAAACAAAGTTTAATTTTGGACCCTTTTGACCTCAATGTGGACAAAGTTGATAACGGGGCCCAAAAATCAAAAATCTAAATACATGGTTAGATTCAGCATATCAAAGAACCCCATATATTCAATTTTATTGAAATCAAACAAAGTTTAATTTTGGACCCCGATTTGGACCAACTTGATGTTTAGATTCAGCATATCAAAGAACCAATTCAATTTTGAAAACTAAGTTTAATTTTGGACCCTTTGGACCTTAATAGACCAATTTCAAAATTAAGAAAAATACATGGTTAGATTAAATATTCAATGTTGAAATCAAAGATTGGACCAACTTGAAAACTGGGCCCATATCAAAATCTAAATACATGTTTAGAACCCTAAGAATTCAATTTTGATGAAATCAAACAAAGTTTAATTTTGGACCCTTTGGACCTCAATGTGGACCAATTTAAAACGGGGCCCAAAATCCAAAAACTTAATACACAGTTAGATTCAGCATATTAAAGAACTCCAAGAGTTCAAGAATAAAAACCCATTGAAATTGGTCAAGAAATAAGCAATTTATACAAAGTATCTTCTTTTGCACAATACTGTGCAATTGAATATTTCTTGCAATTGCGCAATACTGTACAATTGACAATTTCTTGCTATTGCGCAATATTGTGCTATTGGATATTTCTTGCAATTGCGCAATACTGTGCAATTGAAGATTTCTTGCTATTGCGCAATACTGTGCAATTGAAAATTTCTTGCTATTGCACAATACTTATTATAAGATAATTTACACATCCTATTTGGTGTGTATCTCCTGCCATATCATTATTATTTGCTTTTAAATATAAATCAGAAATAACCAACTTAAAATGGAAAATTTTAAAGAAAAAAAAAGGAAAAAAAGGAAAAAAAATCCCCCAAATTTTTGAACCCCTTATGATTCATCACCCCAAACTCAATCCCAGCCTTCCTTTGAGGTATGGTACCTTGCAGTACAATTTCAGAGAGATCCATACACTTGAACACAAGTTATTGTCTGGAAACTAGAAAATGCTTATTTTGGCCCTTTTGGCCCCTAATTCCTAAACGTTTCAGGCAATTACCCCAAACTCAATTCCAGCTTTCCTTTGTGATATGGAACCTTGTAGTACAATTTCAGAAAGATCCATACACTTACACACAAGTTATTGTCATGAAACTAGAAAAATGCTTGTTTTTTGCCCCTTTTTTGGCCTCTAATTCCTAAAATTTTGAGGCAATTACCCCAAAAATCAATCCCAGCATTCCCTTTGTGATATGGAACCTTGTGGTACAATGTCAGAGAGATCCATACACTAACACACAAGTTATGTCTGGAAGTTACAAAAATGCTTATTTTTGGCCCCTTTTTGGCCCCTAATTCCTTAACTGTTGGTACCATAACCCCCAAAATCAATCCCAACCTTCCTTTTGTGATATTGAACCTTATGGTAAAATTTCATAGAGATCCAAACACTTAAACTAAAGTTAGAGTGCGAAAACCAATGTGTCTTCGGACGACGACGACGACGCCGGACGACGACGACGACGACGACGCCAACGTCATACCAATATACGACCACAAAATTTTTTTGCGGTCGTATAAAAAGTAAAAAGAAATCAAAAGATATGGAAAAAAGTTCAAATAGGATGAGGAAGACATAGCTGATTAATTGAGCTCGGATCGGAATATCAGCTACATCAACGATAATATTGAAGATACTACACGAAGTTGAGTAGGCCTTAAGCTCTTTCTACTTTAAAACAAAAACCAAGGCATTGTCAGATCGGAAACAATGAAATCCAGTAGTATTAAGAAACAGCAACAAGTATAATTAACCAGAACGAAAATGAAAAAAAAAACATCAGTACTGTCCTTTGTAAGACATGGACATGCTTATAACAAAGCAGCTCAAGAGTGTTAGGAGAAAAATATGAATATCGAACAACTCACTTTAAGTTATTAACAACATAGCAAAACTACTATAAAATAGTCGGATAGTCAATTGTTATATATGAAATCATCGGGTTAACATATAAGAACTTATAAGTACACACATATTCTACAACAAAAGTCAGTTTTGAGAGATTGAAACAACACTTTAAAATCATTCCTAGTAAATTACTGAACAGAACTTATAATTAGCTTTTATTACATGTGTAAGGATCACATTCCTGAAATGTAAAAAATTGGAAATTATCGCATAAAATAAAAGGTATGCATAATGAGACAAATCCTTACAAAGGAATTACTGAACTACGAGTTATAGGCGAATACCTTAGATTTTCACTTCCAAAATTATGGCATGCTATTGACAACACTATACTGTGCTCTAATAATGTATAAGGACCAGTGTTTTCCTTTTTTCACTAAGGTAAGGTTGGTGTTTTGAAAAAACCACCTGCAACCGGGTGATTTTTTTTTATATTTTCAATCGGGTTTATTTTTTTTTTTATTGTGAGTGGGGGTAACAAAAAGAAGAATTAGTATTGCATTCACATTTAATGGAATTGAACCATTCTTCTGCTATCACTGCTAACCTTTCATTTGACAAATTAGTTTTGTGCATCTCTGATAGCAGATGGTTTTTGCAGGACTCCCCTTCTGCAAATGCATGACCTATCGAACCAAGTGTCTGTCCTGTTCCTCGCTTAAGTGCTGTATTTTTGGCACACAGAACAGTAATATCCTTCTGTGACGAGTAGCCATTTAAAGTTCTGTTCATATCTATCAGGTTGGGAACAACCCCTCAAATGAAGGGTACATTTCAAGAGATACAAATGTGCACATGTTTATTTCATTTACAGAAACTTTTCCCAAAAAACTATACATCTATTTGGTATTATATGGTCAAAACATGTCCAAGAATTTTGTAATATTCCTGGACTTATATCTTCTTTATCATTAAAAATAATGGGACCCTCTTTTAGAAAAGTTATATTAAATGAAACGATTTTTCCCCTTTTAAGTTTAAAAAAATCTAAGTTTTTCTTTTTTCTTTTCTTCAATAGTTAAATGACCCATTGCCTGAGGGACAGTCCCTCATTTAGGGAATTGTTTCCCAACCCGTTATTTTCGCGATCGCTTGCGTGCCTTTTCTGTTGTTTTGATACTTTTTTTTCAATTTCAACAATTTCAATACAACTATCCGTTTAAGTTGACTTATTTGGCCTAGAATTTTCCTTATCACCATCGTCAGCTGCCTTTCCATTCCCCCGATTAATAAAAGAAAACATTGAAATTTGATGATCCGCCATTTTTGTCAATGAAAACAAATCAGTGAGGCGCGATTAGTATTTAAATTTTTACGGTGCGGAACCGAAAAAAATCCGGAATTTGAAAAAAAAAGCCGACCACCTCCTAAAATGGAAAGGTGGTCGGCTTTGAAAAGAAGGTGGTCGGCACACCCGGCTTAAATGCCGAATGGAAAACACTGTAAGGACTAATCCTTAGGCCTCAAATTTCAACATCAATCAAAAAATGAGCTACAACCATTAGAAACACATGTCTCATGCAAATTCGACGACTAACTTACACAGACCCGAAACAGACATCTTGACTGGAACACGTTCATTAGAAAATCACGCTTAACCCTGTAGAACAGAAAGGTTAAAAGAAAAGAAACTAGGTGAAAGGCATTTTTAGAAACTGAAAAGTATGTTCGACTGTTTATTGATGAGTTTGCTTATTCCATCTAATGCTAACGATGAGACAATAATGAATGAAAGTATAAATGACGGACAATTTTACATAGACCAGACGCGATCCATAGAACGGCAACTCGTCGTCTAAATAATAACACTTAAATCATTCGTCGAGACTCCCATCGATTATAATCCCTAGGGGTCCAAGCTCGAACCCCGGGTGTGGCAGTGTTAATTTTGCACGACAACTACTTCCTGCAGATAAAAACTTCTTACAATGACCATACATCTATTGAAAACATCAATTAAAATCATTGATCAAAAAGAGGCGAAAGATATTAAAGGGACTTTCAAACTCTCAAGTCGAAAATAAACTGACAATGTCATGGCAAAAAAACGAAAACCGATAAAAAGACAATTAAAAGTAAACAAAACACAACATAGAAAACTCAAGACTGAGCAACACGAGCCCCACCAAAAACCAGGGGTGGTCTCAGCTGCTCTGGAGGGTAAGTAGATCCTATTCCTTATGCGAAACCCATCGTATTGCGCATTTAAATAAAAACCCGTAATAAGTATAATTCGGTGGTCATATTCGAGGAATAACATTATTTCTTTTGCAACATTGTTTCACATAGACCAAATTAGATTACCTAAATTAAATATCTTTAGAAATTTGACATTTAGCATTAAATATTTTTTTTTAAATATCGAATTACCGATCAAGTGCTGAAGCCTTTGTGTTAAAGGGTTTTAGATACTATTAAGCGATCTCTGTGACAGATATTGAATTTCATGATCTGTATACAAATGTGTGTCATTATTGGGCAATTTTAATAGTTTATTTGAATTGTTATTTCATAGCATTTTAGGCCATTTTAGTATACAAATAAAGAGTTATAAACCAGATTAGACAATAAATTCTTATGAAAAGAAAATTGACTGATTTTTTTTTTTTTTTTATATAAGAAACAATCCAATCTTTGTTTTTTGCGAATTGTGATTTCAAATAATGATGGTAATACTAACAGTCGCTGCATATAGCTTCTCAAGTATTTATACATCTCCGACTCGCAGATTTTTTATTTTATTTTGGGCGTTCCTGATGAAGATAAACCCAGAAAAAGTTTTTAAAGCGTTAAATTCAATTTTTACTAAAATTACTATGATGTAAATAGATTCTTCTAAAAAGATCTCAGGTGTATTATCAAAAAGGAGTGATTCTTAAAAGGGTTGATGGTTTCATTTGTATATAGTGGTTTAATTACGATTGGAAAATAAGCAGAAAAGATACAGAAGATCATTCATTACATTTGTATAAACATTATGGATCTGATACCTTTGAAGGGATACTTAGAAGTAATTAAAATAAATATAGAAACTACATATGATAGCATTCGTCTATTCATAATTTGAAGCTGAGAATTAAAGAATTACGAATGAAAAGTCCGTGTGATGTTTGGAGAGGGAAAAACTAATAGAAAAGTGAAAAAATAACTAGTATAAAATTATGCTATGATAATTTCAAGGATATTTTTTAAAATATAGTGTAAATGAATAACATATTGAACAAGAAAAGCCTTTTAAATGACCGATCAAATTATTTTTAGACTAAAAAAATAACAATGAACACAAATTATGTATTTGTCTATATCTTCTGGGTTTTTAAAGTCCCTGATTCTTCCTGAAGTATAACTTTTAAGTAATGCAATCGCAGTGTTTATACGAAACTAAATTAGAGGCAACAGTAGTTTACCAATGTTCAAATTTCATATATCCATTAAAAAGACACAGATTAAGGTAAAACACAAAACTATTGAAATCGCATGGTGCTTCGACATGGTGAGCTGAAACAATGTCCAAAACTGTCGACCAAAACATATTAATTTTTTTTGTGTTATACTGCTCCGCAAGTATTTTCAAATTCTCGATTTTAATCGTTCCTATTGAAGTTAAGTCCAGACGCAACACATTTATCAAGTGATATATATTAGGTTATTGTTAGCACTGGGTCGATACAACTGGTATTGGGATGTGTGTGTTAGATGGTATCTGCAGAGAACAGTAGTAACATAGTATACAATATGGCAATATATATGGATCTAATTTTCAAAGATGCTTTTAAATACTTGGAAAATGAAAGGATATGGAGTAAATGTACATGGGACAAAATCGCACACAATACATAGAAAACATAGAAAATAATCAATGAACAGGGCTTTTATTCCTGTTCTTCATCTTGACAGTTGATGTAGGGTCTTCAACAATGAACAAATCATTCATACCCGACAACAAGGTCAAGACGGCCCCTTGCACATTTTTACTATCAGAGATTTACAGTGAGTTTGTAATAAGTTTTATAACTTGTACCGATTTGGCCATGAATAGTAATAATTCGGTAAAAATTGTATTCGCATAGATCTATATATATATATATACTAGACAAGTTCAAACAAAATGATATTCGTCCTCTAAAACATTCATATTGCAACATATACAAATTCTCTTTTCTCTTTGTGTATTTTGATAACTACCAACTTCATCATTCAATTCAATTGTTCCGCTACGCAATTGAGGTCACTTAGATACATTACAATTAAAAATCTAAGTATTGTTCATTACCAAATACTAAAGTTTATCGTCTAAAGAGAGGCGAAAGATACCAAAGGGACATTCAAAGTCGAAATAAACTGACAACGCCATGGCTAAAACAGAAACAGACAAACAGACAAACAACAATACACAAAACACAACATAGAAAACTAAAGACTGAGCAACACGAACCCCACCAAATCTGGGGGTGATCTCAGGTACTCCGGAAGTAAATAGAAATTGTAAAAAAAAAAACAGTTGGTATACGTTCAAAGGATTAGCGTAAAGAAAACATATTAAGAAGTCATGTGCATGTTTATATTTAAAAATAGGTATTTTTGCATTGAAATTTTTTATGACATGCAACTTATACAGAAAAAGATTTCTGCAATGTTTGATGATTTTCTTCAAGTGAACAACGTTGGTTTCTTTGGTCATTCTCATTGTAAAGATGAATATAAACAATTGATTGATTGTTTTATTGTCAAGTGATCATATACTTATGTAAGGTCATTCTTACTTAGAAAAATAATATAAACATCAAGTGATCACCGTTTGCTTGCTGGACTGCTCTAATTTAGAAAAACGAATGATAAACAAACCTAACTGAAATTATTAAAATATTTTTCAACAATTGAAAATTAATAATAAACAAAATTAAATGTCATTTAGCGCCGTCCGTTGAAGACAATTTTGATACACTTTTTCAAATCGTTTTTTGTTAAATTTTGCATCAAAGGCCATATATTTAGTTTTTTCTTTGACATCAGTCTAGAGTGTGCATAGTTCTATGAACAGTATTATGCACTTCAAGATTTGATTTTGGAATAAGAAACCTTTTGTACCGAATTGTAATCATCATCTCTTCCTCCCCAATCACGTGACTTTTCACTCGACAGTAAAAAATACATGTACCCTTAAAATTTCTTTCATTAACGATTGCAGCCATGACCTATTACTCAAAGACATTTACAACTGTTTTCGATCATCGCAGAATGAAACACGAAAACATTCCCAGTGGAGAATGCCTGCATTACATAACAACAGATAATAAAGAGTAAATGCAAGAAGAACAATGTATTTTCTAACTAAAGGGAGAGTTCACATAAAATACATTAGTATTTGCAGTATAAACAAAGTATTCAGATTTTTCTTCAGTCTACTTTTGTAATTTGTTCCAATATCCTTTACAAAAAGGGGATGGTAAAATATTCGAATATCCTTTTCAAAAGGGGATGGTAAAATGTTCGAATATCCTTTACAAAAAAGGGGGGGGTAAAATGTTCAAATATACTTTACAAAAGGGGATGGTAAAATGTTCGAATATCCTTTTCAAAAAGGGGATGGTAAGTCTTCCAGTATCCTTAGCAAAAAGGGGGTGGTAACGGTTCGAATGTCCTTTACAAATGGGGATGGTAAAATGTTAGAATATCTTTTACAAAAAGGGGACGGTAAAATGTTCGAAAATCCTGTATAAAAGAGGATTGTAAAATGTTCGAATATCCTTTACAAAAGAGGATGGTGAAGAGTTCGAATATCCTGTACAAAACAGGATGCTAAAATGCTCGAATAACCTGTACAAAAAGGCAATTGTTAAATGTTCGAATATCCTTTACAAAAAGGGATGGTAAAAGTTCGAATATCCTTTACAAAAGGGGATGGTAAAATGTTCGAATATCCTTCACAAACACGGGGATCGTTAAAAGTACGAGTATCCTATACAAAAAGGTGATGGTTAAATGTTTGAATATTCTGTACAAAAGGGGATGAAAATATGCTCGAATATCCTGTATAAAAAGGCGATTGTTAAATGTTCGAATATCCTTTACAAAAGAGGATGGTGAAGAGTTCGAATATCCTGTACAAAACAGGATGCTAAAATGCTCGAATAACTTGTACAAAAAGGCAATTGTTAAATGTTCGAATATCCTTTACAAAAAGGGATGGTAAAAGTTCGAATATCCTTTACAAAAGGGGATGGTAAAATGTTCGAATATCCTGTACAAAGGAGGAATGGTAAAATGTTCGAATGTCCTGTAGAAAAGGGGATGGTAAAATGTTCGAAGATCCTTTACAAAAA
Organism: Mytilus coruscus; assembly: GCA_017311375.1. Classification (NCBI taxonomy): domain Eukaryota; kingdom Metazoa; phylum Mollusca; class Bivalvia; order Mytilida; family Mytilidae; genus Mytilus; species Mytilus coruscus. The sequence continues at coordinate 17,599,072 of CM029596.1, forward strand.
GGGGTGGTAAAATGTTCAAATATACTTTACAAAAGGAGATGGTAAAATGTTCGAATATCCTTTTCAAAAAGGGGATGGTAAGTCTTCCAGTATCCTTTGCAAAAAGAGGATTGTAATGTGTTCGAATGTTCTTTACAAAAGGGGATGGTAAAAGTTCTAATATCCTGTACAAAAGAGGATGCTTAAATGCTCGAATTCCCTGTACAAAAAGGCGATTGTTAAATGTTCGAATATCCTGTATAAAAGAGGATGGTAAAATGTTCGAATCCTTTATAAAACTGAGATGGTAAATGTTCGAATATCCTTTATAAACTGGGATGGTTAAAAGTTCGAATATCCTGTACAAAAAGGGGATGGTTAAATGTTCGAATATCCTTTACAAAAGGGGATGGTAAAAAGTTAGAATATCCTTCACAAAAGGGGATTTTGAAATTTGAATTTTTCAAATTTCAGGTTTGCTACGTGTTAAAATATATAATGAATCTAACATGTGAGGAGATTAAACATAACTATGATCATTCGGGGGTAATTATGTCTCTCGTGATCTTCTGTGATGCTAATTTCAAAACAGTTACCGATTTCAATAATTGTGAGATGAAAACTATTTTCGGTCAATCACAGTCGAAGATAATTTACTGATATTAAGGTAACGCAGTGATAATGACATAAAGAGGCTGAAATAATTATCCACCATATTAGTACGAACCATAATTGAATGTCCTTTTATTAAACTGAAAAGTGTTAATCGATATTGTAGAGCATATGCAATAAAATTGTATAATAGTCATGTAATGTACAATTATATTCAGTTTGTGGTATGTGATAAATAGAAATTTTGCAGGTATTTTCTCCCACGAAGTCGATGCAAAATGTGAAATGAATTTTTCAAGATTTGTCAATTAAATATTTTTTTAAACATTATGAAGGGAAAAATATATATTCCATTTGAACAATATTGCATTTTACAACGTATACAAAGCAGTATGCAAATTACATGCAGTTCTGTTGTAAACATATTAACAAATCAGAATCAATATGAAAGTTGTAATCAGAAATACAAAACAAATTATATAACACGTAAATGTTCAAGATACAAATCAATTGTAAAAGATTAAAGATGATAAAATTAATTAATGTTATATATTCAAAAATTTAGCAAATTTAATTTGTATTTTATAGATACACGTTAAAATTATAGATTTAAAATGTCAGTTATAATCTGTAGTAAAGACTTCCTATTCCATATTATCAAAGGTGATGAATGTTATTGTATATTTATTTGAATGTGAATGGACCAGCGAAAGTAACGAATGGAACTATAACTCTTTCTTTTCTAAAAATAGCCAAAAGCTCCATTTTCATTATCAATGATATTAAAATATATTATGCAACATATTTTTAAAACTTTATATGAATTAGAGATGTTGTATGATCTATATATCCGCCAGATGCCAACAGAAGAGAGTATAAACAACAATAGGTCACCTCAATACTATATAATATGTGATCTTCATGGCAAAACAAGAGAGTATAAACAACTATAGGTCACCTCAATACTATATAATATGTGATCTTCATGGCAACAGAAGAGAGTATAAACAACTATAGGTCACCTCAATACTATATAATATGTGATCTTCATGGCAAAACAGAGAGTATAAACAACTATAGGTCACCTCAATACTATATAATATGTGATCTTCATGGCAAAACAAGAGAGTATAAACAACTATAGGTCACCTCAATACTATATAATATGTGATCTTCATGGCAAAACAAGAGAGTATAAACAACTATAGGTCACCTCAATACTATATAATATGTGATCTTCATGGCAAAACAAGAGAGTATAAACAACTATAGGTTACCTCAATACTATATAATATGTGATCTTCATGGCAAAACAAGAGAGTATAAACAACTATAGGTTACCTCAATACTATATAATATGTGATCTTCATGGCAAAACAAGAGAGTATAAACAACTATAGGTTACCTCAATACTATATAATATGTGATCTTCATGGCAAAACAAGAGAGTATAAACAACTATAGGTTACCTCAATATACTATATAATATGTGATCTTCATGGCAAAACAAGAGAGTATAAACAACTATAGGTTACCTCAATATTATATAATATGTGATCTTCATGGCAAAACAAGAGAGTATAAACAACTATAGGTTACCTCAATACTATATAATATGTGATCTTCATGGCAAAACAAGAGAGTATAAACAACTATAGGTCACCTCAATACTATATAATATGTGATCTTCATGGCAAAACAAGAGAGTATAAACAACTATAGGTTACCTCAATACTATATAATATGTGATCTTCATGGCAAAACAAGAGAGTATAAACAACTATAGGTCACCTCAATACTATATAATATGATGCCAACAGAAGAGCGTATAAACAACTATGGGTCACCTCAATACTATATAATATGTGATCTTCATGGCAAAACAAGAGAGTATAAACAACTATAGGTTACCTCAATACTATATAATATGTGATCTTCATGGCAAAACAAGAGAGTATAAACAACTATAGGTTACCTCAATACTATATAATATGTGATCTTCATGGCAAAACAAGAGAGTATAAACAACTATAGGTCACCTCAATACTATATAATATGTGATCTTCATGGCAAAAGAAGAGAGTATAAACAACTATAGGTCACCTCAATACTATATAATATGTGATCTTCATGGCAAAACAAGAGAGTATAAACAACTATAGGTCACCTCAATACTATATAATATGTGATCTTCATGGCAAAACAAGAGAGTATAAACAACTATAGGTCACCTCAATACTATATAATATGTGATCTTCATGGCAAAACAAGAGAGTATAAACAACTATAGGTCACCTCAATACTATATAATATGTGATCTTCATGGCAAAACAAGAGAGTATAAACAACTATAGGTCACCTCAATACTATATAATATGTGATCTTCATGGCAAAACAAGAGAGTATAAACAACTATAGGTCACCTCAATACTATATAATATGTGATCTTCATGGCAAAACAAGAGAGTATAAACAACTATAGGTCACCTCAATACTATATAATATGTGATCTTCATGGCAAAACAAGAGAGTATAAACAACTATAGGTCACCTCAATACTATATAATATGTGATCTTCATGGCAAAACTATATAATATGTGATCTTCAGAGTATAAACAACTATAGGTTACCTCAATACTATATAATATGTGATCTTCATGGCAAAACAAGAGAGTATAAACAACTATAGGTTACCTCAATATTATATAATATGTGATCTTCATGGCAAAACAAGAGAGTATAAACAACTATAGGTTACCTCAATACTATATAATATGTGATCTTCATGGCAAAACAAGAGAGTATAAACAACTATAGGTTACCTCAATACTATATAATATGTGATCTTCATGGCAAAACAAGAGAGTATAAACAACTATAGGTTACCTCAATACTATATAATATGTGATCTTCATGGCAAAACAAGAGAGTATAAACAACTATAGGTCACCTCAATACTATATAATATGTGATCTTCATGGCAAAACAAGAGAGTATAAACAACTATAGGTTACCTCAATACTATATAATATGTGATCTTCATGGCAAAACAAGAGAGTATAAACAACTATAGGTCACCTCAATACTATATAATATGTGATCTTCATGGCAAAACAAGAGAGTATAAACAACTATAGGTTACCTCAATACTATATAATATGTGATCTTCATGGCAAAACAAGAGAGTATAAACAACTATAGGTTACCTCAATACTATATAATATGTGATCTTCATGGCAAAAGAAGAGAGTATAAACAACTATAGGTTACCTCAATACTATATAATATGTGATCTTCATGGCAAAACAAGAGAGTATAAACAACTATAGGTCACCTCAATACTATATAATATGTGATCTTCATGGCAAAACAAGAGAGTATAAACAACTATAGGTTACCTCAATACTATATAATATGTGATCTTCATGGCAAAACAAGAGAGTATAAACAACTATAGGTTACCTCAATACTATATAATATGTGATCTTCATGGCAAAACAAGAGAGTATAAACAACTATAGGTCACCTCAATACTATATAATATGTGATCTTCATGGCAAAACAAGAGAGTATAAACAACTATAGGTCACCTCAATACTATATAATATGTGATCTTCATGGCAAAACAAGAGAGTATAAACAACTATAGGTTACCTCAATACTATATAATATGTGATCTTCATGGCAAAACAAGAGAGTATAAACAACTATAGGTTACCTCAATACTATATAATATGTGATCTTCATGGCAAAACAAGAGAGTATAAACAACTATAGGTTCACCTCAATACTATATAATATGTGATCTTCATGGCAAAACAAGAGTATAAACAACTATAGGTCACCTCAATACTATATAATATGTGATCTTCATGGCAAAACAAGAGAGTATAAACAACTATAGGTCACCTCAATACTATATAATATGTGATCTTCATGGCAAAACAAGAGAGTATAAACAACTATAGGTTACCTCAATACTATATAATATGTGATCTTCATGGCAAAACAAGAGAGTATAAACAACTATAGGTTACCTCAATACTATATAATATGTGATCTTCATGGCAAAACAAGAGAGTATAAACAACTATAGGTCACCTCAATACTATATAATATGTGATCTTCATGGCAAAACAAGAGAGTATAAACAACTATAGGTCACCTCAATACTATATAATATGTGATCTTCATGGCAAAAGAAGAGAGTATAAACAACTATAGGTTACCTCAATACTATATAATATGTGATCTTCATGGCAAAACAAGAGAGTATAAACAACTATAGGTTACCTCAATACTATATAATATGTGATCTTCATGGCAAAACAAGAGAGTATAAACAACTATAGGTTACCTCAATACTATATAATATGTGATCTTCATGGCAAAACAAGAGAGTATAAACAACTATAGGTTACCTCAATACTATATAATATGTGATCTTCATGGCAAAACAAGAGAGTATAAACAACTATAGGTCACCTCAATACTATATAATATGTGATCTTCATGGCAAAACAAGAGAGTATAAACAACTATAGGTCACCTCAATACTATATAATATGTGATCTTCATGGCAAAACAAGAGAGTATAAACAACTATAGGTCACCTCAATACTATATAATATGTGATCTTCATGGCAAAACAAGAGAGTATAAACAACTATAGGTTACCTCAATACTATATAATATGTGATCTTCATGGCAAAACAAGAGAGTATAAACAACTATAGGTTACCTCAATACTATATAATATGTGATCTTCATGGCAAAAGAAGAGAGTATAAACAACTATAGGTTACCTCAATACTATATAATATGTGATCTTCATGGCAAAACAAAGAGTATAAACAACTATAGGTCACCTCAATACTATATAATATGTGATCTTCATGGCAAAACAAGAGAGTATAAACAACTATAGGTTACCTCAATACTATATAATATGTGATCTTCATGGCAAAAGAGGAGAGTATAAACAACTATAGGTTACCTCAATACTATATAATATGTGATGGCAAAACAAGAGTATAAACAACTATAGGTCACCTCAATACTATATAATATGTGATCTTCATGGCAAAACAAGAGAGTATAAACAACTATAGGTCACCTCAATATTATATAATATGTGATCTTCATGGCAAAACAAGAGAGTATAAACAACTATAGGTCACCTCAATACTATATAATATGTGATCTTCATGGCAAAACAAGAGAGTATAAACAACTATAGGTCACCTCAATACTATATAATATGTGATCTTCATGGCAAAACAAGAGAGTATAAACAACTATAGGTTACCTCAATACTATATAATATGTGATCTTCATGGCAAAACAAGAGTATAAACAACTATAGGTCACCTCAATACTATATAATATGTGATCTTCATGGCAAAACAAGAGAGTATAAACAACTATAGGTCACCTCAATACTATATAATATGTGATCTTCATGGCAAAACAAGAGTATAAACAACTATAGGTACCTCAATACTATATAATATGTGATCTTCATGGCAAAAGAGGAGAGTATATAGGTCACCTCAATACTATATAATATGTGATCTTCATGGCAAAACAAGAGAGTATAAACAACTATAGGTTACCTCAATACTATATAATATGTGATCTTCATGGCAAAACAAGAGTATAAACAACTATAGGTCACCTCAATACTATATAATATGTGATCTTCATGGCAACAGAAGAGAGTATAAACAACAATAGGTCACCTCAATACTATATAATATGTGATCTTCATGGCAAAACAAGAGAGTATAAACAACAATAGGTCACCTCAATACTATATAATATGTGATCTTCATGGCAAAACAAGAGAGTATAAACAACTATAGGTCACCTCAATACTATATAATATGTGATCTTCATGGCAAAACAAGAGAGTATAAACAACTATAGGTCACCTCAATACTATATAATATGTGATCTTCATGGCAAAACAAGAGAGTATAAACAACTATAGGTCACCTCAATACTATATAATATGTGATCTTCATGGCAAAACAAGAGTATAAACAACTATAGGTTACCTCAATACTATATAATATGTGATCTTCATGGCAAAACAAGAGTATAAACAACTATAGGTCACCTCAATACTATATAATATGTGATCTTCATGGCAAAAGAAAGAGTATAAACAACTATAGGTCACCTCAATACTATATAATATGTGATCTTCATGGCAAAACAAGAGTATAAACAACTATAGGTTACCTCAATACTATATAATATGTGATCTTCATGGCAAAACAAGAGAGTATAAACAACTATAGGTCACCTCAATACTATATAATATGTGATCTTCATCAAGAGAGTATAAACAACTATAGGTTACCTCAATACTATATAATATGTGATCTTCATGGCAAAACAAGAGAGTATAAACAACTATAGGTTACCTCAATACTATATAATATGTGATCTTCATGGCAAAACAAGAGAGTATAAACAACTATAGGTCACCTCAATACTATATAATATGTGATCTTCATGGCAAAACAAGAGAGTATAAACAACTATAGGTTACCTCAATACTATATAATATGTGATCTTCATGGCAAAACAAGAGAGTATAAACAACTATAGGTCACCTCAATACTATATAATATGTGATCTTCATGGCAAAACAAAGAGTATAAACAACTATAGGTCACCTCAATACTATATAACATGTGATCTTCATGGCAAAACAAGAGAGTATAAACAACTATAGGTTACCTCAATACTATATAATATGTGATCTTCATGGCAAAACAAGAGAGTATAAACAACTATAGGTTACCTCAATACTATATAATATGTGATCTTCATGGCAAAACAAGAGAGTATAAACAACTATAGGTCACCTCAATACTATATAATATGTGATCTTCATGGCAAAAGAAGAGAGTATAAACAACAATAGGTCACCTCAATACTATATAATATGTGATCTTCATGGCAAAACAAGAGAGTATAAACAACTATAGGTTACCTCAATACTATATAATATGTGATCTTCATGGCAAAACAAGAGTATAAACAACTATAGGTTACCTCAATACTATATAATATGTGATCTTCATGGCAAAACAAGAGAGTATAAACAACTATAGGTTACCTCAATACTATATAATATGTGATCTTCATGGCAAAACAAGAGAGTATAAACAACTATAGGTTACCTCAATACTATATAATATGTGATCTTCATGGCAAAACAACTATAGGTTACCTCAATACTATATAATATGTGATCTTCATGGCAAAAGAAGAGAGTATAAACAACAATAGGTCACCTCAATACTATATAATATGTGATCTTCATGGCAAAACAAGAGAGTATAAACAACAATAGGTTACCTCAATACTATATAATATGTGATCTTCATGGCAAAACAAGAGAGTATAAACAACAATAGGTTACCTCAATACTATATAATATGTGATCTTCATGGCAAAACAAGAGAGTATAAACAACTATAGGTTACCTCAATACTATATAATATGTGATCTTCATGGCAAAACAAGAGAGTATAAACAACTATAGGTTACCTCAATACTATATAATATGTGATCTTCATGGCAAAACAAGAGAGTATAAACAACAATAGGTTACCTCAATACTATATAATATGTGATCTTCATGGCAAAACAAGAGAGTATAAACAACTATAGGTTACCTCAATACTATATAATATGTGATCTTCATGGCAAAAGAAGAGAGTATAAACAACTATAGGTCACCTCAATACTATATAATATGTGATCTTCATGGCAAAACAAGAGAGTATAAACAACTATAGGTTACCTCAATACTATATAATATGTGATCTTCATGGCAAAAAGAGAGTATAAACAACTATAGGTTACCTCAATACTATATAATATGTGATCTTCATGGCAAAAGAAGAGAGTATAAACAACTATAGGTTACCTCAATACTATATAATATGTGATCTTCATGGCAAAAGAAGAGAGTATAAACAACAATAGGTCACCTCAATACTATATAATATGTGATCTTCATGGCAAAACAAGAGAGTATAAACAACTATAGGTTACCTCAATACTATATAATATGTGATCTTCATGGCAAAACAAGAGAGTATAAACAACTATAGGTTACCTCAATACTATATAATATGTGATCTTCATGGCAAAACAAGAGAGTATAAACAACTATAGGTTACCTCAATACTATATAATATGTGATCTTCATGGCAAAACAAGAGAGTATAAACAACTATAGGTCACCTCAATACTATATAATATGTGATCTTCATGGCAAAACAAGAGAGTATAAACAACTATAGGTTACCTCAATACTATATAATATGTGATCTTCATGGCAAAACAAGAGAGTATAAACAACTATAGGTTACCTCAATACTATATAATATGTGATCTTCATGGCAAAACAGGAGAGTATAAACAACTATAGGTTACCTCAATACTATATAATATGTGATCTTCATGGCAAAACAAGAGAGTATAAACAACTATAGGTCACCTCAATACTATATAATATGTGATCTTCATGGCAAAACAAGAGAGTATAAACAACTATAGGTTACCTCAATACTATATAATATGTGATCTTCATGGCAAAACAAGAGTATAAACAACTATAGGTTACCTCAATATTATATAATATGTGATCTTCATGGCAAAAGAAGAGAGTATAAACAACTATAGGTCACCTCAATATTATATAATATGTGATCTTCATGGCAAAACAAGAGAGTATAAACAACTATAGGTTACCTCAATACTATATAATATGTGATCTTCATGGCAAAAGAAGAGAGTATAAACAACTATAGGTTACCTCAATACTATATAATATGTGATCTTCATGGCAAAAGAAGAGAGTATAAACAACTATAGGTCACCTCAATACTATATAATATGTGATCTTCATGGCAAAAGAAAAAGTTACAAATGCATATTTAACATATTTTTAGTGTTCCCAAAACATTTCTGAGATATGCGTATTCACTTCTTATTTTATACAAATGATATTCAATCAGTACGTATAATATATATCTTTGAATTCCTTGTAGGTTTTTTTTTTTTTGGCATAACTACTTTTTTAATGTTCATCGGTTCTTCTAGTATTATGGGAAAGTCCAATTTCCATTTTATATGAATAATATGCATATTGCACTATCGTTTAAGTAGAAAGACGTTATTGCAAATCTTGAATAGCAAAAATCATTATCTGTTTAACATGTACAGAAAATTAAAAAAAGATTAAAAAAGAAAGAAGGCACCAGAGACACTATCATTCACATTCCGAATATCTTACTTAAAAAGAAATAAAATAAATGAAACGTTAAAAACACCAAAGGCATAGAAAAACAATAAAAACAGAGCAACAGGGGCTCATGTAAAAACAAAAATCCAAATTGGTTGACATCAATTGATTAAGCTGAACTAAGGAATAGCACACATAGTCATAACTCAAGAAGCATCAACCTAACTAAATTATATTGTTACAATCGGGAGAGGGGTTATAAACGTTTAGGAATATACAACCCTCAACTTGTGCATACAGCGGGGGAAATAATCAGAAATACGTAGGACTGACAAATCTCTAGAGTAACACAATGATAGTAAATAGATCCAATGAAGGTAACTTTATCTTGAGTGACAAATGAGGACATAATAAACCGACAATAAACACATTGGTTGTTTAGTTAATCAAATATCCATAGAAACAAGTTGGTGCAGAAAATACTGTTATCTTGCTCTCAAAAACTCGTTTACCAAAGTTTGGTTAATGGGCATAACACTTTTTAATTATAAATCTTGTCTTTTGTTGAAGAACAGATTGATTAGTTGATTGATTATTTGGTGTTTAATGCCACTGTCAGCATTATTGGCTATTTCGTGGTGCCAGTTTTTACTGGTGGAGGTTGAATGCCCGGACAGAACAACTGACCTTTGGCAGGACAACTGACAATCCTAGTGAATGACGATTGGAGTCGAACGACATGCCACGTGCGGACTCACAACCTCATCGTTGACATGCTAGTTATATAGTAGATAAACTACTCAGACCATTCGGCCATCGAGTCCCCCAACCCATTTAAGAGCAGACGTTGCCCTCTTATGTCTTTAGGTCGTTTGTGTTGTTGGCTTACTGTCTCATTGCTGTATACTCTTTTCAATTACATCGATTAGGTTTTCTCATGTATCTGCATTTTAAATCTATCATGCAGGGATATATACATTTCTGTTTTTATAGAATTTATTTATTCCTGTACCAAAATTGGTTCACATATCTTCTACTGAAATGTTAAAAAAATAAAGCATTAAGAATCAAAACAGTCTCCTTAACTTGAAAACTAACTAGATTTTCTACATTACTGGATATTCACTGATTAAATCTTAATATGTTGTACGTTTAATAATAGTTTACATTGTATAACTGCTGTTGTTGTGGTGGTTTTAATTAACGTGTTTATATGATTGATATCTGATTTCATTCATCATCTACCAAGTTATTTATTGCTTTCCATCACTGTTCAATGAACGTTAGTCTGAGGTCTTATGTTCTTATGTTCCAAATGATATTTCAATTCGTTTTTATTTCTGTGAATTTCAAGATTTTAGGACCTGAAATGGTTATATTGGCAGACTTCAATGTCGTGCCTCCTCGGCGAAGCTGTCCCTTTATTGTTTAAATACTCTTTTTTATGTACTATACTTGTCTTGTATTAAAACTGCAGTTTCAAAACATGGAGGATAATAAAATACCCCATTCTTCCTGCACCCAATGTTTTCGTTTTGATGTAATTTGTTGCATTTTTTTCAAATAAACCCCGGAAAGTGGAGGATATCATGGTGAAAACAGCAAGTACAAAATAGTAGCTTTGACTGTAAAGGTTTCATAAATTTTTCATCTTCCTGGCTTATGGCACTTTTTTGGAAATCGCAATCACACATTACTACCTACATGTACACATTTTCTATTTACCATTTTGTTTTGAATTTACAAATTTGTTTTTGAAGCAACATGATAGCTCATATGAAGATCTTTGCATATGTCTTAAATTTCCATCTCTTGAAGTCCGAGGATTACGACAAATAGCTGCAGAAACTATTAAAATTAGAAACAAGAAGAGTTCATCATACTTACATGATTTGATAAATGTTACAAATTACAAATATTCGTTTACATTAAAAAAAAAAAACAACAACAACAACAGCTGAACAGCTCACTGTAAGAACATTAAGCTATGGCATCAATTTCTTTCGCTATGCAGATGATAATTTTGAATGAACTACTCCAGGGTTTTAGAGAAAAAAAATATTTTAATCAATTTTCTAAACTTATTATTACATAGAATGGTAGTTTATGCCAATGTAAAGCCTGCAGATAGCTTATAATTTAATATATAGTGCTTTTCTGATTAATGTGCTTTAACTGCTTATGGGGTTTAAACTGCGTTATGTGCTTTTAATAATGTTTGATTACTGTACTTTTAATGATGCTTGCGTACAGTAGTTTAAATATTTTTGCATAGAATGACATAATTACTTTGTTTCATGTCATTTATGTGGTATATATATATGTTTCGTGCTTTGATTATGATGTTCTTGTGTGATTGGAATGCTTGCTTAGTTTTAGTCTTGATTTTTTACTTGCTTTGTTTGTAATTAGAAGATTGAAAAAATCAATAGAGATTATGTTTTCTGTATGCTAAAATTAGTATATAAATAAAGCTTTCGTACTTTGAACTTGAAGCTGTTTTGCTGTCAATTACAAGACTATCACCATTAGAGTCCAATTATATATGTTTCCTTATGTATTTATATATATTTGGCTCTCCACACGTTTTGCTGTGAGTGCTCTTGTTGGAGTTGAAACCAAGAGTACAACGAAGAACAAAAAATAAATAAAAATACGAATCGCCAGGTTAAAATGTTTCGGAAGCGGAGTTTGACTTTTTGCTATTCATATCGACTGAATAAAATTGTATTTTACATATGCGAATGATTTGATTTCGTCCGATATAGGAACAAAGATTATTTCATATCGCAGAGATGAACCAAAATCAAATAATAAGAATCTAAAAACTATCAACAAAATGATACATCATCTGTGTTCATACCCTAAAGTTCTGTGCAATATTCCCTGGACTTTAATCAACATTGTTCCTTCGTTTTAAGTGTTATTTATAATTACACAAATGTATACTTAACCCCTTCTTTCATTACTTCGATTAGAGATATAACAATTATAACAATAAAACGCACCATAAAAAGTAAATCTTAACTGGTTTGTTTTATTGACCAAAAACAAGACATTGGAAAGAAAAACAATAGTTTGCATTATCAGTATTGAAGGTCTGCAGTCGCTATAAGAGTATTTTATCTAGAGACAGTGTAATCATATGATCTTAATTATCCCTTGTATGCTCTTAATCGCCCAATTAATAGACAAGATCTGTTCAACTCCTACGGACCTGTATGTATCAGCATTTCTAAATGGACAAAGAAAATAAAAAAAACAATGACAATGACAACAAGAGTTTTCTAACTAAGATCAGGCATTTAAACTTGAATATGTCATGAAAAGTACTGGAAAACTTTTAACACAAACTTCAGCAGAAATTGTGTAGTGATATAAAAGCACTATCACCCCCTCGTGAAATCAATTTCAAATTAATGAAACTTGGCATTTTTTTAACAAATATTAATAACATATATATCAAAATGTTAACAACATACATATCAAAATGTTAATAATATATATATCCTATTTCATTTCAAAGATTTGTGAATATAAGATTCCCAACCTAATGCAAAATGTGATTGTCACTTGCTTTCAAAAAATTTAAAAAAAAACAACATTCACTTCTATAGTGCAGAAATGTTAATTGCAATGTCATTACTGTGTCTTTCAACCTGACAAACTAGCATATTTTACTTCAAAAGGCAATTTCTCCCATATTTTTGCAAAATAAGAACTTGGCCATAGACTTGCCTAAAAAGATTGTCTTATTTTACCAACATTCCCATCTTTCTCAAGGATACTTAGTTTGGTAAGAATGTAGACTGAATTTGTTTTACAAAATTATATCCATACTGCTGCATTATATCTTTATATATAATCTATGAAACATGATGATCACATAGTTCTAAAATGTTTGGTACTTCTGTGCTGAAACTCATTGTTTTTCTTTACAATTCGTTTATGCACTTGGTGCTAAAAGAGAGGCGAAAGATACCAAAGGGATATTCAACCCCATAAGTCGAAAACAAACTGACAATGCCATGGCAAAAAAACGTAAAACGACGAAAAGACAAACAGAACACAAAACACAACAAAGAAAACTAAAGACTAAACATAAACCCCACCAAAAACCGGGGGTGATCTCAGGTGCTCTGGAAGGGTAAGAAGATTCTGCTCCACATGTGGAACACGTCGTGTTGCATATGTAAGTACATATCCAATGGTAAGTCTAATTCAGTAGGTCACATTCGAGGAAAAGAGGACGGTATTGTGGTAATGACAATTGAAACATAACCGTCGTCATCTGTGAAACAGATATTCCATAACGGTCAACCAAATCGTGATAGCGTCCGTAAAATTTGCGAAGGGGTGATTTCAACTTCACCACTTGGAGCTCTTGATTCAATAGCTTCCTTGTAAGCAGCAACCCTCTATCAAGGAAATCATGATAGGAAATGCAAGCTCTGGAATATGGTATTAATTGGGAGATGTACACTCCATATGCAGGTGCTGCTGAAATGTTGCTACATAGAAATGGAAAGTTCACAATTGGAAAGATACAATCATCTCTTTTTTCGTAAAGTTCTCAACCGACCTTTATTGTCAATGTCTAGATTTAAGTCAAGATATGTGATAACCGTTACTGTATCTGTTGAATCATTTATTTCAAGTTCGATTGGATAGATGTGTTCAATATTGTCACCAAATTTTGAATTATTTAGTGAGGGGACATATAGCGGAACGTGAAGTTAAAGGATAATGCTAGCTTAATTTCATTCTTCCGAAGAAGCTCCTGTGTGAAGTCTACCTCATATGAATAAAGGAAAAAGTCGACAAAAAGAGGAGCACAGTTGGTTCACATGGGAATACTGATAGTTTGTCGAAAAACACGTACTCCAAACGTAACAAATATGTTGTCAATCAAGAAATTAAGCATCTTGATAATGTTAGTTTCAAAAAAAAATTGTTTGAATCAGAGTGATTTTTACAAAGTACGAATTACCCTTCCCTAAGACAAGATACTTTTATCTACGTTGGCCATTCTTATTTATCAAACAGAAGAGGGCCAATTCTTTCAATTTGTTTTGTTTTTTTTTTTTTTTTTTTTTTACTTTGGAATGATTAAAGGATTTAATTTTAATTAGACTAGGGGAATCAAGAAATCAAGCATCTTGATAATGTTAGTTTCAGAGAATTTTTTGTTTGAATCAGAGTGATTTTTTACACAGTACGATTTATCCCTCCCTAAGACAAGATACTGGGACCTTAATGTAATACATTATAGGCTTAGGCACAAAAGCATTAAAATTAAATGCTTACTTGTTTCGAATGAATTTTGCTGATACATTAGAATGTGTTTTTGGACTACAGAATCTCACAGAAAATCTTGATTTTTCCATAAATAACGATCAAAATTATTTTATTTGGTGATGATTCCTTGTTTGATAATACATTGTCTGATAATACATTGTCTGGTAATACCTTGTCTGATAATACCTTGTCTAATAATACTTTGTCTGATAATACCTTGTCTCATAATTACTTGTCTGATAATACCTTGTCTGATAATTCCTTGTCTGATAATACCTTGTCTGATAATTCCTTGTCTGATATTACCTTGTCTGATAATACTTTGTCTGATAATACCTTGTCTGATAATACCTTGTCTGATAATACCTTGTCTGATAATACCTTTCTGATAATACCTTGTCTGATAATACCTTGTCTGATAATACCTTGTCTGATAATACCTTGTCTGATAATACCTTGTCTGATAATTACTTGTCTGATAATACCTTGTCTGATAATTCCTTGTTTGATAATACCTTGTCTGATAATACTTTGTCTAATAATACCTTGTCTGAAAATACCTTGTCTGATAATACCTTGTCTGATATTGTCTGATAATACCTTGTCTGATAATACCTTGTCTGATAATATTTGTCTGATGATACCTTGTCTGATAATACTTTGTCTGATAATACCTTGTCTGATAATACCTTGTCTGATAATACCTTGTCTGATAATACCTTGTCTGTTGTCTGATAATACCTTGTCTGATAATACCTTGTCTGATAATACCTTGTCTGATAATACATTGTCTGATAATACCTTGTTTGATAATACCTTGTCTGATAATACTTTGTCTGATAATACCTTGTCTGAAAATACCTTGTCTGATAATACCTTGTCTGTTGTCTGATAATACCTTGTCTGATAATACATTGTCTGATAATACTTTGTCTGATAATACCTTGTCTGATAATACCTTGTCTGGTAATACCCTGTCTGATAATACCTTGTCTGATAATACTTTGTCTGATAATACCTTGTCTGTTGTCTGATAATTCCTTGTCTGATAATACCTTGTCTGATAAATCCTTGTCTGATAATACCTTGTCTGATAATTCCTTGTCTGATAATACCTTGTCTGTTGTCTGATAATACCTTGTCTGATAATACCTTGTCTGATAAATCCTTGTCTGATAATACCTTGTCTCATAATTGCTTGTCTGATAATACCTTGTCTGATAATACCTTATCTGATAATACCTTGTCTGGTAATACCTTGTCTGATAATACCTTGTCTGATAATACCTTGTCTGATAATGCCTTGTCTGATAATACCTTGTCTGGTAATACCCTGTCTGATAATACCTTGTCTGATAATACCTTGTCTCATAATACCTTGTCTGATAATACCTTGTTTGGTAATACCTTGTCTGATAATACCTTGTCTGCTAATACCTTGTCTGATAATACCTTGTCTGATAAACCTTGTCTGATAATACCTTGCCTGTTAATACCTTGTCTGGTAATACCTTGTCTGATAATACCTTGTCTGATCCCTGTTGGTTATATTGCTCCTCATGTATTTCAGTACTTATGCAATAATCATTTCTTTTATTCTGTTTGCTCAGTATTATATATGATAATGTATTGTGTATATTATTCCTCTTGTTGCACCTTAGGGTACCTGAATTAGTTAATATAGTTATCATTACATCCTTGGGTATTCATTGAGAAAGATGGTAATGTTGGTAAAATATGATAATCTTTTTATGGCAAAAATATTGGAATTATGAAAATAAATCCAGAAAAGCACTGCGGATGCAAGGAATTTATAATGTGTTATTTTCAATTATTGGATATAATATAAGGCCTTACTTGATATCGATATAATATAAGGCCTTACTTGATATAATATAAGGCCTTACTTGATATAATATAAGGCCTTACTTGATATCGATATAATATAAGGCCTTACTTGATATAATATAAGGCCTTACTTGATATCGATATAAATAAGGCCTTACTTGATATAATATAAGGCCTTACTTGATATAATATAAGGCCTTACTTGATATAATATAAGGCCTTACTTGATATAATATATGGCCTTACTTGATATCGATATAATATAAGGCCTTACTTGATATAATATAAGGCCTTACTTGATATCGATTCTTATCAAACAGAGAAATATAGGTGTATGGTTATCTTTCAACCAACTACAAATAATGATCAACATTAAAGGGGTAAATTTAGTAAATAATATACATCATCAAGGACCGCCATTTTGGGGGAGAGCTTTCTGTATAACAGTGAAGTCCTGTGCTTTTCTGATTGGTAGATAATGTTTGTAATAAATATTTTTTGATAGTTGAATCAAAACTAGGGTTAACAATAATTTTAGAGACATTCTGATTGCCCTAATATTTTTACTACAGGGTTGAAAAGTAATGGGGTTAGCATAGAAATTTAGTGCGAATCTTCAGTATTTGTAAACAAGGCCATGTGAATGGCCCAAAAATGCCGCATGACCCAATGTTTTATTGGTGCAAAAGATGGGGCTATATTTGTACTTCAATGAATGATATACGAAAGCTTCTGATTTCTAAAGGTAAACCAGGTATAATTCAATTCAAGACAAAGGTTTGCATTAACGTCAATGGGAGATTTTTTACTGAATTTACCCCTAAAGACTCAATGCAAAGGATAAGTGGTAGATTTCTTTACGTAGATTAACATTATGTTACATAACAGTACACTATTTATTGATATTAATAAAGTATATAAATACGTCTCTCGTGCTTCTTCAACTTTGCTGTGAGTCGCAGAAAAAAATGATTTTTGTTTATCTGCTTTACATTAGACATTTATATATATAATACTAATAATGGCATAATTCATTGCACGGAAACATCATAACTTCAAATTAAAGTACATCGGAAATTTTATCGTCCCGGCATTTTAATATTAAACACTAGAAGCATTTTAAAAAAAGGTATGCAGAATTTTCCTATTGTTCGTTTTTCTTCGTCTGATGCATTTCTTTCGATAGAAAAACGGGTATTAGTATTATAAGATTATTTAACGTCCATTTTGCAAATACATCAAATGATTATGTCTCAAATGGCGAAACGTACACCTGTAAACAATCATTTTGTTTTCAAAACCATTTTAAATCCAGCAATATAAATAAACCAATATGAATATAGGAGATGTGCAGTAACATTTGTGAGATAGCAACAGAAATAACCAAAACAAATCTTTAGGTCAGATTACAGTCTTCCAAAATAGCAGATGTCTTTAAAGTTTATATGTTTGTGTAACAAACAAGTCTGACGATTTTGGAAATTTTGAAGGACTTCCAGATATTAAAATGATAACTTCCTCGCTCAGTACAGAACTCCCTCTTACCATCATGACCAATATGATGTTAAGGAGATTGCTCAACATTTAAAAAATACTTAAGTTACGTAAAACTTTCAGATCATTCTAACAAAGAGTGTTAATCTGTATATAGAATGCAAGTTTTACACAACCAAACTGATAAGCTTTCAAAAATTTGAACATTCGTGTGTGGGAACACACCATACATTGTTTGCATGAAAGGTTCCTATGGACATGTCCGTTTAGCTAAGTTTAATGTATAAATACGCAGTCATTGACAGTTCAATAATGTGCGGGAGTATTCATGCTTAATGGACGTATAATAGTCTTTACAACAACACTTGCTTCGGGGCGTCGAGTTGACCGTGTGGAATGTATTTACGTCTTAGGACGCATTTATCGGATTATGCCAATATCCGTGAACTTACAATAGTCCTTACAGGGCCTTGGAGGTATGGGATGTGTAAATACATAGTCACGTCCGGGCTGAATCAGGACAGTTAATACAATACTAATGTGAGAGTATGCCTTGTTACGTACAACAGTCCTTACAACAAATCTTGCTAAGGGGCTTCCGTGTGGAGGTATGGATATATAGATACGAAGTCACGTCACGTCCGGACTGATTGAGGAAAGTAAATACTACATATGTGATAGTATACCATGCTCTGTGGACGTACAATTATAGTTCTTACAACAACTAGAAAACCTTATTAATTTGTAAAGTGCCTGTTTCTGTCATGAATCTGACAGAACTCCATTAGTAATCTCGGTGTTTATTGTTAAAATGTTTTTCCTCGAACTTGGCGAGAGTACATAGACATCCTATTTGAAATATATCTCGAGGTTCAGTACATTTGTTATTTCCTAAACTTGATTTGACAACACTATAAACTAATGTATTATTATAAATGTATGTTCATTAATATATATTACCAAAAATATAACTTCTAAATGGAACGCCTTTTAATTATCATGAACTAAAGGACTTTAAGGAAATTAGATTTAATTATGCCTATACCTGATATTTTTTTTTATAAACTACGAATTCATTGTACAACTCTATTTTCCTTAAGTCAGATTCCGTGTTCACAGCATATTTATAAGCTTAAACCCACAAAGGTCAATGGGTTAACACATTCAAATGTAAAAAAAAATCTTGAAATCATAACTTAATATAAGATCGATGAATAAATTGCTATAGGATCACACATTGTTGGATATGCAATGAATATATGCTTTATTTAATTGTAATATTCCATGATACATATTATACAATATATTGTTTGCCTCTATGAACAATTATTTGTGCTCTACTAACGTATCTTTTATAATTTGTTATGCTATAATCATTGTGAAATTGTTATATTTTGAGTATATTCCCCTTGAGAGTCCATGATTGGTCAATAAAATTGTGAATCTTGATAGTCAACATTGATACATTTAAACACATACCTTCGCTTAAATTTCATTATACACGATTGGTTTTATTCGTTTTATTCACATTATTTCCTTTGTATGATGTTAGTATAAATAGCTCGATAAATAAGAAAATAAGAAGATATGGTATAATAGCCAATGAGACAACTCTCTACCAGAGACCAAATAACGTAGAAGTAAGCAACTGTTCACTATTGCGTTTACTGGATGATGACCGATGTGTAATTCTTATATATTAAATTTAGTCTAGGGTATCAATTGACTTCAACCTAAAACTTTTTATTCATTAGAGAACGAAAAATATTTCAGAATTAATAGTAGCGCGTGTTAATTTAATCAAGGAGATCAGAATATTGAGAACCTTTATATATATATTCCTTTCACATCCCCCAATGAGAACGGATCATACATATTCCCTGTTTGATTGAACTTTGTAACATATTACTTATAATAATGAAACCCAATTAAAACTATTCGAAAATGGAATACAAAAACCTGGAAAAAAAAGAAAGATGTGTCTTTTTTCTCTAGAAAATCAAACAAACACAAAAAAACAAAAGGTGACTTAAATTTATGACAATGCGTAGCACTCTATACTATTTTAAGGAAGGTTGATCTTATGAATATTTAGCTCGACAAATTTGGTGGTTATAAACATGGATACAGGTATATGATAACTTGAACATTTGAAATCATCATTGTCACAACCAGTAACGTGTTATATAATTGTTATTGGCCACACCAAAACAACAGCTTGGTTCATTGAAAGTGATGTAACATCTGTATGTAAAGTGTTCTTTTGTCAAACAAAATTAGGTCAATTTTAGTCTCAAGGAAATACAAAAATATACTTACAGAAATAGAAAAAATCTTTGAAATGGCCAAAGAATTGTTATATTCCGACAAATACAAACAATACTATCTGAATGAATGCATATTTTGATATTTCTGTACACTAATTCTACGTTAATGAGTATTGTCTTATCACAAATAGGCCGTTGTAATACTGATTACGGACAAAGTAATTAAATGCTTATTATATATGAAATCACATTGTGATTAAAAACACCCAATGTTCAAATTATTTACCGTCCGATCTCATAAAATTTGTACTTGCACTTGGGCCAAATTGGTTGTCCGTTATCTTTTACAACGCGTAATTACTTGTTAGGCCTTATCAACATATAGAATGTGTGTTTCATTTGGATTTTGTATCAAATTAATTCAATTAAGGAAATTTCAGTTTTATTATATTGAGGTTTATTTTTAGATGGTAAAGCTGATTATGAAGAAGAAAAAAATCATGACAGTCAGAAGAGATGGAACTACTGCGGAAATGAATAATCCAAACGTTGAAGTAACTTTAGGAATACAGATCTGAAATTTAGAGCGCTGAAGACCTTATATCTATAAAAAGAGTGATACTTATTGGAACAGATGTATCGCTATCAATTACACAATGAGATTATGGACTCTTATTTTATTTTTGATTCAAAATTTTAAAAGTTGTCATTCTCTTCTTGACCATATTTTTCCTGTGTGTTGATCGTTGTTGTAGGGTTCCTTTGATTATCATCAGTTATTACTAGTAGTTAACTATTTTATTCTGTTATTAAAAACCCGGTTTTGTACTTTATCATGAAAGCTAGAGTTAGATTATATGAATTGTTTTTTGGTGAACAAAAGAGCTATATTGCCCTCTATTAATTTCCACGGACATATTTGTTGACTAAGCGTATATGTGAAAGTCTGATGCTTAGTCAGGAATGTAGTTCGCGACAGATAGCATCTATGTATGATTGAATACAAACCACCAATTACAAATACTTTTTCAAGCCATTTGTTTGACTGGACAAGCAGAAGAGATATATATCAGTCACATACTTATATTAAACTCTATCAATAAATCAATGGAAGATACAAATTATAAAGTACAGATGTTTTTGGCAGCGATGTTTCTGTTGGTATTTTTCTTTATGTTATTGTTATGGTACGACTCGACCACTTAAAACAAACAGAGGTTA
Organism: Mytilus coruscus; assembly: GCA_017311375.1. Lineage (NCBI taxonomy): Eukaryota > Metazoa > Mollusca > Bivalvia > Mytilida > Mytilidae > Mytilus > Mytilus coruscus. The sequence continues at coordinate 17,621,063 of CM029596.1, forward strand.
ATACTGAATTTGAAGTCACCGGGTGTATCATTAACAAAGTATAGTTAGTGGTAAGCCATTAACATTATCTTTAACACATTTTTCACTTTCCGTCGATGGATTTTGAAATAATTTAGAAACTAAGGTTGCAACTCCTGCAGACAAAGTCGACCATAGATTGTTTAGGTTATTTCCTGCAGGCAAAGTCGACCGTAGATTGTTTAGGTTATTTCCTGCAGACAAAGTCGACCATAGATTGTTTAGGTTATTTCCTGCAGGCAAAGTCGACCATAGATTGTTTAGGTTATTTCCTGCAGGCAAAGTCGACCGTAAATTGTTTGGGTTATTTCCTGCAGGCAAAGTCGATCATAGATTGTTTGGGTTATTTCCTGCAGGCAAAGTCGACCATAGATTGTTTGGGTTATTTCCTGCAGGTAAAGTCGACCATAGATTGTTTGGGTTATTTCCTGCAGGCAAAGTCGACCATAGATTGTTTGGGTTATTTCCTGCAGGCAAAGTCGACCATAGATTGTTTGGGTTATTTCCTGCAGGCAAAGATGACCATACACTGTTTGGGTTATTTCCTGCAGGCAAAGTCGACCATAGATTGTTTGGGTTATTTTTTTTAATGTCTCTTTTGGTCATGTACCCCTCACGTATAAAGTTTTTATACTTCCCGGCTCTCGAAATTGGGTTCAGAGCGTTTCTCATAAAGATAAATTCGGAAAGCGCTTTGGACGTACCAAACTTATCTATAGTTAATAGTATGATATCTGTCCGGTTTTGGCTGTACTTTGTGTCCTTTTGGTTGATCAGCTCTTCAACGATTGTATAAGATTTTGAATTTTCAAATATTTTGGCCTCGAGCATCACTGAAGAGAGACTTATTGTCGAAATGCGCATCTGGTGCAGTAAAATTAGTACCAGTTATATTATTACTACCACTGGGACGATAACTCTGCTGGAGGACTGTTGTTAGTCCCCGAGGGTATCACCAGCCAAGTCGCCAGTACTTCCATACTGGCATGAAAATAAGGATATTGTTTTGATTGAAATTTACTGTTATCAAATTTTAGAAATCATTTTAAATTAAGGAATATATCTCCCTCAAGCGAAGTGTTCATTCCTTGTCCGTTTTTTGGCTATATTTTAGGTTCTTTTGGTCGATTAGCTCTTCAACGTTTTTATTAGGTTTCGGATTTTCAAATATTTTGGCCTCGAGCATCACTGAAGAGACATTAAGTCTCGAAATGCGCATCTGGTACAGTAAAATAAATATTACCGTTTATATTATTGCATATGAGTAACTAACTATTTATTCTATAAAATGGCAAAACATTTATGCAATCGTAACATTTATGCAATAAAATCGCGTAACATTTATGCAATAAAATCGCGTATCATTTATGCAATAAAATCGCGTAATAGTTATGCAATAAAATCGCGTAACATCTATGCAATAAAATCGCGTAACATTTATGCAATAAAACGGCGTAAAAATTTTTTCTAATCCAAATAAATCAGTCCCTCCCGTGATCGTCTCTCCCACTGGCCATCGCAGTGCAGCGGAATATAAAGACTGAATACATTGTGTTAATTTTTTTCTAGCCACTTTCATAATTTGCCAAAAATTCAGCTTCACTAGCAGAAATTGGTATTTTGTATCAACTAAAAGAGATGTTGGTATACATCAATAAGACAGAAAACCGATAAAAAAAACAAAAGACAGTGACAACGAGGTCAAATTACGGTCTTCAAAAATATAATAAGCAACAAATCACCTCTAGTAAAGAATTAATGTCATCTGAGCATATGAGATCTAATCTTTTGAAATAAAAACTTGAAATTTCTATCGATTCTATTGTAGATCCCGCCATGCAATGGGCAGGCAAAACGTGAAAGTGAAGACATAGGTTCTGCCAGCATTGTATCTTGTTTTATGAAGGAATAACTCATGAATGAAAGAAGGTGTCAAATTAGACAGCTACCCATAAATGCTCACAAAAAATTACAAGAAATAGGTCAACATATGGTCTACAACCTAGAATTACCTAGTAGAATTTATTAATACAGAGCCTAAATGGTATCATTCAAAGATTTTTTTACCAATATCTAAAATCTTGATCAAAACGTTTTCTAAGGATTTATTAAATATAACTTTTGTAAACAAAATAAGTTCGATTATGTTTATACATGTACATGTAATTCACCATTTTTTTACGAATTTATGTTTTATTAGAACGTCTCTATTTTTTATTCAGGACTGTTGATATTTATCAAATCAGTTTTGTGTCATCTTGTGTCTTCAATCAGCCTCTAATTTTTACCGTATCAATTGGATTATTTTAAGAAATGCTTATTCAGTTCAATATTTATCTTGTAAGTATCTATATTTCTTCAAATTACATATTTTGCAGATAATATGTTATTGACCAGATGAACAATGTTTCGCATTGATAAATAATACCAAAGGAAGGATTTATCTATGGCACGTGTCAGCCAAGACAGAAAACACAATGATCACGTGAGCATAGTTTTGATCTCACAACCTTGAACTTTATTTATATAAAATAAGAAGATGTGGTATAATTACCAATGTGACAGTTATCCACCAGAGACCAAATGACGTAGTTGTAAGCAGCTATAGGTCAAAGTACGGTCTTCAACAATAAGCAAATACATCACCGTAAATTAAGTTATAAAAGGACCTTACATTACAAAATATGAAACAATTCAAACAAAAGAGCCAACGGTCTGATTCACCTGATATGCTTACTTACAGCTTTTGTACTTGGTGGATTTTTTAAACGTTTATTAACGTGAATTTAGTTCCAATTTAAATTGACAATTGAAATTTTAAAAACGTTTAGACACTATTTGGGTTTTCCAAATAGTAGCGGTCAACAGTTGTTTTTGCATGAGAGTCATATAGTACAATTTGGTCCAAGTAATCTATCTGTTAATGTTCTTTTACCAAATGAAGGGATTGAATTATGGAAGAATGGTTACTAAAAGCCAAATCAAAACAAATGAAAGCAAGGTGGTCATTAGAACAGTCACGTGTGTGTTGCCCTGCAACAGGCGGTCAATTGAACAGCCGTTTTTGAGTTGTCCTGCAGCACTTATTTGAAGCAGTTTATTCATAAATCAATTTAGAAAAAAAGTTCAATTGCAAACTATTTTTAAATTGTATAAGGTTTTATAAAGGAAATATCCACATACTTTCTTACATTTACATTTCATTTAACATAACCTTTTTCATGAACGGAACAAGGAAACATAAAACTTATATCATGTTAAATGGGGGGAAATATTCATTAATAATTTATTTGTCGATATACGTTTAGCTAATATCTAGTTCCATAAATTTCGTGACAGATTATCTTAAATTCTTACAAGTCTTATTGTCGTTTTGTATTGGTTGTGATAAATTCTTTTTATCATTTAATCGTTGTACATTGGTTGTTATGGTTATTTGATACTTTTTTGTTGTATATTTTGGTTGTAATCGTTATATAAAATTGAGAATGTAAATGGGGAATATGTCAAAGAGACAACAAACCGACCAAAGAGCAGGTAACAGCCGAAGGCCACCGATGGGTCTTCAACGCAGCGAGAAAATCCCGCACCCGGAGGTGGTCCTCAGCTGGCCCCTTAATAAAATTGTGTACTGGTTCAGTAAAAATGGACGTCACACTAAACTCCAAAACATATAAAGGAACTAAAATTTAAACAAAAATACAAGACTAACAAAGGCCAGAGGCTCCTGACTTGGGACAGGCGCAAAAACACATAGCAATACGCACAGTAAAACTCAGTTTAAAAGAAGTCCGAGTCCGATGTTAGAATAGGTAACAAAAGAAACTAAGCAAAATGACAATGATACATAAATTAACAAAGGACTACTAGCAGTTACTGACATGCCAGCTCCAGACCTCAATTAAACTGATTGAAAGATTATGTCTTCATCATATGAAAATCAGGTACAATCTCTCCCGTTAGGGGTTTAGTTTCATACCGTCATAAAATATATGAGAAGAACATAACCCGTATCATGCCAACAACTGGTTTAAGAATAAATGTGTTTATTTCCGATGAGTGAATCAATATTAATACCAAAACATGCAATCCTTAATGACCTGACAACAGTATCGTAACTATATCCCTTCCGAATAAGTCTGTTTAAAGGGTTGGTTAGCTATTGAGGTGAATGCCGACATTTTTGTGCTTTGTAAAGAATATTACCATAAAATATTGGATGTGAAATACCTGAACGTATAAGATGTCTGCATGTTGATTTATATTTACGAATGATATCCTTGTACCGATGATAAAATTTAACAAATGTTTTGACTAGTTTGTGATATCGAAAACCCTGGTGTAATAATTTTTCAGTAATACAGAGATTTCTTTCGTTGAAATCAAATACGTTGTTACATACACGAGCGAATCGGTATACATCAATAAGACAGAAAACTGATACAAAAACAAAAGACAGTGACAACGAGGTCAAATTACTGTCTTCAAAATATAATAAGCAACAAATTACCTCTAGTAAAGAATTAATGTCATCTGAGCATATGAGATCTAATCTTTTAATATAAAAATTTCAAATTTCTATCGATTCTAAGGTAGATCCCGCCATGCAATGGGCAGGCAAAACGTGGAAGTGAACACATAGGTTCTGCCAGCATTGTATCTTGTTTTATGAAGGAATAACTCATGAATGAAAGAAGGTGTCAAATTAGACAGTAACCCATAAATGCTCACAAAAAATTACAAGAAATATAGAGGTCAACATATGGTCTACAACCTAGAATTACCTAGTAGAATTTATTAATAAAGAGCCTAAATGGTATCATTCAAAGATTTTTTACCAATATCTAAAATCTTGATCAAAACGTTTTCTAAGGATTTATTAAATATAACTTTTGTAAACAAAATAAGTTCGATTATGTTTATACATGTACATGTAATTCACCTTTTTTTTTACGAATTTATGTTTTATTAGAACGTCTCTATTTTGTTAAACTCGGGACTGTTGATATTTATCAAATCAGTTTTGTGTCATCTTGTGTCTTCAATCAGCCTCTAATTTTTACCGTATCAATTGGATTATTTTAAGAAATGCTTATTCAGTTCAATATTTATCTTGTAAGTATCTATATTTCTTCAAATTACATATTTTGCAGATAATATGTTATTGACCAGATGAACAATGTTTCGCATTGATAAATAATACCAAAGGAAGGATTTATCTATGGCACGTGTCAGCCAAGACAGAAAACACAATGATCACGTGAGCATAGTTTTGATCTCACAACCTTGAACTTTATTTATATAAAAATAAGAAGATGTGGTATAATTACCAATGTGACAGTTATCCACCAGAGACCAAATGACGTAGTTGTAAGCAGCTATAGGTCAAAGTACGGTCTTCAACAATAAGCAAATACATCACCGTAAAGTAAGTTATAAAAGGACCTTACATTACAAAATATGAAACAATTCAAACAAAAGAGCCAACGGTCTGATTCACCTGATATGCTTACTTACAGCTTTTGTACTTGGTGGATTTTTTAAACGTTTATTAACGTGAATTTAGTTCCAATTTAAATTGACAATTGAAATTTTAAAAACGTTTAGACACTATCTGGGTTTGCGGTCAACAGTTGTTTTGCATGAGAATCATATAATACAATAGGTTCCAAGTAATCTATCTGTTAATTTTCGTTTACCAAATGAAGGGATTGAATTATGGAAGAATGGTTACTAAAGGCCAAATCAAAACAAATGAAAGCAAGGTGGTCATTAGAACAGTCACGTGTGTGTTGCCCTGCAACAGGCGGTCAATTGAACAGCTGCTTTTGAGTTGTCCTGCAGCACTTATTTGAAGCAGTTTATTCATAAATCAATTTAGAAAAAAAGTTCAATTGCAAACTATTTTTAAATTGTATAAGGTTTTATAAAGGAAATATCCACATACTTTCTTACATTTACATTTCATTTAACATAACCTTTTTCATGAACTGAACAAGGAAACATAAAACTTATATCATGTTAAATAGGGGGAAATATTCATTAATAATTAGTTTGTCGATACGTTTAGCTAATATCTAGTTCCATAAATTTCGTGAGGGATTATCTTAAATTCTTACAAGTCTTATTGTCGTTTTGTATTGGTTGTAATGGGTTCTTTTTATCATTTAATCGTTGTACATTGGTTGTTATGGTTATTTGATACTTTTTCGTTGTATATTTTGGTTGTAATCGTTATATAAAATTGAGAATGTAAATGGGGAATATGTCAAAGAGACAACAACCCGACCAAAGAGTAGGTAACAGCCGAAGGCCACCAATGGGTCTTCAACGCAGCGAGAAAATCCCGCACCCGGAAGTGGTCCTCAGCTGGCCCCTTAATAAAATTGTATACTGGTTCAGTGAAAATGGACGTCACACTAAACTCCAAAACATATAAAGGAACTAAAATTAAAAAAAACATACAAGACTAACAAAGGCCAGAGGCTCCTGACTTGGGACAGGCGCAAAAACACATAGCAATACGCACAGTAAAACTCAGTTTAAAAGAAGTCCGAGTCCGATGTCAGAAAAAGTAACAAAAGAAACTAAGCAAAATGACAATGATACATAAATTAACAAAGGACTACTAGCAGTTACTGACATGCCAGCTCCAGACCTCAATTAAACTGATTGAAAGATTATGTCTTCATCATATGAAAATCAGGTACAATCCCTCCCGTTAGGGGTTTAGTATCATACCGTCATAAAAATATGAGAAGAACATAACCCGTATCATGCCAACAACTGGTTTTAGAATAAATGTATTTATTTCCGAAGAGTGAATCAATATTAATACCAAAATATGCAATCCTTAATGACCTGACAACAGTATCGTAACTATATCCCTTCCGAATAAGTCTGTTTAAAGGTTTGGTTAGCTATTGAGGTGAATGCCGACATTTTTGTGCTTTGTAAAGAATATTACCATAAAATATTGGATGTGAAATACCTGAACGTATAAGATGTCTGCATGTTGATTTATATTTACGAATGATGTCCTTGTACCGATGATAAAATTTAGCAAATGTTTTGACTAGTTTGTGATATCGAAAACCCTGGTGTAATAATTTTTTCAGTAATACAGAGATTTCTTTCGTTGAAATCAAATACGTTGTTACATACACGAGCGAATCGAACAATAGATATAAGAAGATGTGGTATGAGTGCCAATGAGACAACTCTCCATCCAAGTCAAAATTTATAAAAGTAATCCATTATAGGTCAAAGTACGGTCTTCAACACGGAGCCTTGGCTCACACCGAACAGTAAGCTATAAAGGGCCCCAAAAATTACTAGTGTAAAACCATTCAAACGGGAAAACCAACGGTCTAATCTATATAAAAAACGAGAAACGAGAAACACTTATGAACCACATCAACAAACGACAACTACTGAACATCAGATTCCTGACTTAGGACAGGTGCAAACAAATGCAGCGGGTTTAAACGTTTTAATGGTACCAAACATTCACCCTTTTCTGAAACAATAGTGTAACATCACAACATAGAAAGACACACTATAAAATATCAACTGAAATAGCTTAACTCAATCAAAGGACATATTAACACCATTGAACATACACTGAACAAATAAATTTGACCTATGAAACAATGTTAATACAAAATAAATAAACTAAGGGAAGAATAATAAAAGTAATATGTTATATCGGTATGAAATGTTAAACAATTTAAGAAAAACAATATGCTCGAACAAAAATATCAGCCATTTGCAATAACTTTAAACACAGGTAAATGAAAATAATTTTGTTGTTAGGTATACGTGTACAGTTACAATAGAAAGGAAATATTTTACAAAATAAATAATTTTGATGTTCATAGTACGAAATGGAAATTTATAGTAGTACCAAACACATCAAAGCTGGTATATAGACCAGATATAACCCTGAATAACATTATATAACAAAAAAAAGCATTACAATTAGTATCAACAGGTCAAATAAACAAGAAAGTACGATTTGAGAGTACTCGCAGTTACTGACAGCTAGTTAAAAGCCAAAACAATTAATAATAAAAATCATGCATCAGAGACTAAAATCAACTAAAACACATCCCAGGGTTTGGTATTTTAACGTCATGGACAGTCAAAGAAGACATGACTTGTGCAATGCCAAAAATAAATGTATCGACAGACAGTAGGATAGTTAGGAGTTTAACCTCTTTATAGATCAAAATGAACGTGTGTGTGTCTTTAAACATCCCGTTTGAAAAGAATACAAATTTAGTTATGTTTTAATTTGCTGATGACAAAATCGATATTAGTGCCAATGTAAACTATATTCAAAGATCTAATTACAACATTGGTAAGATAACCTGAACTAATAAGTTTATTTAAAGGTTCGATGAGTTTACACGGATCACATAGTGATTTCCGCGCTTTAAGTACAATATTACCGTAAAATTTAGGATGTGAAATACCGTTTTTAATCAGTTTTCTACAGGTACAGCCAAATTTACTAATCAAATCTTTGTATCTATGAAAGAACTTAGCAAAAGTTTTACGTAATTTATGGTAACGAAATCCCTGATTTAATAATTTACCAGTGATGCCTTGATTACGTTCGTTAAAATCTATGACATCACTACACACACGGGCATAACGAACGAGTTGGGATATATACACACCGTATGATGGAGCCAAAGGAACATCGCCGTCTAAAAAAGGAAAATTAACAATAGGGAATGAAAAATCGTCTCTTTTGTCATAAATTTTCGTATGGAGTTTTCCTTTAGAGATTGAAATGTCCAAGTCCAGAAAAGGACAACTACTGCTGTTTATGTTAGATTTAGTTAAAGTAAGTTCTATTGGGTAAATTTCGGTAGTATATTTAGAGAACTCTGGATTATTTAACGAAAAATATCATCTAGATAAGACAAGTTGAGATATATAAACACCATAAGATGGTGGCAAGGAAACGTCACCATCTAAAAATGGATAATTAACAATAGGAAATGAAAAAATCATCTCTTTTATCATAAATTTTGGTATTAAGCTTCCCGTTAACGATAAAGATATCAAGATCCGGGAAAGGGCAGTGTTCATTGTTAGTATTAGCTTTATTTAAAGTCAGTTCGGCAGGATAAATCTCTTTAGTGTTCATACTGAAGTCGTCATTATTGAGAGCCAATAAATCATCTAAATATCTAAAAGTGTTCTTAAATTTTTGAATCAGATGTTATTTCGATGGGTCTTTGCTGATTTTAGTCATAAATTGTAACTCATAACAATATAGAAACAGGTCCGCAATAAGTGGTGCACAGTTAGTTCCCATGGGAATTCCGATAACCTGACGATATACGGAATCTCCATTACGAACAAAAATGTTATCTAGTACAAAATTCAAGGGCACTTATAGTATGTCATTTTGTAACGGTTTTTTGATATTTTGCCGTTTTAAATGGCTGTAATCGTTATTTGCCATTTTGCCGTTTTGCATGGGTTGTTATGGTTATTTGCTATTTTGCCGTTTAGGATTAGTTGTAATAATTATTCGCCATTTTACCGATATTTATTGGTTGTTATGGTTATCTGACATTGTTCTGTTGTATATTGCTTGTTATGGTTATCTGACATTGTTCTGTTGTATATTGCTTGTTATGGTTATCTGACATTGTTCTGTTGTTATGGTTATTTGTCATTTTCCGTTGTATATTGGTTTTAATTGTTTTTAACCATTTTGTAGTTTTGCATTGGGTGTAATCTGTTTTTGCCTTTTTGTCGTTGTGTATTGTTTGTAATGAATACTTGGCATTATGTTGTTGCATATTGGTTATTATGGTTATTCAAAAGTAAAAAGTTTACAAACAAAAATAGAAGTTAATGGGAAAATATGTCTCCTTTCAAATAAACAAAAATTTCGAACACAGGTACAAAGGTAGAAAGAAACCTGTGGATAATTATTTGTATCGGAATGAGACTATTTCAGGTCATTACGTTCAATTTCACGGACGTGTTTTAGCATTGAGTTAATTTGGTCGACTGAATTCTGGTTAGTTTTGCAAGTAGAATTTTATTCTGTGTTAAAGGAATGGAAAATATGTATTTCGTTTAACCCAATCGTTAACGGAAAATTTTGCTATTGTTGGAATGTTTTTTCAGGTTTTGACCCTAACATACTAACCAACATAAATGCGATAAGACACTTTGTTCTTAAGTTTATTCTGTAACCTAAATTTACAATATGAAACAACGAAAAATGTTTAAAAATATATGCTACCTAAATGTCCACTTTTAAGAATAACAGGTTTTGTCGACAGAGAATTAAATTAATTAACAATGGATTGTATAGTGCAACCGTAGGGTGAATGACGATGACCTTGTTTTTATTTTCATATTGTGTCCATCGACCTTGATTTGCATCAAATATTGGCCGCGGATGTTAGTATTAAAATATTGGCCACGGATGTTAGCATTAAATATTGGCCATGGATGTTAGCATTAGAATATTGGCCATGGATGTTAGCATTAAATATTAGCCACGGATGTAAGCATTAAAATATTGACCACGGATGTTAGCATTAAAATATTGGCTACGGATGTTAGCATTACACAACTATTGGCCACGGATGTAAGAATTAAATATTGGCCACGGATGTAAGCATTAAATATTGGCCACGGATGTTAGCATTAAATATTGGCCACGAATGTTATTATTAGATATTGGTCACGGATGTATGCATTAAATATCAGCCACGGATGATAGCATTAAATATTGGCCACGAATGTTAGCATTAAATACTGTCCACGGATGTTAGCATCACATATATGCCACAGATGTTAGCATTAAATATTGGCTACGGATGTTAGCATTAATTCTAATATGACGTGCTTCTGTCGCTTTTTAGACAACAGCGTGATAAAATTCTCGATATATCTATACTTAGCGCTGACTCAGAGATGTATATATTAATGGCTGTTATTATTTACCTCCCACGAACCCCACATGTTTCGTAACCTATGTGCAAACACTATTTTGATTTCGTTGTGTTCAAATTGAAATTGAAAAAGAAACTACAGAACCGTTATATTCGAATTTTATCTCGAGCGTTATTGGCCACGAATGTAAGCATTAAAATATTGTCCAATACATATAGTACTCTTTGGGGTATCAATAACTCCTATCTAAATGTATGAGAACAATTAATTTTATGGATTATGAAATAGTAAGAATGTATAATATCTATTTTTTCTAATTTTGAAACTAAATGAATATTTTAGCGGAGAGGCTTATGTGAACCAAGCAGCTATTGTTTATCATGTCAAACAAGGAGGTCAATGGTTATTATGTCAACCAAGGAGGTCAATGGTTATTATGTCAAACAAGGAGGTCAATGGTTATTATGTCAAACAAGGAGGTCAATGGTTATTATGTCAACCAAGGAGGTCAATGGTTATTATGTCAACCAAGGAGGTCAATGGTTATTATGTCAACCAAGGAGGTCAATGGTTATTATGTCAAACAAGGAGGTCAATGGTTATTATGTCAACCAAGGAGGTCAATGGTTATTATGTCATCCAAGGAGGTCAATGGTTATTATGTCAACCAAGGAGGTCAATGGTTATTATGTCAACCAAGGATTGGGTCAACCATTATGTCAACCAAGGAGGTCAATGGTTATTATGTCAACCAAGGAGGTCAATGGTTATTATGTCAACCAAGGAGGTCAATGTTTATTATGTCAACCAAGGAGGTCAATGGTTATTATGTCAACCAAGGAGGTCAATGGTTATTATGTCAAACAAGGAGGTCAATGGTTATTATGTCAACCAAGGAGGTTAATGGTTATTATGTTAACCTAGGATTGTGTCAACCATCGAGTATAATGTTTAATATGTCAACCAAGGAGGTTAATGGTTATTATGTTAACCTAGGATTGTGTCAACCATCGAGTATAATGTTAAATATGTCAACCAATGAGGTTAATGGTTATTATGTTAACCTAGGATTGTGTCAACCATCAAGTATAATGTTTAATATGTCAACCAGGAGGTTAATGATTATTATGTTAACCTAGGATTGTGTCAACCATCAAGTATAATGTTTAATATGTCAACCAATGAGGTTAATGATTATTATGTTAACCTAGGATTGTGTCAACCATCGAGTATAATGTTTATTGTGTCAACCATCGATTATAATGTTTATTGTGTCAACCAAGGAGGTTAATGTTTATTATGTTAACCTAGGATTGTGTCAACCATCGAGTATAATGTTTAATATGTCAACCAAGGAGGTTTATGTTTATTTTGTTAACCTAGGCGGTAATTGTTTATTGTGTCAACCATCGAATATAATGTTTGTTATGTCAACCAAGGAGGATAATGTTTATCATGTCAACTAAGGAGGTTAATGTTTATTATGTCAACAAAGGGTGTAATTGTTTAATGTGTCAACCAATGAGGTTAATGTTTATGTCAACTAAGGAGGTTAACGTTTATTATGTCAACCAAGGAGGTTAATGTTTATTATGTCAACCAATGTGGCTAATGGTTACTATGTCAACCAAGGAGGATAATGTTTATTATGTCAACCAAGGAGGATAATGTTTATTATGTCAACCAAGGAGGATAATGTTTATTATGTGAACCAATGAGGTGAATGTTTATTATGTCAACCAAGGAGGTTAATCTTTGTTATGTCAACTAAGGAGGTTATGTTTATTATTTCAACCAAGAAGGTTAATGTTTATTATTTCAATAAAAGAGGTTTATGTTTTTTTTTAATGTCAAACAAGGAGGCTAAAGTTTATTATGTCATTTTTTAGATACTTTTTGTTTTGTTTTATATGATACTGATATTTATGTATTTGGCAAAACTTTTATGATTTTTTGGTCCTCAATGCTCTTTAACATCGTACTTTGTTTTGCCTTTTGTTTTTTTGGGTTTTTTTTATTATTCGAGCGTCACTGATGAGTCTTTTTCAGACGAAGCGCGCGTCTGGCGTACAAAATTTCAATCCTGGAATCTATGATGAGTTTATTTACATATAAAGGTTTTATATTTTCTTCAAGATTTTTCCTTGTTCGTTCAAAAACAGTATTCAGACTGTTAAAACTGCAATTATAAATGAATCAGTTGCTTTAATCTGGAAACTTTAGTGAAGAGAGGTCACTTGTGATGTCACTATGTCATCACCAACATGTCGATATTTACATATTTGACCTTAAACGGCAAAATCAAGCATAGTTTTTGGTCGAGTAAGAGCTTCGACCAAAAATATATTTATACACATTAACATCTTTATAAAGCTCTAGCTCATATCTAAATATTAATGACAAGACCTCGAAATGGGACTATGTTACACTAAATGCAAGAAGTTTAAAGCCCTTATGCCAATATGTAAGACAAATCTTAAAATTATAAATACTGATGTCCGACAGAGTAATGTCTTATAAATATCTGAAGGATGTTTTAGTAGATTTATAACAATTTTAATTTTCGAATTCAAGGGACCAAAAAAATTAGCCATATCATACTTTCTCCTTTGACTATCAATTAAATGCCTCGGGATTAAAGAATAGCTCTATCAAAATTATAATAACTGCACAATATTTACAAATATAGTTACTGTGTCATCAGTTGACTATGACAAATAGAATAGAAACATCCACATTCCGGGATATTTGCAAAAATAACAATATTAAAACAATTATAAAGTGAAAGGACAACGATGGTTACATTTTTAATTACCGAAAAAAACGTCGATGTAAATTAATTGTAGATTGGCGCTATAAACAAATGAACAGTCAATGCTATTTTAAAATCTCAACAAATTAAAGTTACCAGGCTTATACCTTTGTACGCCAGTAGCGCGTTTCGTTTAAATTATCCTCGTCGTTGCGCCCCAATCAAAACATTTGGAAGAACAAACAAATACGAAGATAAAGAGCATTGAAAACTAAACATTCCAAACAGTTATGCTAATTAGATCGAAAACCCCAAGTGTTACGAATGATTAAAACATTTATGATTAATAAAATCGCATATATGACAGCATTAATGACATTTCCACGCGAGTGCTGACTACTGGACTGTCTGGTGATAATCTAGAATACTAAGTGTGCACACGCAGTGGTAAAATAAAATCATCATATATACTTTCTTTAAATGTTGTACGCCTGATGCGTGTTTCATTTACATAAGGCTCATCAGCGGCAGTCTAATCAAAACATTTGAAAAGCTGAACAATACGAAGTGGACGGAGCAGTGAAAACCAAACAATCAATTAAGATGTGCCAAATCAAGCTAAGTATATTTATTAACCTATATACATATATAATGTAAATTGAATTCAAATTAGCATATTTAAACATGAAGTGAAGTCCAGTTAAACAGAACGTTTGTCTCGGCAATATTAAATGAGACCTACCTCATCTAACAGTAAATATAGTGGCGAAAAGGGCGACCGTTTGATTGCTTTGGAAGTATGAAATTTCTGTCCTTCATTATTGTTTTATTGTTTAAATGTTCTCTCGTGTCAAATTATCGGTTCCTCCTTATTATTAACTATATTTCCGCAAGCATAATGACATTTTTAAGCTTTCTATCCTGTCCGATTTACAAAAAAGAACTTCTTTTGTGAATTATTGTAAGATTTGTTCGTGTGGCTTGGATATGAATGAAATATTTGCCACAGGGTTTTGAGGAAACAAAAATCAACCAATGAATGCACGTTTCCCTCGGCTAAATTATAACAATGAAATTCTTAACTTCATATATTTACTAACTAACCCTTTTATAGCTCAGTGTATTAATCCAATTATTTTTTTAGATTTAGTCGAATTATTACTACAGATGTATTAAAAACGTATGTCAGTCGTCTACAAACATCGCAACACTTTCTTTTTACTGTAAATTAGCGTTTTGCTTATACTTATGTTGATGATATCTGTTATACCGGTATCATAGAGTTAAGTGTGAGTGTTTTTTTTTTTTTTCTGAACTGATTTTTATCGTTCGTTTTATTCCTTTTGTTATCCCAGTGATCTAGTATTTTATAAATAACGCTGAGGATTTAAATACCTTAAACTACAACACCACCCAGCAACATGGTCATGTATCTATCCCAAGTAGAGACCTCGTCAGTGTTTTTTTTTTTTTTAATATCTAAATGTTTTGTGTCTTTAAGGTAATTGAAAATAATAGTAATGACGGGTCTTTGAGAGTCTATGTTAAATTCATTCAAAAATTATGGGCGAATTAGAACTTTCCAAGTGTAAATGAAATCATCGAAGATACCAGACTTGCAATTTTGTACACCAGATGCGCATTTCGTTTTCAAAAGACTCATTAGTGGCTCTCGATAAACAAAAGACTCATTACTGGCTCTCGATAAACAAAAGACTCATTAGTGGCTCTCGATAAAAAACAGTTGAGAGACCGATCAATACGGAGCTGTTAATACACTGTTTATTTGTAATATGTTTTCTTTTTTCTTCTTCAAAGAAATACTTAAAAATAAAGAATAAGTCAGATAATTAGAAGTAAGATAAAAAATCATTGAATTTGTAAACTTAAAAATTGTCATTTGAACAAATAAGTTGATGATAGATGATATTATAACAAAATATAATCTTAAGATGTGAAATAAAGTATACTCTAACAATAATATTACTTGGACCAATAATCATTTAGAATAGTTTGTTTAACCGTGAAAATAACCATAAATACTCTGAATATCATACCGACCAAAGTCTCAGCAAACCACAACAATAGCTCTGACCACATGCTGGAACCATTACACAACACAGGGACCGAGGACTACAAATCATCTAGAGGATGGCACAGCAAGCTAAAGAAACATGTCCATCACCTATAACCAAACATATTTAAACTCATAAAACTACTGAAACATGAGGAAGCTTTCAATGCTCTGACCAGGATCCAGTATGCAGCCGGTGGGAAGGGAGTAGCCCAAAAACGAAATCAACAACAGATTAGAAGAGCTTAAGGTAAGACACCGACACAAAGAAGTCACAACAGGACAGTTTGGTGATGCAGCCTCCCATCTTCTTCACGTTCAATACATTAATAAACTTTAATAGTCTTATATACAGTAAATTTCTAATGTGTGTGCTACACTGTCTGATTTGTTTTAGTGCTGTTGTATTGTTTGTTTCATATTATAATGAATGCTTGAATCTACTGTTGAATTTGTGTTATAAAAAATAAATTAATTTACTTATATTCGTTTCATTTCTTTCCTATTTATTTTTATTAAAACACAGAATCCAAACACATACAAAAATAACCTATCACCTATCCTAAAATACTTGTCAATTAAAAGTTGATTAAACAATGTTTATATAGTATAATCCTTTGTTTGCACATGTTTTCCCCTATTCCCACATGAAATTTTAACTTTTCTTACCAGATTTATAAAAGTGGGAATAGGAGGAATGAACCATACGGAGTCGTAGAACATTGAAAACCAAAAAATCCATAAAATCATATTAAATTTGGCGAAGTAAATTTATTACCCTATTTATAATATAACTTTAATTAAAATTAACATATTCAAACATTAAATCCAGTCAGTTTAACAGCAGGTTTGCTTCTGCAAAATTGAATAAGACCTACCTAGCAATCTTCTGCTTCTTTACGTAAATCTCTCCAGCGTTGGAGCACACACAGCTAGCTGTGTTCCCTTAACGGATCATTTTAAAAAATGTTGAAGTTATTCCAAAGTTTAAATGTTGAAAGGAAATCCTCCATTGGAACTTTGCACATGCACAAAATTTATTTACAGGAATGTACAAGTTACATACACGAAGCACTCATAGTACCTTGGCCAAAATGTAGATTTGATATCAAAAACAATGTCTAGCTAAATAAAATCTATGAACGGTTGGCACTGATTTAAATTAGTATCTCCTCCATGACATTCTTGAACATTAAAACTAAATATTAAATAAAAGACATTGCTATTTTTAGTGTTTGGTACAGGTTGGCTGTCACTGTGCACAACAGTCAACATAGAACCCTATGGGGAAAACCAGAGAACTCTTTTTGTCAGAAAACACTATCAAACATCCAAACATACTATCCACACTGATTTGTGTCCACACTTGTTTAGATTAAGATACATTTCCCTCATGCAAAGCTCTGATTTCTTGTCCTGCTTTGGTTATACTTTGGTACTCTTTGGTTTTATCATCTCAATAATTTTTGAAAAAGTTTTGAATTTTCAAATATTTTTCCTCATGCATGACTGAAGAGACATTTATTGTCAAATGTGAATCTGGTTCAGTAAAATTACTGTTATTCAAGAAGTCGACAGACCAATGACGATATTTAACACTATTTGAATTTGCAATTTTTGGATTTATTCCTAAACAAATAAAATTGACCATATGGACTATATATCTTTCCATGAATACAATAAACCAGAGATGTTATTTTCTTTTTCGAGATTTTTTTTATATATTAATGTTGTTTACATGAGGGCTACTCATAAAGGGTTTTTAATGGTTTATTTAAAGTCATATTTTCCCGAAGTGTGAACGTCAACACGACTCGATATATCCCTATTGAATAACAGTTTACAAGGGATCTTCCCCTTTGATTAATCCCCGAATACAGCTGATCAATGCGTTTTGGTTTTTATAAGCAGCACAACAGGTGCTATTATTGGAGCAAAAACGGCAGCATCTAAGATCAACCATTGTCAGCTTGGTGGTCCATGTGGCTCCTTCAGTTTCTGTGCAATGATATGGAGACTTATGTGTCCTTGATCTTTTTGCTTTTTATTACGTTTTGGTATATTTCGCGATATGGTAAATATTGTCCCCTTGGGATCCTTAATCTTAAATTGGAGAAGTCAGACAAGAAGATTTTTTACTCTGCTTCATCGCATCGTTCTTATTTCCACATAACAAAGCTTTAATAAGACTTAAGCTGTGTTTTTATACTGTGTGATATCATGTTTTGTTTATGGCCACATTTAAACCGCTACTACTGACACTACTGACATTTTAAACAAGAGCTTTGGGTGTAAATGGTTCGGTAACAATTGTAATGTTTATAATTCCAAAAGAGATAATATTAAAGTGCTATTAGCTGTTAAACTCATGTTCATCGATTTGACCCAATTCTCATTTTTTTTTTAACTCATATAGATATAAATAGACAGACAAGCACGTACAATTTGATTCGTCTAGGTCTGTTTTATTTCATGTTATAGTTTAAGAATAAATAAAAATCATCGTTTTATCGGTATATGAATGATTTTATGTTGGCTGGATGAGATGGTTATTCCTGGTGTCTCCCTTGTTTAACTTTTCACTGTTGACATTCTTTTCTTTTTAATGAATGGGCATGCTGACCATCACATGCTGTACATTTGCAACCATCTCCACTAAAGGTAAGAATAAAGGTTGCATAAAAACAGACTCATATGAGTTGAATTATTGACTTGCAAGCAAACAATACACCAGTGATGTTTTTTATCTTATTTTGACGTAATTGAACTTAACTGACATCTGATAGGGAAATAGTATTCCACTTTTATAAATGTTTGAAACAAAAAGAAAACATATTTTAATTTTTTGTCTAATTCGTAGCTAATGACCCTTTACAATACCACTATATGAAAGTTTTCGTTGATAAAATTCATTAAAATACCATAATATAAATGAACAACTTCTTTCAAACTTAATAAAGATACATTCATATATGTTTAACTTTTAACAGTTCTACATACGAGTTTTTATGGAATATCTCTCAACTCTGAAAGAGGATCTTAATGCATTATTACATATCAGCAGATTCAGTATTTTTTGTTCGCTTTCAGTAAATGCGAGAGATTCATTGACACTGTGTTGTAAAATTATTGTTTTGCTTATACTTATGCAATGGTTATCTAGAGATATAATGGAGATAATTGAGATCTCTAAATATTGCAACTCGAAAAATGACCATGTGTCTATCTAAAGTAGAAACCTCGTCTGTAGTTCTTTTAATATCTAAGCGTTTGTGTCATTAAAGTATTTGGATAAGGATAGAAATGGCTGGTCTTTGAGAGTCTATATTAAATTCTTTTAAAAAATTTCAGACTATGTGTGATTAAGAACTTACCTAGTGGTGAAAAAAAGATAAAAGGCTTAAAATTGTGTTTACAAGATGCGCGTTTCGTTTCACACCAGACTCATCATTGAAGAGCATTAAAAACAAAAAGATCCATAGAGTAAATATATTATCCTATATTGTATATCTAACCAAAATTAACATATTTAAACATTAAGTACAGTCCCAGTTTAACAAGTTTGCTTCTGCAATAGTGATTGAAACCTAGTGTGTCCTACAACAACAAATTCGGAAATAGCGACCGTTTGGCTTTGTTGGAGATATCAAATTCTGAGCCTCCATCAGTGTTTTGTTGTTTAATAGTTTCCCGTGTCGAATTCTCGTTTCCTCCCTGTCATACACTATTTTTCCAGTTGCATTCCAATAATTCAAGCTTTCTTTCCTGTTCTAATCACTTAGTAGATTTTTTTTTTTTTTTGTTATTTATTGTCCGATTTGTTAGTGGCTTGGATATGCATGAATATTTGATACAGGTCATTAAGCAAATAACAATGAATAACTAACGAATAGACGTATTCCTTAGATAGATTATAACAATGAATCAACTAATGAATAGACGTATCCCTTTAGAAAACAGCTTGAGCTAGAATATGAAAGCTTCATTAGTGAAATGAATCGTAAAATTGAAGAATCTGTTGACTGTGATCAACGTTTTGTATGGTCTATAATAAAAAGTGGCCGGAAAAGTATCGCATTGTCAACAATTAAATATTAGCGGTATTCAACTTATTTCTTCAGACGAAATACGTGACGGTTGGGTGACTCATTTCCAATCTGTATTCAGTTTCGATAGCAACTTGATCAACCCTGTGAATGAAAAAGCTGTAAATAATACTATGAACGACTTGTTAGAAACTGTCCGTACAAACGCAAACGAAAATATCGAGGAATTTACTATCGACGAACTATATAAACTTTGCGACGTGTAATAAATCTCCAGGGTTGGATGGAATCTGTTACGAACATTTGAAATACGGCGGAAAGCTACTTCAGCGTCATCTTTGTAGTTTGTTAAATCTTGTACTGGAAACATGCTACACACCGATAAGCTGGAAGGACAGTTGTATCATACCTCTATTCAAAGGTGGAAACAAATCAAAGTCGGATCCGAATTCATATCGGGGAATTTCTCTTCTATGTAGCATATCAAAACTGTTTGAAAAGGCATTATATACTCGTTTACCATCGCTTCATCACAACTTTCCCCACCAATCACAAGTTGCCTACCAGAAGACATTATCTAGTTCACATGAAAGTTTCAACATGCAAGAAGTCGTACACCATAATTTGGAGCGTCATAGCAATATTATCGTCACACTTCTGGAAAGCATGAAAGCATTTGCTACTCTATGGCACAAAGGACTATTAGTTAAGTTGTATATATATGGAGTTCGGGGTTTAACTTGGCTGTTGATCTATGAAATGTACCAGAACATGCGAAGCTGTGTGCAATTTAAAGGAAAATGTTCAAAATGGTTTAAACTCAAAAGAGGCGTAAGACAAGGTGGGATACTGTCTGCTGTTTTTTATTTAGTGTTCATTAATGATCTTCTTAGACAATTGAACGAAAGTCCTTATGGAAGTATGCTATTCAATCTTCGTGTAAGTAGTGCCGTACAAGCGGACGACATTGCCATTATATCTACAACTTCAAAAGGTATGAAAACTTTAATAGACATTTGCCAAACATATAGTGAAAATTGGGGCTTCAGATTCTCATCAGCAAAAAGCGAAGTACTGAAATTTTGTTCTTCAAAATGTGCTACCATCAGTCAGTCATTGAAACTTTACGGAGCGGACATTCCAGTAGTAACATCAACCAAGCATGTTGGAATTATATTAAATGCCGAATTTAAGAGCATGTCCAGAACTTTAAATACATGCCGAATTTTGCGTGCAACTGCGTTATCTGTAATGAAATCCGGAATACACCCATCGTTCCTTAATCCATTAACGTGCTCCAAAATAGTATTTCAGATGTGTTATCCAAAGGCATTGTTTGCTTGTGAGCTTTGGTATGGTCTATCAAATACTGAATTAACAATGTTAGAACGTTCTCACAAATATATATGTAAAATTATTCAAGGACTTCCTGCACGAACACGATCCATGCACAAGCCTACTTGGTTGGCTTCCTGTAGAGTGCTATATTGACAAGTGTAAGTTACGATTTTTGGAAGATTATTTAGGATGGACAATAACTTGCTATCAAAACGTATACTATTACTACGACTTTTAGAATTTACAAACAAATGTGCTAAAAAAGCAAGATGGTTTTGTACCAGATTTAATCAGAATAGCCGTGAAATATGATTTGATAAACTTTGTTGAAAATTTCATGAAATCAGGCAGCTTCCCAAGTAAGACTGTATGGAACAGATAAATTTCCACTTCCATAGCGAATTCTGAAAACAACAGATGGCAACAAAGAATATCAGTTGACAGTGACTTTGAAATTTTCCGTACAATTCACAAACACATTGTACCACACAGAGCTTGGGTTATTGCTAAAACTAATCCTAATTTCAGAGAAGGAGCTAAATATATTGTTGACCTATGTTCCGTCATCCGAACAGAAGAGTCGCCTCTCTTATGTGATAAATGTGGACAGCTTTTCTATAACGTTATTTATATATTCTTTATTCTCACAAACCAAATTACAAAGGTATAGAGATAATTATTCATATTTCAATACAATCACATAAATAAATAATGTACAAAAGTAGATAGAGGCATTCACAATTGTTCACCCAGAAAAGTTCAATTTGTTATTGATATCCTTGATAAGTTTACATAGCTCATTCAGTTCTGTACATTTTTGGAATTCATTAAGTCATAAAACTTCAACGTGTTGGGTCTATTTCTATAATGAAATGCAATACATTGTTTTCTACATTTATCAAAAGCTGAACAATTAAAAATGTAATGGTATTCATCACCAATTGCATCTAAATTACACAATACACACTTTCTGTTTCTCTTTCTATGTTTTGCCATCTTCCAGTTTCTATTGGAAATTTCATGTTCTGAGTTCGAAATTTCAGAAATAAAGATATCTGCCTGTCATCCAAAATACTTATATAATTCTCAAACTCAAAGAATCTTTAAATAAACGATAATTTAATGCTTTTGGTGAGCTTGTAGGCTTGCTAGCCAATTTTGTTTGAACTGATGTATTAAGTTATTGAACATATCATGTGTATGTGCGATCGTCTATCAGACTTAAGAGCGAAGCTTTGGGAGGACTTAATAAGTATTAATCCGATTGTGTTCAGTGTTTATCTAGACAATCTTACGTCATCCACTTTCACAGCAACACTTTTGTCATGTGATACGGAATATGATCTGGATCATGATAACAGTATTTATTTCTCAAAAACGTGTATTACACATGTTCATCGAATGAGCAGCGTTTTTTATATAAGTTAACTTACCTTCAGAAATATTATCATTTACTTACAAGTGACATTCAACTGATTCAATCACTCTAATTAATATGTGACATTAAAATTATTCAATCACTCTAATGTCTTGATCAATATGTAAATACTTTATTATTTACAAGAATTGTTTAATACTTGCAAAAAGGAAATGAAGTTAATATATCAATGAATCAACTAATGAATAGACGTATCCCTTAATTAGATTATAACATAGAATCAACTAGTGAATAGACGTATCCCTTAGTTAGATTATAACAATGAATCAACTAATGAATAGACGTATCCCTTAGTTAGATCATATCAATGAATCAACTAATGAATAGAGATATCCCTTAGTTAGATTATAACAATGAATCAACTGATGAATAGACGTATCCTTTAGTTAGATTATAACAATGAATCAACTAATGAATGGACCTATCCTTTAGTTAGATTATAACAATGAATCAACTAATGAATAGAGGTATCCCTTAGTTGGATTATAACGATGAATCAACTAATGAATAGAGGTATCCCTCAGTCAGATTATAACAATGAATCAACTAATGAATAAACGTATCCTTTAGTTAGATTATAACAATGAATCAACTAATGAATAGAGGTATCCCTTGTTTAGATTATAACAATGAATCAACTAATGAATAAACGTATCCCTTAGTTAGATTATAACAATGAATCAACTAATGAATAGACGTATCCCTTAGTTAGATTATATCAATGAATCAACTAATGAATAGACGTATCCCTTACGGCCTTAGATTATAACAATGAAACAACTAATGAATAGACGTATCCCTTAATTAGATTATAACAATGAATCAACTAATGAATAGACGTATCCCTTAGATAGATTATAACAATGAAATTGCTAGCATCATACAATATATAACCAGCCCTTTAATAGCTTAATGAATTAAGCTGTTTAATATTTTCAGGTTTTACTTGGAAGAAAGTTGAGTTTAAACTATCGATGTATTAAAACCTATGGCCAGTAGTTTAAAACTCCTTAACACTTGTTTTATAAATGGCGAAAATATCGGTGGTGTACGAAAACTTGAGACCTTTCAGTTTGCTGTATTACCTTGTAATCTAATCGTATATGCGTGAGATATTTGCAGTTATAGGATGTCGACAGAAAAACGACGATATATAAGACTTGCTAATATTGCAATGTGGGGATTTATTGCTACATAAAAAAAATTGGTCGTGTGGACTATTATATACCTTTTAGTTAATACAAAAGATGATTGTGCTTCTTTTTATGATTTCCTTGAATTATTAATACTGCGTACAGCTACAGTAACTGATCCAGGGGTTTTTAAGGGTTAATTTGAAGCCATATAGAATAGTTTACCAGAGTTGCTTCATAAAGGTCGATTCTTTTTTAAATCTTTTTATTAGATTTTTGTATGCCTAGACATAATAACTAGTGTGGCTTAGTATACCAATTTTATATTGGTAATGATAGACAATAAGATTTTTTAATCTGCAAAGCTTATATAAGACGACTTTAATTGTTCTGTTATACTCTGTCATATCATGTTTTGTTCTTTGATGTCACATGAAAACCACTTCTACATACACATCAAATGACAAACTTAGCTGTAAATGTTTAATTGAAATTTTAGACTTTATTTTCGTAATTAAAATAGCAGTCTGATAGATGTATTTGATAAAATTCCATTGAATAATAAAATATCAATAAACAACTTCCTTTAATCTTGAAAAGGAGACGCCCGTATTTGAATACCTTTTATAACAATTTGCATAAGAGTTTATATAACATAGATTTCTGCTTTTAAAAAGGGTCAGTGTTTTTCTAAATATTGATCATGATAGCAATAACCATTCTTGATGTTTTTATTCTTGGGCGAAAATAATTTATAACTGAACATATTATATAAATGCTTGTGTATGTTATATGACTAATTATTTTATGCCGTTGAGTTGCTGTGTGGTTGATGTCGTTGGCTTGCTGTAATCGTTGGTGTCTTTGGACTGCTGTACCGGACTTCATCAACTAGTCAATAAGTTACAGTATGGGCTGTTAAAAAATCTTTGAAAGTATATAGCACTGCTCAGTTTCTTAGTACCATAAGACAGGTGTGTTTACATTTTCCAACAAAGATACGGGCAAATTTATCAAAATCGTCAAATTTTTATTCACGTGCAGCTTTATTTACAATAAAGTTATCATCAGAGTTATGTCAAACTGATGCAATTTAATTTCCTATTACGTCCATTGCACTTTTTTTTAATCAGTTACTGTCCCTCTCTTTGATAACAACATTTAATAACGTCGACCCAATTTTCCCATATGTAAGAATAACATAGTTCATGTTTAGCTAAAGGAAACCTGAATAATACCAATTGGTACACAATGATTTCTTTTAAATATTATTGGGAACTTTCGACATGAAAGAGTGCCTTTGGGTGAATATAACATTTATTAATACATGTATTATAAAAATAAGAAGATGTGGTGTGATTACCAATGAGACAATTCTCCACAAGAGACCAAATGACATACAAGTTAACAACTATAGGTCACTGTAAGATCTTCAACAATGAGCAAAACCGCATAGTCAGCTATAAAAGGCTCCGAAATAAAAAAAAAAAATGTAAAACAAGTAAAAGGAGAAAACTAACGGCCTGATTTATGTACAAAACAATGAGGAAAAATATGATATACAGCAACAAATGACAACCACTGAATTACAGGCACATACAGAATGTGACGGAGTTTAACTAGTTTGCTGGCGCCAAATATTCCCTTAACCTGGGACAGTGGTGTAACAGTACAAAATAAGAACAAACTATAAAATGAGTTAAAAGGGCTTAGCGTTTAAAAAACTTAACAAAAAGAAGCCGACATGATATAATGCACACATTTTGATCATTTCAACTAGTAGAAACAAGTCGACAAGTTGGTTTATAAGACAACAAATGGCTGACTTTTACATGTCGACAAGACGAGTTTTAGCCAAACATGCTGACCTATTTTGGACAAAACAACTAGGAACTGAGTGTACCATATGAGCTTCCATACTTAACTCATCAGCTCAATACAAAGCAGAAAAAAACAACTAATAAAACACATTTGCTCATTTCACAGACCGGACGTAGCAGAGAATTTATACATCCTTATACATCCCAACAACAAAAAAGACAATAAGTACAGATCTGAGAGTACTCGCAGTTACTGACATCTAGTTCAAAGCTAGTAACAACTAATACAAAATTCATGTATCTAAGGCTATATTATCAATCAGTACGCATCAAACATACAATGGATTTAGTATAAAGACGTCATCAACAGTTAGAGAAAAACATGACCTTGTGCAATGCCAAGATCAGGTATCGACAGATTGTAGAACCGTGAATGTGCATATGTGCATATGTGTATAACAATAATATTTAATTTGGTTTTAATTTACTTTAAAGGTATCCCTTAGTTAGATTATAACAATGAATCAACTAATGAATAGACGTATCCCTTAGTAAGATTATAACAATGAATCAACTAATGAATAGACGTATCCCTTAGTTAGATTATATCAATGAATCAACTAATGAATAGACGTATCCCTTACGGCCTTAGATTATAACAATGAAACAACTAATGAATAGACGTATCCCTTAATTAGATTATAACAATGAATCAACTAACGAATAGACGTATCCCTTAGATAGATTATAACAATGAAATTGCTAGCATCATACAATATATAACCAGTCCTTTAATAGCTTAATGAATTAAGCTGTTTAATATTTTCAGGTTTTACTTGGAAGAAAGTTGAGTTTAAACTATCGATGTATTAAAACCTATGGTCAGTAGTTTAAAACTCCTTAACACTTGTTTTATAAATGGCGAAAATATCGGTGGTGTACGAAAAATTGAGACCTTTCAGTTTGCTGTATTACCTTGTAATCTAATCGTATATGCGTGAGATATTTGCAGTTATAGGAAGTCGACAGACAAACGACGATATATAAGACTTGCTGATATTGCAATGTGAGGATTTATTGCTACATAAATAAAATTGGTCGTGTGGACTATTATATACCTTTTAGTTAATACAAAAGATGATTGTGCTTCTTTTTATGATTTCTTTGAATTATTAATACTGCGTACAGCTACAGTAACTGATCCAGGGGTTTTTAAGGGTTAATTTGAAGCCATTTAGAATAGTTTACCAGAGTTGCTTCATAAAGGTCGATTCTTTTTTAAATCTTTTTATTAGATTTTTGTATGCCTAGACATAATAACTAGTGTGGCTTAGTATACCAATTTTATATTGGTAATGACAGACAATAAGATTTTTTAATCTGCAAAGCTTATATAAGACGACTTTAATTGTTCTGTTATACTCTGTCATATCATGTTTTGTTCTTTGATGTCACATGAAAACCACTTCTACATACACATCAAATGACAAACTTAGCTGTAAATGTTTAATTGAAATTTTAGACTTTATTTTTCGTAATTAAAATAGCAGTCTGATAGATGTATTTGATAAAATTCCATTGAATAATAAAATATCAATAAACAACTTCCTTTAATCTTGAAAAGGAGACGCCCGTATTTGAATACCTTTTATAACAATTTGCATAAGAGTTTATATAACATAGATTTCTGCTTTTAAAAAGGGTCAGTGTTTTTCTAAATATTGATCATGATAGCAATAACCATTCTTGATGTTTTTATTCTTGGGCGAAAATAATTTATAACTGAACATATTATATAAATGCTTGTGTATGTTATATGACTAATTATTTTATGCCGTTGAGTTGCTGTGTGGTTGATGTCGTTGGCTTGCTGTAATCGTTGGTGTCTTTGGACTGCTGTACCGGACTTCATCAACTAGTCAATAAGTTACAGTATGGGCTGTTAAAAAATCTTTGAAAGTATATAGCACTGCTCAGTTTCTTAGTACCATAAGACAGGTGTGTTTACATTTTCCAACAAAGATACGGGCAAATTTATCAAAATCGTCAAATTTTTATTCACGTGCAGCTTTATTTACAATAAAGTTATCATCAGAGTTATGTCAAACTGATGCAATTTAATTTCCTATTACGTCCATTGCACTTTTTTTTAATCAGTTACTGTCCCTCTCTTTGTTTGATAACAACATTTAATAACGTCGACAATTTTCCCATATGTAAGAATAACATAGTTCATGTTTAGCTGAAGGAAACCTGAATAATACCAATTGGTACACAATGATTTAACGCAATGATTTCCTTTTAAATATTATTGGGAACTTTCGACATGAAAGAGTGCCTTTGGGTGAATATAACATTTATTAATATTATAAAAATAAGAAGATGTGGTGTGATTACCAATGAGACAATTCTCCACAAAAGACCAAATGACATACAAGTTAACAACTATAGGTCACCGTACGATCTTCAACAATGAGCAAAACCGCATAGTCAGCTATAAAAGGCTCCGAAATAAAAAAAAAAAATGTAAAACAAGTATAAGGAGAAAACTAACGGCCTGATTTATGTACAAAACAATGAGGGAAAAAAATATGATATACAGCAACAAATGACAACCACTGAATTACAGGCACATACAGAATGTGACGGAGTTTAACTAGTTTGCTGGCGCCAAATATTCCCCTTAACCTGGGACAGTGGTGTAACAGTACAAAATAAGAACAAACTATAAAAATGAGTTAAAAAGGGCTTAGCGTTTAAAAAAACTTAACAAAAAGAAGCCGACATGATATAATGCACACATTTTGATCATTTCAACTAGTAGAAACAAGTCGACAAGTTGGTTTATAAGACAACAAATGGCTGACTTTTACATGTCGACAAGACGAGTTTTAGCCAAACATGCTGACCTATTTTGGACAAAACAACTAGGAACTGAGTGTACCATATGAGCTTCCATACTTAACTCATCAGCTCAATACAAAGCAGAAAAAAACAACTAATAAAAACACATTTGCTCATTTCACAGACCGGACGTAGCAGAGAATTTATACATCCTTATACATCCCCACAACAAAAAGACAAGAAGTACAGATTTGAGAGTACTCGCAGTTACTGACATCTAGTTCAAAGCCAATAACAACTAATACAAAATTCATGTATCTAAGGCTATATTATCAATCAGTACGCATCAAACATACAATGGATTTAGTATAAAGACGTCATCAACAGTTAGAGAAAAACATGACCTTGTGCAATGCCAAGATCAGGTATCGACAGATTGTAGAACCGTGAATGTGCATATGTGCATATGTGTATAACAATAATATTTAATTTGGTTTTAATTTACTTATAACAAAATATTTAAACCAATAAAAACAATATTCAAATATCTAATAACAGTGTTGAATTGGTAACCTTTTAGTTTATTTAAAGGATCGAAGTTTACCCGTATCGTATCTAAATTTCCGGGCTCGGTAAACAACATCTCCGTAAAAATTAGGATGTGTTATCCCGTTTGAATAAGTTTTCTACAGGGACGGCAAAACTTCCAAACCAAATCTTTGTATCTATGGAAGAATTAAGTAAAGGTTTAAGAAATTTGTGGTAACAAAATCTCTGACTTGAGAATTTACCAGTAATACTTAGATTACGCTCATTGAAATCCAAAACGTGACTACAGACCCGGGCATAGCGAACGAGTTGTGATATATAAACACCGTATGATGGTGCCAAAGGAACATCATCGTCCAGAAAAGGAAAATTAACAATAGGGAACAAAAATCGCATTTTTGTGTTGAGTTTCCCGTGTGAAACTGAAATATCTAAATCTAGGAAAGGACAGTTATTACCGTTTATATTTGATTTATTTAAAGTAAGTTCCTTTGGGTAAATTTGGCAGTATATTTAGAAAATCCTTGATTATTTAACGAAAAAATATAATCAAGATAACGGTAAGTGTTGCTGAATTTATCAATTAAATGCAATTTAGACGGGTCTTTACTGAGTTTGACCATAAACTGTCATTCACAACAGTACAAGAATAAGTCTGCTATTAAAAGGGCGCACTTGATGCCTATATGAATACCGACAACCTGTCGATAAACTAAAGTGCCGAAACGTACATAACCGAAAATTAAAAGCGTCAATCATCTCATCATACCTCCAGTAAGTATATCTAGCATATTTACCTTTCTCATTAGAGAAGAAGGCTTTAAGTGAGTTGCAGAAAATATATTTGCAATCATATTTTTCAAACGACCATTTAATCAAATAAGAAAACTTTTGTTTGATAAGATTGTGTGGAAGTGTAGTGTAATGAGTTGAAAAGTCAAAACTGTCAACCGAATCAAAAGTACCATCAAAAGCACGTTATTTATCTTAAACATCCAAAGAATTTTTTACACTCCAAAAATAGTTAATTCCGCTATTTTCATATGTTTTATTACAAAAGTTAAAGATAAGTTCTTTTATAGTAGTTAAGGAACTAGTTTAAAGCACCGAAAGTACTTACTAGAGGCCTAGATGAAACGAGATTTTATGGGGTTTTCCGTAGATTAGGTAACCAATACATAGTATGCTCAGAAGAGGCTTTAAGCTGCAATGTGGTTATGATACGATTGTTTTCTATATGACTCTCTGTGGGGCGCACATTACTACTGTGTTAATCTTATTATAAAATCTGACATCAGCATTTGTATCAAAATCTACTTGTTAAAACTCCTTAGTAATTATATTGCAAGAACACCTCAATATCTAGTATCCTTTCATGATAATAACGAATTTAATTGAGGTTAATACCAAACAATAGGCCTAGCTAAAACAATGTCTCACCTACTTGACTGTCATAACATTAAAGCTATATTATTGTTTCAAAATATTAGTATTAATTTGAGCGTCATAATCAATTAGGATGGAAAAAAGCTACAAGAGTTTTTGCAGATAATTTAGACTGAAGTCATTTTTTTCTGTTTTCGATGAAAAATTGAGGAAGTGTTCATAAATTTGAAAATGAAGAAAATACGTATTCGTGTGTTTTTATCTTGATCTTTATTTCAGGAAATTAATGATTTAGGGAAACGAGCTTTTTTTTTTTTTTGTTGTTTTTTTTGTTTTTTTTTGTTGTTGTTATTCTTGTCTGATGAGTCCTTTTTAATGTGACTGTACGTCTTAATCCAGAAGTTGATGTCCAGTGATTGCCATCTGTCGTAGTTTAGTTTTTTTTTTATGATATTAGCTTAAATCAGGCTGCTAATTTTTTTTGTTATTGTATCACATTTTGTAATCTGGGGGCCTTTTATATTATAGCTAACTGTATTTTCTTTTCATTTTTTTTATCCTAGCATTGGCGTACTGTTAAATCCGGTGACCCTAAAATTTGATGACTGTCAAATAAATCATATATAATTCAATCTCCCTGTAGAAAATAAAAGTAACTTGCAGTTGTTTCTTACGTCCAGTGACAAATATTTGAATCTGATTTAGGACGATAAAATATTTAACAGTTTATCAATTTGGTAAGTTTTGTTGGCACAGAGGGTTGACAACTAATGAAAACGGTGCAAGGCACTGTCTGAACGCTGGGTAATGATTCGAATAAACGTTGCAGTCCGATCAGCCGTGGCTATGCATACAATGTTAAACAAACGCCCTTCGGTGGATGTGTCTTCCTATTCAAACGCGTACATGTGTATTTATATAAAGGTAGATTTTACTTTAAAATCAAATGGATAGGGCCAATTTTCCCTTGAATTTATTTCTCAATAGCGGCAATTTAAAAAAAGTCTTTAAATCTTTAGTTAAATTCACAGTATCAGAGCTCTATGAGTGTACGTTTAGATTCTTACAATAATACGACTGACTCAAAACAGATCATCGGACCCATGCAAGTCATAATTGTCTGAAAATAGCACTATACCGCAATTGTGGCAGAATTCGACATATATTTCATATTTTCTTACAATATTAATTTACAAAAACAATATTCATGTATAACTTTAAAAATTAAAGTTAAATGTTATGTATCAATATAAAAGTGTATCGCTACTAGTGTCTCAAGCATGTTCTTGTCATAACTACAGCTACTGTGTAGTATGGTGACATGTATGACATGATGGTGTCAAGTCTGTTTTGTTACAACTGTAGCGACTATGTGATATGTGACACCATATGCCATGTTTTATGTTTGTTATGTGTGAATATGTGTGAATATGTGTGAATTGATGACCTTATAATTCTTTATTCAGTGGTTGTCGTTCGTTCATGTCTCTGTCATATTTAATTTTCGTAAATTATTTTGTTATAAATTATACCGTTAGTTTTTTCAAATGAATTGTTTCATATTTTTCATGTCGGTGCCGTTTATAGCCGACTATACAGTAAGGGTTTTTCTCATTGTTGCAGGCCGTACGGTTGCCATTAATTGCTTACATCCACTTCATTCGAGTTTTGGTGGATAGTTGTCTCATTGGCAATCATACCACATCCCCTTATTTTTATATTTAGCGCTTATTTCTGTCATATACATTGCATGAAACTCTTTTATAGAAATTTTACTCCTATCCATAGCAGGTCACCTTTAAATTCATATTGTCTAATTCATACAACTCGACGAGTTAACGGACTGTTTAAAACAATACTATAAGATAAGATATATATCGTGTCTGTAAGTCATATTTATCATATCTTTCTATTGATTTGATATCCTTGAATACAATTGCTGAAGTATAAAAAAAAAACCCAAGTTAAGTCTCATTTGTCATGAAATATTTTCAATCAGTTAGACAACACTAGACTCTCTTGTCTTTATTCTGTTACAGAACACAGTATCATTTTTCACCAGAGTGTTATCTCAATTTGTTACAGAGGAAGAATTATGTCATGTGACTCATACCATTACATTAATTAAACGTTATAATCTGATATGAACCATTTTTGATGCATGCTGATTATGTTGTCAGATTTTAGTCCTAATAACAACTGTGTAAGTTCATCGATTCACCTAGTTTTTGTCTATTAAAAGTTTAAGGTTCTGTTAGCATTGCCAATTCTGCATAAAATGGTCTCAAATGATGTTTATAGTTTGCTCTTATGTTGCATTGTTACACCACTGTCCCAGCTCAGGGTAGGGTTGGCCCCGCAAACATGTTTCACTCAGCCGAACTCTATCTATATGTACCTGTACCAAGTCAGAAGCCTGTAAGTCAGTGGTTGTAATTTTTTGCTGTATATAATAATTGTTTTTCGTTTATTGCTTTTTTTATTTACATAAATCAATCCGTTTGGATAGTTTCACATTTGTCATGTCAAGGCCATTTAAAGATTGCTATGCGGTATGGATTTTGTTCATTGTTGAAGGCCGCACGGTGACCTATAGTTGCCATATATAACTTTTACGTCATTTGGTATCTGGTTGAAAGTTAGTCTCATTTGCAATCATACCACATCTTCTTATCTCCTTTTTTTATCATACAGAAAACACTGAAATCATGCATGTATTTTTTTTATGAGCAACTTAAATTTTAATATTTCTATAAGATAAGATAAGATATTTTTATTCCAATTAAAGGGCCCATGAAGAGCAAAATAATTTATTACAATGATTTTGATAATTGACACAATAATTTTGATAATCATATATAAATAGGAATATAATCATCTCAATTCTAAGATCTTAAACCACAGCCACACCAGAGCAATAAGCATATAAGTTAAAAGCATAACAGTTATATATAATATTAACAGGCAAATATTCTTAATGGTTGACATATAAACATATCTGTACTATATTGATAGTTTTCGGAGTTCAAAACATATATTTAATATTAATTGCAATACCTTTAGGTTTTCTTGATAAAAAAGCCAGTTAAACTTGGCACTTGTGTTTAACACTTCGAAATTTTTACAACTTTTATCATATAACTCTTTTCTCAAGAGATTATAAAGGGAACATTGACATAAAAAATGTTCTTCGTCTTCAACTTTATCCAACGTGCATTTTTTACATAATCTTTGTGATTTGTCCAAATAGTTTTTTGCATATCTATTCGTCTTTATTTTTAGGGGGTGTGCACTTATTCAGATCTTGCATATCAGTTCTCTATCCTTAAATTCTTTTAATTCCAGATATTTTTCTGTACCAAAAAAATGTTTAATTGAAAGATAAGTCAAGAGGTTACCGTTATCTGATTTAACAGTATTTTCTCTGAAATCTCTCCAATAATTCAGAAAACTTTTACATAATTTATCCTTAACTATAGTACATAATCGGTCAACACTTACATTAAAGTTTGATAAGTCATAATCGGCCAACACTTACATTAAAGTTTGATAAGTCTAGTTCTTTCATTAAAAAATCAATACTAGAAAACCATGTAGTAATATTTTTTACATGCAACTTTTTAGTATAAATATATGCATCATATAATATACCATCATTTGTGTTCTCTAACCTATGAACATATTTTAACATAGCCAATAAAATTGAAAAATATATAGGAAATCTTCCTAATTCAGACATAATAGCAAATTTATTTGCTTTTTTGTTAACCCCAAGAATATATATTTCATAAATTTTGAGTGTGATTTTTCAGATATGTCTTTTGAATAGAACTTTTCTGAAATGTAATCGTTCTTCTTCTTACATGCAACTGAAGTTGTATATCAATTGTTGAAGGCATTTCTCCAAACAACAAAAGCAGCCTGTTAATAAAGATTGAGCAATGAAGATCACGATCAAATGGTATCCGTGATTAATGCGACCTTTATCTGATAAAGTATATTATTGTTATTATTGTCAGAGGCGGGTCCATGATTTTTAAAAGGAGGCGTAATTCCATAATGGTGAAGAAATACTGCCGAGGAAAGCGAGGCGAAAACTTTTTTAATATATATTTTTTTATACTATAAAATATTTGCCTTCAAGTCAAATTTAAGCCTTTTCTTCTCAACATTTGTAAGAGGTGCAGAAAGCAAACAAAGGTCTCTTAAAACAAAACATATAAACTATCATGCATTATCTTTTAACTTCACGTTCCATAGATTCTTATGAATATTTCAATTAACAGTTTGCGGCTACGTCGATCTATTCCATTTAACCTGAAATGAATGATACCACAGATAAAGATAGGTCTGCTTTATATAATGACATATAACATCTAGAAATTGACTGTGAGGGTCGAGTGAGTACTAAATTTAAGACAAAACAGATGACTTCAATTTTCCATATGATTTGTCCATTTTAATGTTACAATATTCCAATAAATAAAACAAAGAATGGAAACTGGGAATGTGTCAAAGAGACAACAACCAGACCAAAGAACAGAAAACAGCCCAAGGCCACCAATGGATCTTCAAACACAGCGAGAAAATCCTGCACCCGGAGCCGGGCTTCAGCTGGCCCCTAAACAAAAATGTGTACTAGTTCAGCGAAAATGGACGTCACACTTAACTCTGAAACATATAAATGAACCAAAATTAAAAAACCATACAAGACTAAAAAAGGCTAGAGGCTTCTGACTTGGGACAGGCGCAAAAATGCGGCGGGGTTAAACATGTTTTGTGAGATCTCAACCCTCCCATATACCTCTAGCCAATGTAGAATAAACAAACACACAGCAATACGCACAGTAGTACTCAGTTTAAAAGAAGTCCGAGTCCGATGTTAGAATAGGTAACAGATGAAACTAAGTAAAATGATTATGATACATAAATTAACAAAGGACTGCCAGCAGTTACTGACATGCCAGCTCCAGACCTCAATTAAACTGATTGAAAGATTATGTCTTCATCATATGAAAATCAAGCACAATCCCTCCCGTTAGGGGTTTAGTATCATATCATCATAAAATATACGAGAAGAATATAACCTGTATCATGCCAACAACTGGTTTAAGAATAAATGTGTTTATTTCCGATGCAAAGACCCTATGAGTGAATCAATATTAATTCCAAAAAAAATGCCATCTTTAATGACCTGACAACAGTGTCGTAACTATATCCCTTCTGAATGAGTCTGTTTAAAGCTTGGTTTGTTTGGTTAGCTTTTGAGGTGAATGACGACATTTTTATGCTTTGTATAGAATATTACCACAAAAGATTGGATGTGAAATACCGGAACGTATAAGATGTCTGCACGTTGATTTATATTTACGAATGATGTCCTTGTACCGATTATAAAATCTAGTAAATGTTTTGACAAGTTTGTAATATCGAAAACCCTGGTGCAATAAATTTTCAGTAATACAGAGATTTCTTTCGTTAAAATCAAATACGTTGTTACATACACGAGCGAATCAACAAGTTGAGATATATATATATAAACACCATAAGATGGTGACAAGGGAACGTCACCATCTAAAAATGAATAATTAACAATAGGAATTGAAAAATCATCTCTTTTATCGTAAATTTTGGTATTAAGCTTCCCTTTAAAGATATAGATATCAAGATCCAGGACAGGGCAGTGGTAGTATTAGCTTTATTTAAAGTCAATTCAGCAGGATAAATCTCTTTAGTGTACATACTGAAGTCTTCATTATTGAGAGCCAATATATCATCCAAATATCAAAAAGTGTTATTAAATTTTTGTATCAGATGTTGTTTCGATGGGTCTTTGCTGATTTTAGTCATAAATTGTAACTCGTAACAATACTTAAAACATTGTTGTGACGTCATTCTATTGTTGTACCCGTTCTTTATTTCAGTGATTTGACTATCCTTTACTGTACCAAGTCAGGAATAGACAGTTGTTTTCCATTCGTTTGATGTGTTTGAGCTTTTGATTTTGTCCTTTCCGATTTGAATTTTCATTGGAGTTCCGTATTTTGTGTTATTTTACTTTTTACCTGTAAGAAATCATTACGTTACCTTTCACTGTCCAATATTTTTAAGAATAATACTCCTTTTTCTTAAAAATATTGGCAGCTGGAGGTAGCATAATTGCCTCTGTTAGTAACTACCATTTGTTCGGTACCACTGCTGATAACCGCCGTTAGTTGATCCTCGTGAGCATCATCACCATAGATTTTTGTGAAATTCGTTGTCCCAGAAAACAATATAGTATAACATTATGTGGTTCAATAAATAGTCAAGTATTTGTTTATCATCATAAATCGCAGCTCTTTTTGTCTCAATTGTGTTATCAACGAAATTTTTAACGTGAAATCAAGAGAATACGAAAGATGATCATTTAATTTAAATGGGGCTCGCATTTATATAACAGTTCTATTTCTGTCACAATTTTTGTGTGTTTAGTTTATTCCTCCAATCGAAGAAAGAATTACCACCTATATAAATCAAATACACATTTCAAGTTAGATTTACCCTGCAATGAAGTCATCATTGTGTCTAAATGTACCATTTTACACTTTATTATCACTTGAATCCAAAGTGCTAAATTTCTATGCTTAACTCCATCCTTAAAATGTTCAAACGCAGATGTTCTATTCAAATGCTTGTGTCTAGTCTAGGCTGATTCAAACAAGGTATGATCTTAAATGGTAAGTTTCTTCTTTTGAGATGCTGTTAGAATTAACTTCTTTTTAATTGAAAGTATCCTTAATTTAATCATAAAGTACCTTTGAGATAACTCTTATCTAGGTGATAATATTAACAGACAATGGAACGTTCAAAAGGTGATAAATCATGTTGGGATAGATAACTATATTGAGAACCATGGTTTGTGCTATTTTTCTGTGTTTCTTAGTCTTTGGACGGGGTAAAAGTATATTCCTTTTGTCAATACAATTTCTAATTATCTCGAGATGTGATCAATTGCAATTTAAATTTAGATTAAATTAAAAAAGAAAAAAAATAGAAACACCATTTAATTATGCATACATTCTCTGCACAACGTTTGGGTATATTAGTGGTCTACCTACTCAGTCTGTTTTGCCTTTTGTCCGACATCAACTTCTTTTTCCTCTTATGATATAGTTGTTTAATTTCTCAGGGAATTGATATTCGCAATTCAGCTTTAGATCTGTTTTTACTTTTAATAAGGAATCAGACATTTGAGATAAAAAAAATGATGTTTCGATCGCTCGTCGAAAACTGATGTAATATATAATAACATCGTCCGTCTGTCCATAAAACCGAGCATATTTCGCGACAACTCAAGTATGCTTTAACCATGGAAGTATTATATTGACGTCAATATAATACTTCCATGCTTTAACGAATCTTAACCAAATTTTCAGACATTCTAGATTAAATGTTCCTTTGCCTGTATGACTTTAATCGTCAAAACTAAACAATTGTTCATATCCGAGTATGGTTTCACGAACACTTACTCAGTATTCTTTTTTATTTATTCTCTAGCGTGTATGAAATATAACTACAGTCTAGTTTCCACTCTCACTGATCATGAGCTCTTTATTTATTCTCTAGCGTGTATGAAATATAACTACAGTCTAGTTTCACTCTCATTGATCATGAGCTCTTTATTTATTCTCTAGCGTGTATGAAATATAACTACAGTCTAGTTTCCACTCTCACTGATCATGAGCTCTTTATTTATTCTCTAGCGTGTATGAAATATAACTACAGTCTAGTTTCCACTCTCACTGATCATGAGCTCTTTATTTATTCTCTAGCGTGTATGAAATATAACTACAGTCTAGTTTCCACTCTCACTGATCATGAGCTCTTTATTTATTCTCTAGCGTGTATGAAATATAACTACAGTCTAGTTTCCACTCTCACTGATCATGAGCTCTTTATTTATTCTCTAGCGTGTATGAAATATAACTACAGTCTAGTTTCCACTCTCACTGATCATGAGCTCTTTATTTATTCTCTAGCGTGTATGAAATATAACTCCAGTCTAGTTTCCACTCTCACTGATCATGAGCTTATTATTTATTCTCTAGCGTGTATGAAATATAACTACAGTCTAGTTTCCACTCTCACTGATCATGAGCTCTTTATTTATTCTCTAGCGTGTATGAAATATAAATACAGTCTAGTTTCCACTCTCACTGATCATGAGCTCCATACAAAACTCTTTATTTTATTATCAGTTATTTATTTCCTAGGAGTATAATTTATTTCAGCAGTAAATGTGTGTGATGACTTTACATTTTTCGTGTTATTAATAAAACAGAAATTAAAAACAAAGCATAAAATTGAAAAATCCTTGAAGACTTCAGATTTGCTTCGAAACATAATAGGAAAAACATGTGTGACTCTTCAAGCACTAGATGACAAACAGTCATCTATTTGATCAAGTTTTGAGTCGAGTTCATTTCTGAGAAATCTGGGGTTTTATAATTACGACACACTACTACAGTCCTCCTGTATGGTACAATCCTGTACATCAAAATTAAGATCACATTTCAAGCTTGATTGACTGGTTATGTTTCGACTATATAGGTTTATTTCCCACGAAATTATTATAGGATGTTATTTATCTCGTGTATCTTTACCATGTCATTTTGTATAGTACAATGCTGTACAGCAATATTTTGCATATATTTGACGCCTGAGGGACAATTGTTTTGATTTTTCATCTAGGTTCAATTATCAACAACTTACTGTTTTTATTCCATGCAACATCGTCAATAATATTTCATCATTACAGACCCATTGACGACTATAACAGTTTTCAGTAACACTGGGGCTTGGATTATGGTCTATATTTTACGCTTGTGTGACTTTTTTTTTTGTGGTCTGAGAAACCTATTGTAATATATCATTGCTATGTCATTGCTACAGTAACGTTTTTAGCTACACAAAGGTCACTGGTCAACATTTTGTCCATACGTCTGATCTCATAATCATCTAGTTCATTTAATAGTTTGTTTCTTTTGTTTCAGATGACAGTTGCAATCGAGAAAATTATAGCATACATCTTTGGTACTACAATAATTCTGTTTAATCTACTGTTCTCAGCCATTGGTATAAAGACATTCTCCAAGAAGATTCACAACCTGTTGGTTTTGTTATTGGGCGTTAGTGAAGGGATACATGGTATTGCCGTTATATGCATTACCTACAACTCCAGTGATGAGGTCATTCCAAAAGAGTATACACTCCATATCAACTATCCTGTTTGTACTCTACAATTATTGGCCTATTTTGTTTCCATTGGATTTTCATTGACATTATTACTTCTCATTTCAATAGAGAGGTATGTCACGGTGAAAAATTTTAATTTCGTTTCTACAAGGCTAAGTCTAAAGAAAAAGTATGTAGCCATTGTCATCTTGATGGGACTGATATGGACATACATCTGTGTTTTTATCACGACAGCACCGGTCAAGAAAATTAAAGAATGTAGTGTCGGTACTATCTACCATAATGATAATATTGACATTAACGGATGGGCTATCATTTGCTTGTATGTATCGTTGATAGTAGCAAATTTAGTTCTTTATGGAAAAACGACAAGTAATTTGTGGAAGATTTTCTACAAGGCTTCAGTTCTGTCCCAAAAAAAGGCCAAGAAATCCGTTCCTGACGCACCAGTTCCCGTATCTAGACAGGACCAGACATTATCGGATGCCGATATACCGTCGACGTCCAAAGATCCTATACACAACCCCTCATTTGTAGCCACTCGAAAAAGTTCTCTTTGGAATGTTGCAAAAAATAAGGTTATGCAA
Organism: Mytilus coruscus; assembly: GCA_017311375.1. Lineage (NCBI taxonomy): Eukaryota > Metazoa > Mollusca > Bivalvia > Mytilida > Mytilidae > Mytilus > Mytilus coruscus. The sequence goes on from CM029596.1 coordinate 17,661,220, forward strand.
AGTAGATCGTCATTTCGGTTAACAGGTATTCAGGGAAAACCTTACACTTCTCGGAAGACAATTCAGTTTGAGGACGGATTTAACTTAGATAATACTGTGGTGTCAGACAAAAGAAGGAGGAAAGTGTCTACAGTCATACTTAATCCATGGGAAAGAAGGGCGATGTTCACTAATTTCTATTTGATAGTCGCCCAGATTGTCTTCTTTCTACCTTTCATCTCTCTTCTAGTAGCTGAACTGTTAGAAGCAAACATTCCACAAGATGCATGGTCATTTGGCACTCTCTGGCTCATGGTGCACTTTCTGATAAACCCGTTCATATTTGCTTGGAGGATCAAAGAAGTTCACTCTGAGATGAGGAAGTTTTTCAGATGTAGCACCCAGGTAGAACCAAGTATTGCAGGATTCTCTCTTCAAAAGCGGAAGTCGCTAAAATAAAGACTAAAAAGTAATAATCTTGAAACTTATATCGTCATAAATGTCAAGTAAAAAGATTTAAATATCTTTGGATCATACTTTGTTTACGAAGTCAGGACAATGAATGAAACACAGTAATGTAGGTCTATTTATATTGTCATTAAAGAAACCACATCATATGTGTGTAGTCTTCGGAATTTTTTAAATCGAAACTGCGTGCAAATGTTATATGCCGATACTGTCATAATTTATGTGCTTTTTAACTCTTTCTTTCATTCTCATCATGTTTAAGTGACTGTACAATATTGTAATATATGTATAATAAATTCATTTTAGGACATATTTTCATGATAATGGCGTATGTACTGTAAGGGCCATGTATGCCTCCTAATATTAAGTACATTGTATAGCAAGATAGAAAGTGAAAAATAAAGATTTTTGTCGAACTTTTCTTATAAAGCATTGACATTTACAGCCAAAATATGTCAAAAATAGAGATTTTCGTGACAGTGAACAAAAAGGATTTCAATCACATTACAGCCTGGGGAAAAAGAGCACCGTTCAGGACAAAATCACCAGCACAGAACATTTTTCTCGCAGGACAAGCTTACCCAACGTGCTATATATTGGTTAGAATTTAAGCGTGTTGATACAAGCATATGTTTTTATTTTAAAAATTGTCTATTCTTCTGTTCTCCTTTTTTTTAATTGACTTTGTTGCGTACATTTATCCGAGTTGGGTTTACTCATCCTAAGTTGGTGAAAAAAAGTCTGCTTTGTGGTAAAGGGTTATGTTGGTTTGCTTAAATGTGTGCTTTTATTATCGTGTGCATTGAAGATTAATAATATAGTCGAAATCCACAGAATGATTTTGTAAAACATAGCATTCTTCATGGACACCATATATGTAACTTCACCAATAAAAGAAGGATAACTCAAAACAAACGTTAATTTTTTTAAAATAAGATGTGGTGTGATTGCTAATTAGACAGGGACCAAATGTCTGAAAGGACGGTAGAGTAAAAGTGTTAAAGTAACTATAGGTCAACGTGCGTCCTTCAATAATGACCAAAACCTATACCGTATAGCGAGCTATAAAAATCCCCGAAAAATATAATACAATTCAAAACTGAGGACTTACGATTTATGTACAAAACAATAAACGAAAAACAAATATGATAGACAGCGACCAGCCGCAACTACTGAATTACAGGCTCCTGACTTGGGACATACATGTATATAATGTGGCTGGGTTAAACATGGTTGTTAGCACTCAACCCTCCCTAGTTTGCGTATTGTCAGAATCTCAAAAAAAAATGTCTGGTAAGAATCCCTGAAATAATGACTCATTATCATGTCATCTCTGTCAGATATCAATCCTATATAATTTAATATCTATATAAGGCCTAGCAATGTAGCCCAGATACTACTAGTTGGAAAATTCGAATGGCGTACATGAAGCTATAGTAATCACAGCAATATAAAAATTAAGGTCCCTTTTGAGAAATTGATGGTCCCTACTAAGCATAGTCGACCCAAATTACATAAAACCCGTCAAATACCGTTTCATCTCTACTTCTGGAACTAATCTAAATACACGGCTGGATTCAGCATATTCAAGTAAACCAAGAATTTAATTTATTTATCTATTAATGGACAATATTAGCTGAGTTTTTAAAATGCTCCATTAAGGAGTTTAGTTTAAGCTGTAATTGGTAGGAAACCTTTTATTAATTTATATATAATTTTTTGGTGTTTGAATATTGCTACAAGTGGGGTACAGATGGATGTGTACGGAAGTTGGAGGTTTACTTGTCATCAGGTAATGATTGAAGTTTTTAAACATTTTGTGACTTTGTGTAATGGGAAAAGGGAAGAAATTCCTTTTTCTTGACATTTTTAAAAGTGTTAGCATTTAAAATTAATATTGATTATTTAGCAGTTTTAGGAATGAATGGTGTAGTGGAAATGAAATGCAGAATAAAATTATATCTAAGTTAAAAAGATAATAAAATTATATCATAATGAACTGAAGATTTTTCAAATTTTTTTTTAAAATAGGATAATAATATGGGTTACAATGGGGGCATGAAATTGGGCATGAATTGGTAATTGTGGTTTATGGGATTGTAATTCTAAGTTTATGGGATGTTATTTTAATTAGATTTGTGGTTAGAATTGTTCTGAAAAGTGATATCTAAAGGTGACATTAAGGTTGTGTGTTTAGAGTAAACTATCATTAAATTGTGGTTTGTGTTATTTCCTTTTGAATAGAAATGTCATTATGGAGGAAATCATAAGTGTATATGTGGGAAATGTTTTGATTATTATTGAACTGGATTGATATATTTGAATGAGAATGCTGATCCACTCAATTTTTGTTGAAAATTTAATTATGAACCCTTTGGACTCTGATGTGGACCAATTCGAAAAATGGGCCCAAAAATCAAAAATCTAAATTCTTTATTAGATTCAGCATGTTGAAATCAATAAAAATTTCATTTTGCACCCTAATTTGGACCCACTTGAAAACACAGCACAAAATCATAATTCTAAATATACAATAAGATTAAGCATACAAAGGACCCCAATATTTCAAGACTATTTAAACCCAATTGACTTTGGTCAGATATAAGCAATTCAAACAAAGATTAAAAAAAAAAATGCTCCGCTGGATGCAGCTTGATACGATTGCAGAGGTCGAACCCTGAACAGTTGGGGCAAGTATGGACACTAATATTTAAGCTTGATACAGCGTTGAATTTGGATTGTGATTAAATATTTGACACAGCATAGGTTTCTGACATAGAATGAATGTGGTCAAAGAACTAAAAAAATTGAAATTGGACTTTTACCTATTATGGCCCAATATCCAAAATCTAAATACACGGTTAGATTCAGCATATATATCTAAGTACATCAAGAATTTAATTCATTTATTTATTGATGGACAATATTAGCGGAGTTTTAAAGAGGTTTGCTACATAATTTTTTTTTTATATAGCATGCTGCAAATTAATTAATACAGAATAACAAACAAACCTACCACGAAGTTATTCAAAAATTTACAAAAAATGAAAAAAAAACAATTTCAAAATATCATTCATCATTAAACAATGTCTTTAAAAATCTATAAAACTAATCTTTATTTTCAAAATATATAATAATGAACAGTAAACTTCAAATTATATTCATACATAATTTCTAAAATTAGAATATGATGCTGTATCTATTTTTAACTATGTATCTTTCAATTTCTATATATTGTGCAATACATCTCTGAATTTCGATTGTGATTAAATATTTGACAAAGCATAGGTTTCTGACACAGAATTATTGTGGTCTAAGAACTTAAAAATTTGAAATTGGACATATACCTGTTATGGTCCAATATCCAAAATTTAAATACATGGTTAGATTCGGCATATCAAAGAACCCCAAGAATTCAATTTTTGATGAAATCAAACAAAGTTTAATTTTGGACCATTTGGACCTCAATGTGGACCAATTTGATAATGGGGCCCAAAATCCAAAATCTGAATACATGGTTAGATTCAGCATATATTAAAGAACCCCATATATTCGGTTTTTGTTGAAATCGAACTATAATCAAACATAAACGGTAGTGACGGTACTTCCTAAATTTAGATATTTCAGTTTTACACGGGAAACTCTACACTAAAATTTACGACAAAAGGGACAATGTTCCGTTCCCTATTGTAAGTTTTCCTTTTTTTAGGAAAGAACTCGAAAGTTAGTAAAAAATGTTCATTGTTAAAAGTGCATTATCGTCCAGAAACCAGAAAATCCTAGTTTTGTTCTCCCTTTTTGGCCCCTAATTCCTAAACGGATTGGTCCATGACTGACAAAAGGGACGATTTTTTTCGTTTCCTATTGTTAATTTTCCTTTTTTGGACGGTGATGTTCCTTTGGCACCATCTTACGGTGTTTATATATCACAACTCGTTCGCTATATGCCCGTGTCTGTTGTGACGTTTTGGATTTCAATGAACGTAATCTATGTATAACTGGTAAATTATCAAGCCAGGGATTTCGTTACCACAGATTACTTAAAACCTTTACTAAATTCTTCCATAGATACCAATATTTGGTTTAGAAGTTTGATTGTATCTATAGAAAACTTATTTCAAACGGAATAGAACATCCTAATTTTTACTGAGATGTTGTTTACCGAGCCCGGAAATTTAGATACGATCCGAGTAAAACTTATCGATCATTTAAATAAACTTATTCTGAAAGGTTACTAATTCAGCACTGTAATTAGATCTTTGAATATGTTTTTATTGGTATTAATATTGATTTTGTTATCGGTAAATTAAAATCAAACTAAATATTATTCTATATACATATGCACATTTTTGGCTCTACAATATGTCGATACCTGTATCTTGGCAATGCACAAGGTCATGTTTTTCTCGGACTGTTAATGAAGTCTTTACACTAAATCCATTGGATGTTGGATGTGTACTGATTGATATTTTAGTCTTAGATGCATGATTTTTTTTTATTATTTGTTATTGGCTTTGAACTAGTTGTCAGTAACTGCGAGTACTCTCAGATCTGTACTTAATGTCTTTTTTGTTGTGGGGATGTATAAGTATCCTGCCACGTCCGGTCTGTGTTTTTGTTAAATGTATTTCTGCTGCGTATCGATCCAATGAGTTAAGCCCTTTTCAACTGATTTTTGCATCGCGATGACCGTGAGGGCATTCCGATGTATTGTTGCCACAGAGATTTCTACTTACGTAACTTTCGTTTTTGACTGGTAACCGATCTATAAATACACGGACATTATCGAGTGCAAAATAACATTTCTTATCGATTGTTATAAATTCATTTCTTCAATGAATACTCATAAAAATATAGATTAATAATATGAAAATGTTTTATCGTTAGAAATATATATATAAGCAAAAAATCACTGATATCTATGCACACGTACAGAAAAAATGTGTTAGCGCATGTGGAAGAATATCTCACGAATCTATTAGAAAAATCGAATTATCACAGAAGAGTGTCCACCATGCACTTGCACTGCACTATCATTAGAATCGTAGAATAGAATGATATACAAATATTAATATAATATACAACAACAAACCAGAGTATACTGATTTGTATCACTACAATATAATAATTATTACGGTGACGTTGAATTCCCTTCATTTATTCATCATCCACGCACGAACTTGTCTCAGAAAAAAAAATATATCTCTGTACATTAACCTCACTTTCAGGTGAAGAGATGTGACTTTTTTTTCTGAGACAAGTGCTTGTGACCATCCACAAGAACTTGCGGTCATCCGATGTTCAGTACTTTGATGATAGTTTGTTCTTATGTTGTACTGTTACACCACTGTCCCTGGTTAGGGGGAGGGTTGGCGCCTTCAAACTAGTTTATCATCGCCACATTCTGCATGTACCGGTCCCAAGTCAGGAGACTGTAATTCACTGGTTGTCGTTTGTTGCTGTATATCATATTTGTTTTTCGTTCATTATTTTATAAATAAATAAGGCCGTTAGTTTTCTTGTTTGAACTGTTTTAAAAATGTCATTTCGGGGCCTTTTATAGCTGACTATGCGGTATAGGTTTTGCTCATTGTTGAAGGCCGTACGGTGACCTATAGTTGTTAATTTCTATGTCATTTGGTCTCATTGGCAATCATACCACATCTTATTTTTATATTGATATCTCCTGTAAGGAGTCATCCGCAAGTATCGGTCACATAACCTTTTTTGCATCTTCTTTATTGTTGATCCTTTCTGCTTTTTTTCAGTTTCTACCTATATATGTATAATAGTTTTCAAGATAATAAGAAAAACACGAAAAATAAGTAAAGTAACATAATTTAAAGGCAAAAACTCCTATAAGGAGTCATCTGAAAATTTTGGTCATAGACTGTTTATGACGTCTTTACACTGAATCCATTGGATGTTGGATGAGTTGTTACGACCAGAAAAGCGCCTTTTAATTGTAGCCAAGAAAAGACACAAATCAATAATAAAATTTAACAAGATTTATTATACACAAGTTTACAAGAAGTATTACAGAAATAGAAATGTCAACTTAACTGTCAAATTATGAGTCCAATCTTTTATCTTTTCTTTATCCGGAAATCTTCACGGGAATCCACAGAATATTACGTCCAATAGATCACAATTTAGTATGAAGTTGTTAGTAAATAAAAGTGTCAATCCAACTGTGTCGATCAATGTCTAAGTCTATGTCTAACTTTAGGGTCTGCATATAACGGAAACTTCTAGATAACTATTCAGTAGATGTTTAAATTACGCATCTTTTGTTATGATCGTTCTGGAAACGTTATGTAAGTGAAATAGAAAGTTCTAATCATTCCATGAGTATCTATGATTGTTCCAGTGATTTCTAAACTGCATAGTTGTAACACAATGTGTATCATTTTGTACACAATGTAAAAAAATATATAATGTAAATATGCTTAGGCCACACAAAACAAATTAGGCCAACTACATAAATATGATAGTTACAATATCATAACACCTCCCCCTTAAAAAAAGTTTGAGTGTAACAAAAACTTTTCATGAATAATATGTACAAAAATACATAGTATATACAAAGTGTTTTAATAAGTTCTAAATAAAGCATCTGCTATAACATTATCTTTACCTTTAATATGTTTTACAATAACATCATATTCCTGTAACAATAAACTCCACCTAGTCAATCTCTGGTTCTTGTTTCTCATTTTATGTATGAAGGTGAGAGGATTATGATCAGTATAAACAAGAATAGGATGCACAGTGGGATTTAAATAAACATCAAAATGTTGAAGTGCAGACAACAGTGCAAAACACTCTTTTTTCAATAGTCGAATAATTTTCTGATGTTTACCTAATTTCTTAGAAAAATATGATATAGGTTTCTCAACATTATCATATGTCTCTTGATATAAAACAGCTCCAATTCCTACATCGCTTGCATCAACGGCAATTTTAATTTTGTTTTTCAGTCTGGAGTGATCAGAACTGGACAATTAATTAAAAGTGATTTGCTATTTTCAAAAGCGTTTTGACAATTTTCACTCCAGATGAATTTAGAATCTTTCCGTAAAAGATGAGTCAATGGTTGAACAGTCAATGGTTCAACAACAGTAGCACAATTTGAACAGAATTTCCTGTAAAATCCAATCATGCCTAAATATCTCATAAGTTGTTTTTTTATTTGTAGGAGGAGGAAATTTGGTAATTGCATCCACTTTAGCCATAATAGGTTTCACTTGACCTTGGCAAACTGTATGCCCTAAATAATCAACAGTGGCCTGGCAAAATTCACTTTTAACAAGATTAACAATCAAATTTGATTGTGACAATCTATCAAAAGTATCATATAAATGTGTTAAATGCTCTTCCCAGCTATCACTACATACAATAAGATCATCAATATAAGCATAAAAACAGTCTAAATCTTTTATAACATTATTGATCATTCTTTGAAATGTAGCTGGAGCACTTTTCATGCCAAATGTCATTACAGTATATTTAAATAAGCCATCTGGTGTGACAAAAGCTGATATTTCTCGAGCTCTCTGTGTCAATGGGACTTGCCAGTAACCTTTCAATAAATCAAATTTGCTCACAAATTTTGTTTGTCCAATGTTATCAATGCAGTCGTCTATCCTTGGAATCGGATAGGAATCAGATTTTGAAACAGAATTTACTTTTCTGAAATCAGTTACGAAACGAAAGGTTTTATCTGGTTTGGGCACAAGGAGACAAGGAGAGCTCCATTCACTGTTACTCGGCTCAATAATATCATTGCAAGCATATATTTAACTTCTTGTCTCATAAATTCTAGTTTGAGTGGATTGAGACGGTAAGGATGTTGATTAATTGGAGAAACATCATCTACATCGACATCATGACAAACAGCAGTGGTTTTGTTTGGCACATCTGGAAAAAGATTTTTAAAAGAAAATACCAAACTTTTAATTTTTCTCTACGATCAAAAGACAGATGTGCAAGTTTTGAATCTAAATTTGACAAAATTTCTGAATTTTTCAATCTAACTGTCTCTTACATAGTTTTAGAACTAAAAGGTGGTTCAATTATATCTGGTTTGTCATGATTGATATCCAATTTAACCATGGCTAAAGTGGCATCTGGTTCACTCTCACCTTCATTAGAACGCTCAAAATATGGTTTTAACATATTAATGTGACACACTCTATTTTGTTTACGCCGACCTGGTGTTTTAACAAAATAATTCAAATCAATGATTTTACTCTCTATGGTATAAGGACCACAATATCTAGCTTGTAATGGATGTCCAGGGACTGGCAAAAATACAAGTACCTTATCACCAGGCTCAAAACATCTGTCCCTGGCATCTTTATCATACCATATTTTCATCTTATTCTGAACAGTTTTAAATTGTTCTGAGCAATCTGACAAGTAGTATACAATTTTTCTTTAAATCTAGATACATAGTCTAGAAGATTCAAGTCAGTGTGTTCAGTAAGCCATTTTTCCTTAATCAATTTTAAAGGTCCCCTTACAGTGTGACCAAATACCAACTCAAAGGGACTCTTGAACAGACTCTCGGACCGCAAAAAGTAAAAAGTGAACACCATCATCCCAGTCCCTGTCAAATTGAAGACAAAAAGTTATAATCATGTTCTTCAATGTTTGATAAAAACGTTCTAAGGCACCTTGAGATTCTGGATGATAAGCACTTGACCTATACTGAGCAATCCCTAACTGGTACACGACTTGCTGAAATAAACCTGACATGAAATTTGAACCCTGGTCGGACTGTATCGACTTTGGAAGTCCTACTAGCGTGAAAAAATTGATCAGAGCTTTGACAATAGTAGGTGTCTTGATATTCCTCAACGGAATAGCCTCAGGAAAACGAGTGGAGGTACACATGATCGTCAATAAATACGCATTTCCGGTCTTGGTCTTTGGTAAAGGTCCCACGCAATCAATGAGTACTCGGCTAAAAGGTTCTTCAAAGGCTAGAATAGGCAGAGGTGGTGCTGGTGGTATTTCTGGTTAGGCTTACCAACAACTTGACATATATGGCATGATTTGCAGTATTCTGCGACATCATTTCTATGTTTGGGCCAGTAGTAATGCTGCAAAATCGTTAGGCAAGTCTTCCTTATACCTAAGTGTCCAGCCAAAGGGGTGTCATGGGCAAGACCAATAATGTCTTGCCAATAAACATTAGGCACCACCACTTGGTATACCACTCTCCATTCCTCCCTCGGTAGCATAAGGGGCCTCACTTCCTCATTAAAATGCTGTCTTGATGGTAATAGCATTCAGCCACTTTGTCTGCTTCCTCCTTTGGTTGAGCACTCTTGTGGAATTGAAGAACCTCAGGGTCTTTACTTTGTTCTTCGGCAAATTTCTTTCGGTCTAATGAATGGCTGTTCACGTCTGGCCATGGCATAATAAAATTCTTGTTAATACTAGGTTTTCTAGTTATGGCCTTCTCTGAGCTACCGGGATCTTCAATGTCGGCTAGGAAAGTGTCAGAAAGGTCCATGTAATCAAACTGCTCTTCTTGAAAATTCTCATTTTGTTGTTTTCTAGCCATCGCCCTAGTAACGACACAAGCTGGATACAGTTCAGCATCATCCTCAGGTGATTTAACATCCTCATCCGATTCACTGGTAACAATTGGTTCAGCAACCACTTTGTTCCTAGCTAGATCATTTCCTAGCAATAATGAAACACCATCAACAGGGAGATTAGGACGAACACCAACAACAGCTGGTCCAGTTATCAAATCTGACTTCAGATAAATACGATGGAGGGGAACATCTATACAACCTAACTCCACACCTTGTAGCAAAACGGAGGCACCAACAGAAGTCTCCTCGGACAAAGGCAACACACCCTCTAACAATCAAGACTGAGAAGCTCCAGTGTCCCGTAAAATCTTGATAGGCTGAGGAGTAGTATTATTAACAATAGAAACAAACCCATCAGACATAAAGGGTTTATAATCCTCCATGTAATCACAGTAACTGGACTTAAAGCCTGACTCGCAGGAAATTCCAACGTATTGGTAGCACGGAGTGTCGAACAAGCATTCTTCTTCTGGAGTCTAAAACAATCAGCCATCTGGTGACCATTTTTCTTACAATAAGCACAAGTCAGTGACTTTTTTTTCAAAAGTATCAAATTTTGGACTAGACATATTATAACTAGACTGACTCTTATTCTGTGCAACAGGCTTACCTTCTGCTAGGATGAAAAATTTTGTCCTGCTTTTTTTTTTTTTAGTTGTAATCTCTGTCCTGCCTTTTTATTGTTCACTCTATTCGGTCCTGCCTTTTTTTTTAGTTTATCCTGACTTTTTTTTACATAAGTTGTCATCCTGCCTTTTTTTTTTTGCAAAGTGTCTCATCCTGCCTTTTTTTTTACTCAAAACTCCTGTCCTGCCTATTTTTTTCAAATTTCGTCCTAGCTCCCCCATAAAAATCAAATGGTAGCTCCCTAAATTATCAAAATTTTTATCTATTTTCTTTGACGTAAGCCATTGATCAAATAGATCTTCTTTTTCCCTAGCAAATTCAACATAGGTTTGTGAATCAAACTTTTTATAAGACCTAAATTTCTGTCTATATGCTTCTGGTACTAGCTCATAAGCTTTCATAACTTCGTTTTAACCTTGTCATAATCAGAACTATTTCCTGATGAAAGTGCTGAGTAAATTTCGCGGCCTTGACCTCAAAAACACTTTGCAGCATTGTAGTCCAAAAGGCATCAGCCATTTCAAATTTTGAGCAATTTTCTCAAAAAATTAAAATGTTCTGATTTTGATTGGAATTTAGTGTTGCTTTCTTCTTTCGCTATTTCAATTTTCATTTTCTCAATCTTTAACCTTTCCCTCATTTCAAGTTCTGCGTGTTTAAATTTAAATTTCACTTTCTTTTCTTTTTCTCTATTTCTAACCTTTCTTCTTTTCTTTTTCTCCATCTCTAACCTTTCCTTCATTTCGAGTTCTACCTGTCTTTTTCTTTTCCAATTGTTTTATTTTGAGTTCATGTTCTAATTCAAGCTGTTTTAATTTGATAGCGTCAACATTTTCGACCTTGAGTTCAAGAGCCTCTTCACCAAATATTTCTGAGTCTAATTTAAGATGTTTAGCAAGCAACACTAATTCCCTTTCTTTAAATTATCAAACCTCTACAGGTTGCATTTCTGTAAATATCAACAATGCAATTTCCATAGGAACTCCTTTCACGGCTAAAACTGTACCACTTTTACTATGAAGTTTTGAAAAAATATATCCTAGAATGGAAAGTTCATATGCACTACTATTTTTTCAAAGGTCAAAATATAGGGCTGTGCGGCATATTTTCAACGTTTATATGCCCCGAACTTCTAAGAGTTTAAACTTACATTAAATTTCTATACTACCCCAACCTTGACTTAAGGATTTCCACAGACTTCAACTTGATCACTATGAATATGTATATTTACTGGTAACATTCCCAAGTTATGTCTCTACGAGATGAAACATAGAGATCATATCCGGGAACCAGTACGTAAACAAAATTAATTGTCTATGAATATTCTATATCTCCCCAAAAGAGGCGTGGTTTGAAAAACAGCTGTATTTACAAAGTGCAACCTATAGGTCTGGCGTTTTCAAAAATTTACCGGCATCAAATGCCATTTTGTAGAATTTTGTTGGCTACTTCTAATAAAAAATACTGAAAAATTTTAAATGAGATATTTATGTTTCCCGGACTAGCTCCCAATTTCTGTTACGGCCAAAAAATCGCCTTTTAATTGTAGCCAACAAAAGACACAAATCAATAATAAAATTTAACAAGATATATTATACACAAGTTTACAAGAAGTATTACACAAATAGAAATGTCAACTTAACTGTCAAAATATGAGTCCAATCTTTTATCTTTTCTTCATCCGGAAATCTTCACGGGAATCCACAGAATATTACGTCCAATAGGTCACAATTAAGTATGATGTTGTTAGTAAATAAAAGTGTCAATCCAACTGCTGAGAATGTTGATGTCTATCGATATCTAACTTTAGGGTCTGCATATATATATACTTGTAACGGAAACTTCTAGATAATTGTAGATGTTTAAATTACGCATCTTTTGTTATGATCATTCTGGAAACGTTATGTAAGTGAAATAGAAAGTTCTAATCATTCCATGAGTATCTATCATTGTTCCAGTGATTTCAAAACTGCATAGTTGTAACACAATGTGTATCATTTTGTACACAATGTAAAAGAGCTGAAAGCTCTGAGGAAAAATGACGCCACTGTCTCTAATATTGTGATATTTTTTATGCAAGTCTTGATTTTCACATATCGTAATTATTTTAACATTGCAACATGTCTCGTAAGCATATAATTGATATTCGTAGATGTGTGTGTGAAGTGAAGATGACAACTGGCTGTTTTTTTTTAGTACAAATGAATAGGTCAAGACTACCTGAATGATCTACAGTATTCAATGACTACTGGTTGTTTTTTTTTGTATAAATAAATAGGTCAAGACTCCCGGAATGATCTACAATATCCAATGACTACTGGCTGTTCTTGTGTACTAATAAATAGGTCAAGACTATTTGAATGATCTACAATATACAATGACTAATACTCATTAAATAAGTTACTAGTGACCTATTTATTTCTGTTACTTGAAGCAAATTATATTTCTGTAGATTTAGACAATAGTATAATATTGTTTTACTAGTTTTATTTCACCTTGAAGATTAGACAAATAGGGATACTCCTTTGATTTTGTATTTCATGTCAGTCAGGTCGTTTTATATGAAACTTGAAACCACTTCTCTGCCATATTGTTATTTTATAACAACTCTGCCCTTGACCATGTTGACCCATGTAATTGATATTCATTCTTTAACCATATCTGTCTCCATTTAAGTTAATGACATTGAACCATCATGGTATTAAACACAATTTCAATAGTGACAAGTAATAGCTTTTCAAAAAGGCTAGCCGTCTCTTAGCTGATGAAAATGGAAAGTGTTCTCGCTTTGTAGATTAATTCATTCAGAATAGTCTTGCATATCAATCAACAAATTTTACCACTCACGTGAGGTCACACGTTATGAAGTAGTATATCCTTTAACGTCTTGAACAGACTCTCGGACCGCAAAAGTAAAAGTGAACACCATCATCCCAGTCCCTGTCAAATTGAAGACAAAAGTTATAATCATGTTCTTCAATGTTTGATAAAACGTTCTAAGGCACCTTGAGATTCTGGATGATAAGCACTTGACCTATACTGAGCAATCCCTTACTGGTACACGACTTGCTGAAATAAACCTGACATGAAATTTGAAACCTGGTCGGACTGTATCGACTTTGGAAGTCCTACTAGCGTGAACAATTTGATCAGAGCTTTGACAATAGTAGGTGTCTTGATATTCCTCAACGGAATAGCCTCAGGAAAACGAGTGGAGGTACACATGATCGTCAATAAATACGCATTTCCGGTCTTGGTCTTTGGTAAAGGTCCCACGCAATCAATGAGTACTCGGCTAAAAGGTTCTTCAAAGGCTAGAATAGGCAGAGGTGGTGCTGGTGGTATTTTCTGGTTAGGCTTACCAACAACTTGACATATATGGCATGATTTGCAGTATTCTGCGACATCATTTCTATGTTTGGGCCAGTAGTAATGCTGCAAAATCGTTAGGCAAGTCTTCCTTATACCTAAGTGTCCAGCCAAGGGGGTGTCATGGGCAAGACCAATAATGTCTTGCCTATAAACATTAGGCACCACCACTTGGTATACCACTCTCCATTCCTCCCCTCGGGTAGCATCAGGGGGCCTCCACTTCCTCATTAAAATGCTGTCTTGATGGTAATAGCATTCAGCCACTTTGTCTGCTTCCTCCTTTGGTTGAGCACTCTTGTGGAATTGAAGAACCTCAGGGTCTTTACTTTGTTCTTCGGCAAATTTCTTTCGGTCTAATGAATGGCTGTTCACGTCTGGCCATGGCATAATAAAATTCTTGTTAATACTAGGTTTTCTAGTTATGGCTTTCTCTGAGCTACCGGGATCTTCAATGTCGGCTAGGAAAGTGTCAGAAAGGTCCATGTAATCAAACTGCTCTTCTTGCAAATTCTCATTTTGTTGTTTTCTAGCCATAGCCCTAGTAACGACACAAGCTGGATACAGTTCAGCATCATCCTCAGGTGATTTAACATCCTCATCCGATTCACTGGTAACAATTGGTTCAGCAACCACTTTGTTCCTAGCTAGATCATTTCCTAGCAATAATGAAACACCATCAACAGGAGATTAGGACGAACACCAACAACAGCTGGTCCAGTTATCAAATCTGACTTCAGATAAATACGATGGAGGAACATCTATACAACCTAACTCCACACCTTGTAGCAAAACGGAGGCACCAACAGAAGTCTCCTCGGACAAAGGCAACACACCCTCTAACAATCAAGACTGAGAAGCTCCAGTGTCCCGTAAAATCTTGATAGGCTGAGGAGTAGTTATTAACAATAGAAACAAACCCATCAGACATAAAGGGTTTATAATCCTCCATGTAATCACAGTAACTGGACTTAAAGCCTGACTCGCAGGAAATTCCAACGTATTGGTAGCACGGAGTGTCGAACAAGCACTGGTCTTGGGCTTATTATCTCTTTCATTCTTCTTCTGGAGTCTAAAACAATCAGCCATCTGGTGACCATTTTCTTACAATAAGCACAAGTCAGTGACTTTTTTCAAAAGTATCAAATTTGGGACTAGACATATTATAACTAGACTGACTCTTATTCTGTGCAACAGGCTTACCTTCTGCTAGGATGAAAATTTTGTCCTGCTTTTTTTTTTTTAGTTGTAATCTCTGTCCTGCCTTTTATTGTTCACTCTATTCGGTCCTGCCTTTTTTTTTTAGTTTATCCTGACTTTTTTTACATAAGTTGTCATCCTGCCTTTTTTTTTGCAAAGTGTCTCATCCTGCCTTTTTTTTTTTACTCAAAACTCCTGTCCTGCCTATTTTTTTCAAATTTCGTCCTAGCTCCCCCATAAAAATCAAATGGTAGCTCCCTAAATTATCAAAATTTTTATCTATTTTCTTTGACGTAAGCCATTGATCAAATAGATCTTCTTTTTCCCTAGCAAATTCAACATAGGTTTGTGAATCAAACTTTTTATAAGACCTAAATTTCTGTCTATATGCTTCTGGTACTAGCTCATAAGCTTTCATAACTTCGTTTTTAACCTTGTCATAATCAGAACTATTTCCTGATGAAAGTGCTGAGTAAATTTTCGCGGCCTTGACCTCAAAAACACTTTGCAGCATTGTAGTCCAAAAAGGCTTCGGCCATTTCAAATTTTGAGCAATTTTCTCAAAAAAATTAAAAATGTTCTGATTTTGATTGGAATTTAGTGTTGCTTTCTTCTTTCGCTATTTCAATTTTCATTTTCTCAATCTTTAACCTTTCCCTCATTTCAAGTTCTGCGTGTTTAAATTTAAATTTCACTTTCTTTTTCTTTTTTCTCTATTTCTAACCTTTCTTCTTTTTCTTTTTTCTCCATCTCTAACCTTTCCTTCATTTCGAGTTCTACCTGTCTTTTTTCTTTTTCCAATTGTTTTATTTTGAGTTCATGTTCTAATTCAAGCTGTTTTAATTTGATAGCGTCAACATTTTCGACCTTGAGTTCAAGAGCCTCTTCACCAAATATTTCTGAGTCTAATTTAAGATGTTTAGCAAGCAACACTAATTCCCCTTTCTTTAAATTATCAAACCTCTACAGGTTGCATTTCTGTAAATATCAACAATGCAATTTCCCATAGGAACTCCTTTCACGGCTAAAACTGTACCACTTTTACTATGAAGTTTTGAAAAAAAATATATCCTAGAATGGAAAGTTCATATGCACTACTATTTTTTTCAAAGGTCAAAATATAGGGCTGTGCGGCATATTTTCAACGTTTATATGCCCCGAACTTCTAAGAGTTTAAACTTACATTAAATTTCTATACTACCCCAACCTTGACTTAAGGATTTCACAGACTTCAACTTGATCACTATGAATATGTATATTTACTGGTAACATTCCCAAGTTATGTCTCTACGAGATGATACATAGAGATCATATCCGGGAACCAGTACGTAAACAAAATTAATTGTCTATGAATATTCTATATCTCCCAAAAGAGGCGTGGTTTGAAAAACAGCTGTATTTACAAAGTGCAACCTATAGGTCTGGCGTTTTCAAAATTTACCGGCATCAAATGCCATTTTGTAGAATTTTGTTGGCTACTTCTAATAAAAATACTGAAAATTTTAAATGAGATATTTATGTTTCCCGGACTAGCTCCCAATTTCTGTTACGGCCAAAAATCGCCTTTTAATTGTAGCCAACAAAGACACAAATCAATAATAAAATTTAACAAGATATATTATACACAAGTTAACAAGAAGTATTACACAAATAGAAATGTCAACTTAACTGTCAAAATATGAGTCCAATCTTTTATCTTTTCTTCATCCGGAAATCTTCACGGGAATCCACAGAATATTACGTCCAATAGGTCACAATTAAGTATGATGTTGTTAGTAAATAAAAGTGTCAATCCAACTGCTGAGAATGTTGATGTCTATCGATATCTAACTTTAGGGTCTGCATATATATATACTTGTAACGGAAACTTCTAGATAATTGTAGATGTTTAAATTACGCATCTTTTGTTATGATCATTCTGGAAACGTTATGTAAGTGAAATAGAAAGTTCTAATCATTCCATGAGTATCTATCATTGTTCCAGTGATTTCAAAACTGCATAGTTGTAACACAATGTGTATCATTTTGTACACAATGTAAAAAATATATAATGTAAACATTCTTAGGCCACACAAAACAAATTAGGTCAACTAAATAAATATGATAGTAACAATATCATAACAGTGTGCTGATTGATATTTTAGTCTTAAATGCATGACTTTTTTATTAGTTGTTATTGCCTTTGAACTAGCTGTCAGTAATTGCGAGTACTCTCAGATCTGTACTTAGTGTCTTTTTGTTGAGGGGATGTATAAGTACCCATCCACGTCCACTCTGTTTTTGTTAGATGTATTTCTATTTGTATTCATCCGATGAGTTAAGCCTTTTCAATTGATTTATATAATTTGTTCTTATTTTGTACTGTTACACCACTGTCCCAGTTTAGAGGGAGGTTTGGTGCCTACAAACCAGTTTAACCCTGGCACATTATGTATGTGCCTGTCCCAAGTCAGGAGCATGTAGTTCATGTCTGTCTCTATTAAATTGTTTCATATTTTTCAGGGCCTTTTATAGCCGGCTTTACGGTATGGGTTTTTCTCATTATTGAAGGCTGTACAGTTGCCTATAATTGCTTACATCCATTTCATTTGTACTTTGGTGGATTGTTACCACATCTAATTTTTGTAAAGGACGATGATGATGGATGCCAATGATTGCAATAGCTCATATGGCCCATTGGGCAAGGTGACTTTTTTGGGCCTTCTGTAATGAATGCAAGATGCGTAAACATTGAAAATATCTTAACAATTTTCTTGTATTATTTCCAGGGTCATATCTTCTCGAATTTATATGATCAACTAGAAATACTGTGAGCACTGCTCAAATAGAAACCCCCCCCCCTCCCCCCCTCCAACAACAAACAACATGCACACACAGTTGTACCTATCGACACAAAACATGAATAACTTGGCACTATAAATGCTACCTCAAGTTAAACCAAGTTTGTGGCCTTGATTTTTGGACGAATAAATTCTATAACCACAAAAGTGTGAAAAATGGACAGTTTTCGACGATTTTTCAACAGATGAAGTTCTAAAACTCTTCAGTGTCATGTCAGAAATTTATATAAAAAATAAAATAAAATATAAACAAGCCTTCAAAGTTTCATGAAAACTGCTCACAGAGTTTTTGAGTTATTGTCCGAAAACTAGGAAATCCACTCTTTTTTATGAGTATATAGTCTCAATTCTCAAAAACCTAAAATCAGAAATTTTTAAAAATTGAAAGGAAACTTATGTCAGTATATATAAACAATTCATCAATGAAAATTGTTCAAGGCATTTTTTAGTTATAGTCAGAGAACTGGAAAATCACCCATTTTTTTATAAATAAAATCCCAGAACTGGGAAACATAAAATCTAAAATTTATAAATATCAAAAGGAAAGTTATGTTGATAGATATCAACAATTCACCAAAGTTTCATGAAAATTGGTGAAAGCATTTTGAGTTATTGTCCAAAGTGTTGACAACGAACAGACAGACGGACAAGGGTATACCATAATACTTCCCTTAAATGGTCGTATAAAACCAAATAAACATTTTCTAAGAAATTTATTTATCATAATCTATTCTCCATTATGAAGGACTGTGAACTAAACATAAATAAATGATATATCAATAATTGAAACACTGAAAAATGCACCATCAATAATATAATAGCTATTAAAACCATGTTTCTCACATATAATTGCTTTTCATTTTTACATACATTTTTGTGAAATTAAGGATATTTTCATATTTAAAAATAATGTCAATTTTTTTAAATCCTCAGACCCTTTAGAAATATATTTTAGAAATTTTGCCAACCTATCCATACATCACTTTTTATCTGAGAAAAAAAAAAAAAAAAAATGTATAATCCTTGTTGCTGAACTGTTTTATCATTTTAATGCCGACTTGTCTCAATGCATTCTCTCTTACAACAAAAAAATAAATGGTGAATGTGTCCATGGGACACAGATGATGTCCCCTGCTTGCATATAACATTATAAAGGGACATAACTCAAGAATAATTTTTCCATTTGCAAAGGAGCATATCTCTAGAACGGTAAAAGTGACACCACCCAAATTTGTACTTGATCTGTTTTTTGTGGTAATAAGCATTGTGTATAAGTTTCATAAGATTTGGTTGAGGCAAACTTAAGAAAGAGAAAAGAAACAAAAAATCAGCAATTTTTCCATTTGTAAAGGGGCATAACTCTAGAACAGTAAAAGTGACGCCACCAAAATTCAAACTTGATCTGTGTTTTGTGGTTATAAGCATTGTGTATAAAATTCATAACATTTGGTTGAGGCAAACTTAAGTTAGAGAATGGAAACGAAAAATTCAGTAATTTTTCCAGTGGTAAAGGGGCATAACTAGAACGGTAAAAGTGACGCCACCCAAATTCAAATGTGATCTGTGTTTTGTGGTAATAAGCATTGTGTATAAGTTTCATAACATTTTGTTGAGGCAAACTAAAATTAGAGAACGGAAACCAATTCTGGACAAGGGTAAAAATTAATGCCCCCTCCCCTATGGCGGGGGCATAAAAATATTATTTTTCAACCATGAATAAGATTAATAAAAAAAAATGAAAAATTTAGCAATTTTTCCATTTGTAAAGGACATAACTCTAGAACAGTAAAAGTGACAGCACCAAAATTCAAACTTGATCTGTATATTGTGGTAATAAGCATTGTGTATAAGTTTCATAACATTTGGTTGAGGCAAACTTAAGTTAGAGAACGGAAACGAAAAATTTAGCAATTTTTCCATTTGTAAAGGGGCATAACTCTAGAACAGTAAAAGTAACGCCACCAAAATTCAAACTTGATCTGTATTTAGTGGTAATAAGCATTGTGTATAAGTTTCATTACATTTGGTTGAGGCAAACTAAAGTTAGAGAACGAAAACCAACTTTGGGACGTACGGACGGACGTACAGACAGACAAGGGTAAAACTTCATGCCTCCTCCGCTAAGGCGGGGGCATAAAAAAATTATATGATTCATTAAAATAAGTGTATTATGTTTTCTTCATTTTATCTATTATTTTAATAAATTTTAAAAACTATCATTGCAAGAAATGTTAAATTTAAGAAGAAAACACTTATATTTTTGTATCTGTAGTAAACATCCTTTATATCAGATGTTATTTTTGTTATCTGTAATCATCCTTTATAACTGATTTTATCAGTTTGCCTTTTTGTCTACATATCCCAAGATTTAACAGACAATTCATTATTATGGAGGTTCCTCAAACACACTATTTTTTAAAAAGATTTTTCATGCAACAATGATAACAATATCCAACAGAAAAAAAAAAACAGGCCTTGATTTATTGAAAAAGCAACTTCAATGTAGTGTCTCTTAAATGAAAGTGTGAAGAATGTTGAGCAATAATTTAAATTTCAAGAAGAGGTATTCTGTACTATGATCAACCAATATGTCTTGGAAAATATTTTCATTTTTTTTTTTTTACAGCAGAAAATACAATTTGCTGTTTTTATACAGTGATTTGTAAATGACAGCTGTTTCAAATTAAAGTTTATTTGGAGTGATCAATTCCTTGACTGACCGTCTGAAATTATCTGTGCAACTGCAAATGACTGACCGTCTGAAATTATCTGTGCAACTGCAAATATCATGAAAATGAGTTTCAAAGTGTATGATTTAACAGTGTTTTTCTGTAAGTTGCATTAGAACTAAAACACCTGTATTGTATCTCAAGATTGCCGGCATTAATTTCTTATTTGATGGTTGCATATATCCTTTTAATGGCTCAGCTAATATGTCTCCAATAAACTGAATTTGAAACCATCAAATTGCCAATTGATGCCCACAAATCTTTATATACAATACTGTTAATTACAAGATACAAAGTTTCAATTAGATTATGAAGATGAAGACAATCTTAGTCAGCTGTAAATGATAAACTTTTTTCAGAGGCAAAAATATATACAAAGTTCATGAGTATTTCTTAGTTGCAGATAGTTCAGAACAAATACATTTAGCCAGGCATAACTTATATATAACAAATCATACAAATACTTAACTATAAAACAACTGTTTCAATCTTTACAATGTCAAATAAATCTTAAACAAGTAGATGAAAATAAAATATTAAAGCTATTCAATATAAATTACCCGTTGTCTTGTTAAGTGAACAATTCTTTAGTACCTGCCTAAACTTTGCACAACTGAGCTCTCTACAAATCATATACAAAATTGCAGTACAGTATTTTTTGTTATGTAAAAGAAGTTTAAAAAAAAACACAATTTATTAGGTATATAACCAGAACCTAATCAAGCACTGCTAAGATCAAAGACAATAAAATCATTTTTAAAATCTGTAGAAAAAGATGAAATAATTTTTGCCTAAATCAAGCCATGTAGGAACCTCTGCATGTCCAAGATAAGACGGTTCTATAATTTTACTGTAGTTTGATTCCATCACTGGTTGATAAAAGTTAAACATTTCACTGATATTTAATTTAAAGTATGTATGTGTACAGAAAGGATTCTTGAATGTTATGTAGTGAATGTTGATAGACAATGTACAATGTATAATGTAACAAATGATTGTCAAAATATAAATACAATGTAATATGTAACAATGTTATCAATATGTAACAATGTTAACAATATGTAACAATGTTATCAATATGTAACAATGTTATCAATATAACAATGATATCAATATGTAACAATGTTAATATCACACCTAGAATATTTCTGTGAACTTCTTGTTTTTGGTAATAATGTAAGTAGATACAAATATCAATCCTGTTTCAAAATGTTTTTAAAAAATCAAAGTGAAAGTGTAAATTGTACGACATATCTTTTTTCTCAAAAAAAGAAACCCAGATATAAACTGAAGAAACCAGTAATTATAACATACATATTGAATATTGTTGGCTCATATATGACCATATATAAAACACAAAACACATCAACACTCATAAATAATTAAACAAAATTACAACAAACAGTGAATAAAAAGTCGAGTATTATTATTCTTTAAAAAATCCCTGATTTGAATGATAACAGTGAAAATAATGTCATGTTAGGTGTTAAAATAACTTCTGAGAATAAAAATTCTTTAATATTTCCCTTGCATAAAACAAATACTCAACTAAAATATGTAATGTAATTGTGATTTTAAAAATTTCATTGACTCAAATAACTGACCAAAAAATCTTTTAAAAATAGTCTTATTATCTCCCTTTAAAAAACAAAAAATACATCATTCAGGGCAAACTGTGAACACTGCATTCTTTGACCCTAATGGATTTTCATTTACTAAATGATTAAATTGTGTTTTATGTTCCAGATAATTCAGTGCATCTTCACTGAAAATAAACAAAGCACTATCCTTTTGGTTTGAAATAATCAAACTTATATCCTAACTCAGAACAAAAAGGCAAGATTGATTTAGATAACTATGAACAATTACTGAAAATTAAATGAAAATTATACCAAGGTTTAACCCTTTTCCATATAATTTTGGGATTCTGTCCATATTCTTTCATTCATGCATTTGCTTTCTAGTAATTGTCAGTTTCTATGATGTACTGTAAAATAGTACGCCTTATTGGTGTTTAATATCATACAGTTATATACTTATTTTTAGATAATTTTGATGGTCTAGCAAATAACACAGCCTACATGTAAATGTGTAAGTGACCATTAAATCAGGTGTTGTGGTTTATTATTTACATAACAAATGTATTCTACTCTTGCTGGAACCATCTTGTTTTATATATAAGAATGTCATTAACATTTTTACGAATGCGAAGACAAATATGACATATATTCTTATAAAACCAATCAATTAAACCCACATAAAACACTGGATTCCTTGCAGTGTTAAGAATCTACAGGCATATCAATATACCAGGATTATATATCCACCTGCTTCCATGTGATACAATGGATCATACAATGTAATTAGGACCAACAAATACAATTCACTCTAATATGTCCTCATCCTCTTTGTATAGCCTATAAAAATCCCAGTTACTATACAACTTTATAACAACACACTATATTATACATACTATATATGTAATTGATAATAGTCATGTGTGTATTGTCAAATTGGTCTGCACCTTTGTTAGGAAGATAGTATTACAAAGTTTACAAATTAATATAAATAAATATACTTCTAAAAAAGTATACTTCTTGCACATCTAGTGTCTTCAAAGTTTATACAAACATAAAGAAAAGTATACTTCTTGCACATCAAGTGTCTTTAAGTATACTATAGAAGTATTTATTGCACTTTTGTAATTTTTCAATATCTAAAGTACATCTTGATATTTGTGTTATGTCTTTTAACTATCAACAACAACAATGCTATAATGTATTTCAATGTCTACATGATTAGGTTTATTAAACCTTAGGTCTTCAATTTCCATGGCAAAATTTCCTCAAGTATTCCTCTTTAAATGTTTGTTACCATGGAAATCTCTCCTATAGTCAAACATTTGTGTGTTTATAACCATCATCCTCATATCTGTTACAACATAATGCCACAACAATTGCCACTACTCCAATTAACAGCACCCCTCCTGCCACTGAGCCTACAATAATATATATAGTCCAAACATCTATATCCTTTTCAGCAGATTTTTTCTGACTTGTATTTTCACCCTGTGTTTTGCCAGTAAAATCCACATCACTGTAATCGATTGTTTCATCTTTATTATTTTCTCCGTATGGTATAATCTGATCGTTTTCCAATGTTGGATTAAAAGGTTCAGGGACAATTCCTTGATCGTATGGATCATCAGGATCTATACGGCCTGTCCTACCAAACCAATTGTCTGGGTTTGGTGTTTTCGTGTCCACATAGTTTTTATCTAAAATGTTAAGAAATATATATATATATATATATATATAAATATACATTATATATGTCTGATAGTTTGTTCTCATACCATTTATTACAAACATTTATTGCACATTATTGCAATTTTTTATTTAAAGGGGCATTAGCTGTCAAATTCATATTCACATATTTGACACAAATTCTCATATTTGATGTATAACCTACTAAAACATATATCCAACTTACAAAAAGTCTAAAATAAACAATTTACAATGCATGGACTCGATAATATGTATCAGGATTTCATGTGTAATTTAGTCTAGATGCCATCTAATTAACTATCGAGGTGACCTCTGAAGACTGCAGACAGTTATATAACCAGATATCAACATAAATATAGATATAAATAGAATAGAGAACACGTGCAATTGGCTTTTTGTAGGTCTGTTTGATTTCATATTATAGGTTAAACGAAATTATGTTAATCATCGTTTTTACCTATGTAAGAATGAGTTTTTTTGGATTTAAATAGTCAACCAAATGGTTTACCCGTTTCACTTTCAATGTTGACATTTGTTTCCTTTTAAAAGCTGAACATGCCTTACTCATGTGTAACCCATCTCTAGCTCAGGCGTGAAATAGAAGGTCACATGAGGTCGAATTATTCACTTGCAAGTGAATAATTCATCAGCGATGTTTCTTAAATATTTTGACAAAATTGAACCAAACTGGCTGCTAAAAAATGAATTATTATTTCACTATTTCATTTTCATTAATGATTGAACAAAACAAAAAATCATATTATATTTTTTTATGATCTCGTAGCTAATGCCCCTTTAAGAATACAAAATTGTGATGAATTTATTTTTATTGTTTTTTTTTTTCAACAACTTTTAATCAATTATTGTCCTGCCACTATTTTTGTCAAAGCTGGTTAAAGTTAAGTTGTAGTTCTTCATTAGTTTACTATAGGAACAAACTGTATAAATCAAAGTGTATGATAGCAACTATCATAGGCAATGTGGGGTGTTTTGCAGAGCTGAACCCATCAATTAATTTATTAATTTGTGAAATCCAAATAAGTTAATAAACTAATAATACAATATTTTATAGTCCAGCAAAAGAGGTAAAGTTCTCTTGCTAATGTCTAAATACTAGAAGTATTGACCAAGTCCTTGTCCTTGCTGTTAGAAGTTTCAATCAAATCAAATATTAAAGACCAACTTTACCTCTGGTGTAATTTATGACTGTTCAGTACAATAATTTTACTTGTGAAGAAGCTATAAGATACATTTGTAAAAACCAAAGTCAATGTTCTGCAATATGACCCACTATCACAAAAACAATAACTTTTGAATCCAACACAAACTGAGTCAAAAGATGATGATGGATTGGAGTTCAACATCCAGTGGCAACTAGTACATGCATTTAGGGATGAAAACATGTTAATGTGATATGAATATGAACCCTGCTTTGTACTTAATTGACATGCAGAACAATGTATTCAACATGCTAGTTCACAAGGCAACAATCAGTAGGAAAACATGTCACCTCTACCCTGATACATCATTCTGATTCAAAGACTGACCAGTCTTTGCTCTTAATCCTAAATTCCATATGCTTAGCGGAGAAGCAGCATATGCTTATTCTAAAGTCTTTGGTTTGACCTGGCAACCAAGGCAGTCCTGAGTAAGAGGAACATTTACATTCTGACAGTAGAGGTTTTCGTAAAATTGATTTTTGATACAAAAAATTTTAACAAATGCAGATTAAACAAAAGATTGAAAGGACTAATAGTTGTGTAAAAAATAAAACATTCTAAACAAAATGAAAAACTATCAATCTTTTTATTGACATTTTTAACTATCTTGATCACAAGAAATATAAACCTCACTGACTTGTTTTTTCATAAAAATGTCCCACCAGTTTGAACTAGATAATGGGAGACAACTCTAATTCCTTTTTAATTTAGTATTTACTTTGTATTATTATCACAATTTCTTTATATTTAGTCTATCCAAAAAAAAACAACCACAAATCTTTCAATTTAAACAATGAGAATACCATAACTTTATGAGAAGCTTTATAAGAAGAAAAGTCTTATGACATGGGAACTATATTTTTTTTTTAATTGAAACATAGTAGATGGCTATATCTGGATTCAGAACTATGACATAGGACTACTATGCTAAAACTTTTCAAAAATATAATCTGTAGAAGTCATATGGAGGCACTGATTTTTAAAATTAAGTGTGCATTAACTACTATACTACCCATAACTTCTATATTTCATAAAACATCACTGTTATTAGAATCTGTCTTTCATTTCAATTCTTTGAACATTTAACTTGGTCACTTAGCCCATCCTAAAGTTGGTGTGCCTTCCTGTGTCTAACTTGGTGACTTAGCCCATCCTAAAGTTGGTGTGCCTTCCTGTGTTTAACTTGATGACTTAGCCCATCCTAAAGTTGGTGTGTCTTCCTGTGTCTTGCAGTAATAATCTCTATTACCACAATTATTTTAAATACTTTAGAGCTTAAGAAATTATACAGAACCTTGTCTATTGCTGAAGACCAAAAGTTGACCTCTAGATATGATTTGGTATTTATTGACATTGGATTACATGTCTTGTATACTTATACACATTTCTTTTTATTCAAACATTTACTTATATTCTTATCTTCTTCTTTTGGAGAAGTTAACACAAATTTTGATAATGTTTTTATTCAAGAGATGTGAGAAGAAGAATTTACTACTTTTACTTATACATCTTTCAAATTACCATAAATTTCAGGTTGCATATATGATGTATCTTCTCTATTTTTCTTCTTATTCTTTTTCTTCTTCTTTCTATCCTTCTTATTTTTCTTCTTTTTATCTTTCTTTTTCTTTTTCTTCTTATCTTTTTTGCGCTGTGTATCATCAAAGTCATCATCCCAGTCTGGTGTTGGTTCTGGCCAGAAGGGTATTTTCATTGTTGTTGTTGTTGTTGTAGTGGTTGTGGTTGGAGTTGTTGTAGTTGGTGTTGTAGTTGATGGTTTGGTTGTGGTAGGAGTTGTTGTAGTGGTTGTCGGTGTAGTAGTAGTTGTCGTTGGAGTAGTTGTTGTAGTAGAAGTAGTGGTAGTAGTTGTAGGTGTAGGTATGACTGTCAACCATACATCCACTTGTTTCAAACCAAAATAATTACCAACAAAACAAACATAATGTCCAGCATCTTTCATTGTAACACTGCGTAGAACTAACATCTCCTTATTTTCTAAAATCTGAAATTGAAGGTGTCAGTTTTATTTTCAAATCGTTCATATGTAACCACAAGTAGGGTACATTTATTTGATAATATAATTAATTAATCAGCCTATACATTTTACAGCTCCTTTCTAAATGAATTAATTGCCCTTTTCTGAAAATAAGATACAGATAATTTTTTAATAGCTAAAAATTCTTTTTATCTCTGTAATGTTTATTCAAATTATCATTGGTGCTGTGATCCAGCCAACCTAACATCCAAACATGTAAATATAGATTCCACCACTGCATCAAGGGTGTTACGATAATTCTCCACTCGAGACAATTAAATTTTAATATTTAAAGCGTGAGGCTTTCCCAGCTTTTTAAATAATTAAAATTTAACTGTTTGAGAGGAGAAATATCGTAATACACGAGTTAAAGTGGTGGAATCTGTTTCTCTAATAATTTTCAGACTATATCACAATAGGAAATTCAGAATAAACCATAATTGACGTCATAATTGAATTTCGACCAATCATTTGCAGAGAACAAAGTTTTCTCTTGAGTAGAGAAATATTTTTAGCTGTGGTATAATACTTATACTGGACATTCCTTTAATAATCTTCATTATCTGTCCTAATTCCTATTAATGTCATCATAAACCAAAATTTATTCTTTTTTGAATCACTCACAAATTTTCTGTACAGATAACTTTCCTCAATTAAAAGAGAGGCTGAAGATACCAAAGGGATATTCAAACTCATAAGTCTATGATAAACTGACGTCTTGGCAAAAATATGAAAAATGACCAAAAGACAGTATACAAAACATTGAAAACTAAAGACTGAGCAACATTAACCTCACCAAAAATCTGGAGTGATCTCAGGTGCTACAAAGAATCTCACAAATAAATTGCATTCCTATATTAACTTTGCTTGTTTCACTAAGAATTGGACTGATCATTTGCTGTCATTTGTCATCTAAAGATTACAAAAGATTCCCGTCTTGAAAATGAATGTAAGGGGATTAGGATTGCGGGAATGGGGTATGATGTGCACATAGTGCATACCACTTAAATCTAGCACTGACCTGAACATGCTGAGCCCTAAACCCCTCTATGAATTTGTGAGTCCCTCCTTACCTCCAATCTTTGATCCACAACTGTATATTACCTTAAGCCATTATAATTAAAACTGCTACGCTAATATTGTAAGACAACTTACATCTGATGTTTTACCAATACTTGTCTGTAATCCTGTTTGATTCCTTTTCACCCATTTAATTGTGGCATCAGGATCATTCAAAGGTCGGCAAGTAAATATAGCATCGTCACCTTCATTAACAGTCTGATTTTGAGGTTCTTCTACTTCTAAAGGCCATGTCAGTTCTTAAAATAGAAACAATTTAACTGAAGCTAATGATTTAAGCCAATATAATTACAGCTAGGTGGCCACAGAAGCACTTAACACCTGTTGAAAGTTTTTTTTCATATTTATGTTTCTGAATACGCTTAGAGGATGGCAGTAGCACCTAATGGAATTCAAAACCTCTGAACAGTATAATTTTAGATTTTTCAAAGATTTTTTATTTTCTTGTGTTATTTTTCTTCTCCTGTTATTGAATGCTCTAACATGCATCACTTTACACTGGGAATTTCAAATGAAATAAAAAGTCTCCATTGTTCATTCTATATAACGTATCAAATGAAATTATTTAAGATTTTTTATTAGTACTATACTTTTAATTTTACTTTTTGTTCTTGATGTTTTTTTTTTTTTTTTTTTTTTTTTTTGGGGGGTATTTATGTTTCATTCAATTTTTAGGCCATAACTTTATTTATTACTGTGAATTTTAAATGTATAACTGCTACCAGTGCTGTGAAAGGGAGACAATCAAGCATATTTACAATTTAATTCCTCACCTATTTCTGCGTCCATGAAACATTGATAGCATGTAAGCAAAATGTTTATATTAAAAGGAAACTAAGTAAATACAAATGTTAATTAAAATATTTTAAAATTCATCAAGACTTAAATCTTTTTATAGTCACAGAAATGATGGTCAATATTATATTCAGAAACAATAGTAAATGATGGCCTGATCTTTTTCTTAGCCAAAATACATTTTATTTCAATATCTGGCTATTTTATTTAATTTTTCTTGTTTTCATTAAAAATGGTAAAAAATGAAAATAAATTAGCCTCAACCTCTCTTTCCAGTAGGTTATTCAAAAAAGTACCAAACATAGTTAAGTATTTACATACTCTAGCATGGTTACAAGTTTAACCCTTTCTAGAGAATATTTTGTTTAAAAGCATTAATTTGACTTAAAAATTATAAAAGTCCCAAATCAATACAATATGCCAGAAAGTGTTTTTACTTGTCAGTATATCCTAGATAGAGGGTTACTGTCAGAAAGAACCTATTGTATCTAAAGATCTAAATATTTAAGTCTGAGTAAATTTTTGCTATTCTAATTGTATGTCATTTGGGAACATCTGTTTCAAAAGAAACAAAACACATTCCGATTCAATGCCAGTCACTCTTACAACTACATATCCTATGCATCAATAGCAATTGACCAGCAAATACTAATTTATGAAAGTCTTTGGTTTAAACTAATGACCCATGACTTACAGCCCTTGGGGACCATCATAGATTCAAGAGTGATACATTGATTGATAAAATATTATTGCATAAAGTTTACGTTTCTGAAGACTATTTATGTTTAGGTCATGGTTCTAGAGGCTTCCTCACAAATTTGTTTACAAAACCAAAATGGCGTCCATGACATGTGTTTACTTTTGCACACGTGAAAAATATTTCTGACAAAAGTCAGATTTCTCTAATCAAAAGGATTTATACTTATATTGCAATAAATTATTCAGAAGGAGGTACATTCAGTTTAGATTATATTTCTGATTCTGTGAGCATTTAGAGTTTAATAAAAATTCTCCAAACAGCAACGTATCCTGTCAACTGAGTCTTGTATATTTTATAAATAGATTCAAACCATTTGAAGTAAAAGGGCATCTTATTCACATGACAAAGGAAGACAATGAATAAAGACAACCATTTATTAAGAAACAGTTCCTTTTATTTAGTAAAACGAACTTTTCTTGTCTGCAAGATTGTAAATTCGTAACTTCGGGGTCCATTTTCTGTCAGAAAAACATTGAAAATATCCAATTGTGCATGGTTTTGAACAAAATTTCCTGAATATTCTTATCCTATTTGCCGATATATTGTTATATCCGATATTCGATTACACGATAAAATTAGCATTAAACATATAGGGAAGGGTTTGGTGTTTTGAAATAATATTACAATAGCCAATATATTTGTTTAGCCGATATCCGATTAGGTGGAGTCTACTGTAGTACAAAAATATGGTTGGTAGGTGACTACAATTAATAAATTCTTTTTAACAGAATAAAAGGTGGTTGGTAAATGTTTGAATAACTAATTCACATTTGATGACAAACATAGAACCATTTACGGTACAAGTACTTACTTATGACTGTAACATAGAATGTAAAATTCAGACTGCCGTGGACATTGGTCACTATACATTGGTAATCTCCCTTATCATCAACCTGGGCATCTTTCATTATCAGTGAGTACCGATGCAGCTTTGTCTACAAGAAAGAAATATATCCTGTAAAGAAACTCCTAATACTACAAAGAACATGTTACACCATTGTGGATGTCGTGTACATAGATCCTGTTGGGAAATGACGTGTACAAAAAATCCAATTTAGCACACATTTATCTTGAAGGACGCTCTAAATTCAATGAGAAAAACAGATGGACAGAAGGGCAGACAAAACCTAGGTAAAATAGTATACCCCTCCTTTGAAACAGAGGAATAAAATCAAAGAGCTTAGGAGCTCAGACGGAAAGGACGGCCATCATTTCTATTTTTTTTTTGGGGTATCTTATGATAGTCTTCATACAAAGAATGAGCAAAAGAACAGCTAGAACATGTAGAAAGGTTGACAATATTGAAATTAATTGTTGTTTAATGTATTTCATTTCCTTAGTCAAGAATTCATCATGGAGTCAATTTTGACCAATGGAAAAGATCGGCACCTTCTAAATCAAAATATTTGATTAAAGTTGAAAGTTAATTATCTAAAATTCAATTGAATTCTATCATTTAATAACTTCTACAATATATTTGAATTTTTTTTTGTACCACTGAACTGCAGGCTAGGGTCATTCTCCATTTTTTGTGACAGTGCACTAAGATTTTTAATTAATTACAACTTTCTCAAGAAAGTGAGGACTGAAAAGTCTATTCAGTTTTAAATTTCCATTGATAAAGTTCCCAGTTACAACTCTCATCACAGGGATACATGTACTTACAAAAATCAATCAGATTGATATAAGCTGTGTGCAGCTTGTTTCAAGATCCTACATTTTGATATATGCACATTTCATGAGTAAATATGTTTAAGCTACAAAAAGCAACATTTGAATATTTTATAATGTTTTTACCATTATGCTGGTACACAAAATTTTGTTTAAATGGAAGACTACTTATCATATAATAAATGTCACATTTTAAGTGTTCAGATACATTAACTTTTATTTTGGTGGATATTTACTCATCAATTGAGGTGCTCCTGTATTGGAGGAAGATTCTCAATACAGTTACAGAAAGAATGAAAACTGTCGTTTCTCTCCCCAATCTCATGTATCCCCATTGTTCATTGTTTACCGCGAAAGTTGACCTACAAATTAAAGCATTGATGTTGGAATCATCTACAGCAAACATAATAATGTTTAAATAAACAAATACCGATTTTAAAATCGTACACAATTTCTGTGAATGACTATAACAAGAGTGCACATGCTGAAATGTCTCGCCTTCTTTACTAACCATTGATTTTATGTTGATAGTCCTAAATATAAAGCTTTACTACAAGTAACACATAAACTTAACATGATCCAAGAAAATGAGGTCAAGGTCAGATAAACCAAACGAGAAATACATGTACACCTTACAATCATTCAAAAAACCAAACATAGTTGACCTATTTCTTATAGTCTCTAAGAAACAGTCTTAACCAAGAAAACTTAACATTGACCAATGAACCATGAAAATGAGGTCAAGGTCAGATGAACCATGCCAGACAGACATGTACACCTTACAATCAATGTATGCATTAAATATAGTTGACCTATTGCTTATAGTATATAAGAAACAAACTTGACCAGGAAAACTTAACTTTGACCAATGAACCATGAAAATGAGGTCAAGGTCAGATGATACCTGCCAGACAGACATATACACCTTACAATCCTTCCATACAACAAATATAGTTGATCTATTGCTTATAGTTGAAGAAAAACAGACCAAAACACAAAAACTTAACACTGAGAAATGAACCGTGAAAATGAGGTCAAGGTCAAATAAAACCTGCGAGACTGATATGTACATCATAAAATATTTCTATACACCAAATATAGTTGACCTATTGCATATAGTATTAGAAAAAAAGACCGAAACTCAAAAACTTAACTTTGACCACTGAACCATGAAAATGAGGTCAAGGTCAGATGACACCTACCAGTTGGACATGTACACCTTACAATCACTCCATATACCAAATATAGTAGACCTACTGCTTATGGTATCTGATATATGGACTTGACCACGAAAACTTAACCTTGTTCACTAATCCATGAAATGAGGTCGAGGTCAAATGAAAACTGTCTGACGGGCATGAGGACCTTGCAAGGTACGCACATATTAAATATAGTTATCCTATTACTCATAATAAGAAAGAAATTAACATTACAAAAAATGTTGACTTTCTTTTCAAGTAGTCACTGAACCATGAAAATGAGGTCAAGGACAATGAACATATGACAGACGGAAACTTCGTAACATGAGGCATCTATATACAAAGTATGAAGCATCCAGGTCTTCTAGTTTCTAAAATATAAACCTTTTAAGAAGTTAGCTAACGCCGCCGCCGCCACCGGATGACTATCCCTATGTCGAGCTTTCTGCGACAAAAGTCGCAGGCTCGACAATAATGAGTAAAGGATATCCCTTCTTCTACATAGTGTGGAATTCCAACCATGACGTCACTAGGTTGGATATATTTAGAATATTTCGTAATACTGATTTTTACGGATTGTAAAAGAAACGTAAATAGTGTAAGGGAGAGCTCAAGATACGATAATTTCATGAAAAACAGAAGGGAAATGTGTAAATAAACTGAGATATGTCTAGCCTTTTTGTAATTTTGATAATGCAAATGTTGAAATTAAAATAGCAATACTTTAACATGTAAGTTATGCAAATATTCAAAGTCGATGAACCATGACTGAAGGTACATGGCTAAACAATCTCCATGGAATGAGATGTGCCAATGCTAATACAACTGCATACCAAATACCATTGACTTATTATAAGTCGTTCCCTTTAAACAAACCTAAACACAAATATTAACTTGTAAACTATGTAAAAGTTTCAAAGTCAATGAACCATAATCAGGGATGGGGCTATATAATCTCCATGGAAACGATACTTGCAAATGCCGATACATTTGCATACAAAATATCATTGACTTAACATTAGCAGTTCATCTTAAACTGATCTAATCACAAACTAATACATGTAAACTAAGCAAAAGTTTCAAAGTCAATAGACCATGACTGAGGGGGCGGGGCCAAATATTCTCCATGTAAATGAGATGTGCTAATGCTTATACAACTTAACACCAATTAACATTGGCCTACCACTAATGGTTCCCCTTGAACTGACCTAATCACAAATTAATACATGTTAACTTAGCAAAATTTTCAAAGTCTATAGACCATGACTAAGGGGGCGGAGCCAAATAATCTCCATGGAAATGAGATATGCCGATGCTTATACAACTGCATACCAAATATCATTGACCTACCACTAGTGGTTCCCCATAAATTGACCTAATCACAAACTAATACATGTAAACTATGGAAAGTTTCAAAGTCAATAAACCTTGACTGAGGGGGCAGGGCCAAATAATCTCCATGGTAATGAGATGTGCCAATGCTAGTTCAACTGCATACCAAATATCATTGACCTACCACTAGTGGTTCACCATGAACTAGACCTAATCACAAACTAATACATTGTTGACGCCGCCATCGCCGCCGGAAACAGCATACCTAAGTCTCGCTTTTTGACTTCGTCAAGGCGAGACAAAAAGTGCTTGAAGTTAATCTGTTCATTTGTGTGTCTCCTTCTCATCAATTCAGTATGAAATTTTGAGGTGTTTTTCCAACTATAAAAACAAAATGATTGACGTGAGAAGCTTGGAAGTCTGGCCAACCAAATAGGGAATTGACGGCTTGAAGCCGTCTTTCCCCAAAAATATATATCTGAACACACAAATTGCAAAATAATAAATGTTTGGTCATTCTAGCATTTAGTTGTATAAAGACAACAATCTGCATCTGTTATCAAATGGGTGTTAAACAGGCAACACTCAATCAGCTACTGTTAGTGCATGAGTTAAGTCAAGTGTGCACATGCTGAAATGTCTCACTTGCTTTACATAATGTGATTGAACTTATGTTGGGAGTGTGTAATATGAAGGGTTTACTACAAGTGTCACATAAACCTTACATCAATGTAAATGAGGTCAAGGTTAGGTCCAGTCAGAGGATAGACAAACATGTACACCTTACAATCATTCCATACACAAAATATAGTTGACCTACTGCTTATAGTAATTGATAAACTAACCAAACCACAAAAACAGAACATTGTCCAAAATGTCATGGTCAGATGAAACCTCCCAAGTAGAC
The DNA here is from genome assembly GCA_017311375.1 of Mytilus coruscus. Taxonomy (NCBI): domain Eukaryota; kingdom Metazoa; phylum Mollusca; class Bivalvia; order Mytilida; family Mytilidae; genus Mytilus; species Mytilus coruscus. The sequence goes on from CM029596.1 coordinate 17,696,329, forward strand.
ATCATACCATACCATACACCAATTGCAGCTAATCTATTGCTTGTAGTATCTGAGAAACAGACCAAACCACCAAAAAAATAAATATTGACCAATGAACCAAATGAAGAAAATTAGGTCAAGGTCAAATGAACCTGCCTGTCGGACATGTACTCTTTACAATCATTCTATAGACCAAATATAGTTGACCTATTGCTTATGGTACCTGAGATGGGACTTGACCACGAAAACTTAACCTTGATCACTGATCCATGTCAGGTGAACCTTGTCTGACATGTAGACCTTGCAAGGATCCAAACATAGTTTATCCTTTTACTCAAAATAAGTGAGTATTTCACATGACAAAATAAATGGGGAATGTGTCCATGGGACACAGATGATGCCCTCACTTGCATAAAACATTGTAAAGGGACATAACTTAAGAATGGTAAAAGCGAAGTTGACCAAATTTGTACTTGATCTGAGTTTTGTTGTAATAAGCATTGCGTATAAGTTTCATAACATTTTTGGTTGAGGCAAACTAAAGTTAAAGAACGGAAACGAAAAATTCAGCAATTTTTCCATTTTGAAGGGGCATAACTCTAGAACGGTAAAAGTGACTCCACCAAAATTCAAGCTTGATCTGTGTTTTGTGGTAATAAGCATTGTGTATAAGTTTCATAACATTTAAATGAGGCAAACTAAAGTGAGAGAACGGAAACGAAAAATTTTGCAATTTTTCCATTTGTAAAAGGGGCAAAACTCTAGAACGGTAAAAATTACGCCACCAAATTTCAAACTTGATCTGTGTTTTGTGGTAATAAGCATTGTGTATAAGTTTCATAAAATTTAGTTGAGACAAACTAAAGTTAGAGAACGGAAACCAATTTTGGGATGTATATGCGTACGGACGGACGGACGGACGTACATACGGACAAGGGTAAAACTTAATGCCCCCTCCGCTATGACAGGGGCATAAAAAATCAATAAGTATTTTTCAAACAGTCGCTGAACCATGGAAACGAGATCAAAGACAAAGGATGTATAACAGACTGAAACTTTGTAATATCAGCCACCTACATGCAAGGTATGAAGAATCCAGGTCTACCACCTTCTGAAATATAAAGCTTATACAAATAGTTTAAGATTTCACCGCCTCATGATTCTAATTCTTATGTCTGTCCTATAACTCTTGTGACAGGAGAGACAAAAACCTTTAAGATCTGGTTATACAGAATTGTTTTTTTTTTAAATTTACAACAAATTCTTGGTACCATGAAAGCTGCCATATGAGTGAATTCTTGCAATACCACCATTTCTTATTTCCAATAAATATTAACTACAGGTAGTTAGGTTACCTAGCTGAGCAGTAAGGCAGGTCCTTTCTTTTTGGGGAATAAAAAGAAATAGATCTTTAACATATGAAATCATTATAAAATTACATTGATATACAGAGTTGACCAAGTTGGCTCATATAGCACTTTAGTATCCATGTTTTGTCTTTTATCTATTTTACCACTCGATACCTTCTTTTGAGTTTTTTTTCCCTACCTTAATTACATTGAATCAATACAAGTTTATATAAAAGCTTTTATATAAATGTAACATAATACGTTGATACAGCCTCATGTTGATGGTATATGTTGACACTAATTGAATAAATTATTCCTGGCAGTTCATGATAGCAGTTCTCTCCAAACAGCAGAGTATCACACCAAAAACATGATTACATACTAAAACCAAATCAACACACCTACAACTTCTGTACTTCTGCATAATTAAATGTTAAATGCTGTGTTAGTCTGAATGTATCATTTATGTAAATACTTTCACTCTTTTAGAAACTTTAAGCATAACCCATTTATAAACTTTTTCTTAATTTATTCACAAGGTAAGATCTGAAAATGGAAGGGTTCTAGAAATCTTCCCCATTATTCAGTTTAAGAATTCAATTAACCTTCAAATTTTATTTTGCAAGTTTTGGTACCTGGTTTCTTCTATCACCTTACTAAAAGTTCCCAAAAAGTTTAACAGTAAACCAAAATCTCAACCAGCCATTTAACATTGACCCAAAAACAAGCCAAAGGGTAAATTTATGTAAAACATGACATCCATTCCAATATCCATTCAAATTTGTAATTTCAACAGAAAATTAGGGGGTGGGGCAGACAGTTTTTTGCAGATTAACTATTCATTTTCATCTGCTGCTATGCATGCTTTATTTGGCTTTAACTGAGCACACTATCAAAATTAGCTTTGTTATTAAATGTTTTCAACGTCTTGACTTGAACTACAAAAATGTACATGTGTTTCATCTAAAAATTTTGTTTTTCTCTAAATAATACCTTTGATCTTTTCTTATCATCAAAAATTCGTCCATCTTTATACCATTTAATGGATGGTTTAGGGTTGCCATTCACACCACAAGTTAATTTAACATCATTTCCTTCATTCTTGGTTACAATGGAATCACGCTGTGCTGGTCTGGATTTTGGTTTCCAACTTGGTGATGAATCTGAAAAAATAAAATCAATAATCATATTAATCATGTTTGTAAATATTCTCTTTTTGTGTAAATTTCAGCACTGATTTCAAATTTTTGGTTTGTGTTTTAAAGAAGAATGGGTCAACAACCATTTTTGTCTTAAAGTATAAAAGACTGCCATTGGTAGTACAAACAAAGTATGATGATAACTAATGGTCAATAGCAGCAAGGATTTGTATAGTGAGAAGGATTGGAATCTCGTGGACTATTGAATTGCCTGTATTGAAATAAGCTGAGTATGATGAGATTTTGCGAGATTTACCGTGATGCATCTCGTTTGTCGTTTTCGTCCACCATTAAAAGTTTAATTTATGTCATTTCAAGATAAACTCGGCGTTTTGTAAGTATAATATAACAAAATTACATGATGTGATACTTTTAAGTGTAACTTTATGACAGTTCTGATTCAAAAAATGTTTATATCTTTACAAAACACATTATCTGCATCTAAATTTACTATGCATTTTATCTGTTGGTCATCGTAATAATCCCACCCAAATAGGCGGTCCAAACCACAACTTTAATCTCAATCTCCTCCTTCATAATAAGGATTTGTGTTGAGAAACTTAAATTTTATGAAATAAATGTGTGTGGTGCGTGCATATTATAAACTATATTGTGTAAGGAGCTTTCGTTATTGTTATTTTAATGGTTATTTCAGACCAACCGTCAAAAATCGTCAGCGTCAGTGCAAAAAGGGTGGCCTGATAAAATATCAATAATATGCCACAATTGGTCGATTTCAACAATAAAACGTAATTATATCAATTTATTATAGTTTATTTGTTGTACTTTCTAAAACATTTGCTTGCAAAATGATAACGTGTGATATTATCATATTTTTAAAATACCGCTACGGTTGCTAGATGCATCCAAATGTCGTTATTATGGGCGGGACCAAATTAACATAAATAAACTTCCTGTAATCCCTCGAACGTGATGAAAAATGTTTAGAATACATAGTTTGCATCTGTCATTTCATGGACATTTACACCAAAAGGTATTGTTTTTTCCTTTAGAATTGATATGAAAATGTACTGGGAAATTCCTTTATGCCTTCAAGGGTTTACAGAACCCTGCTTCAGCACCACATCAACCAGGAACATATATATATGTTAGATATACTGTTCCCAGCATCAACTGAGTATATCATAGTCATACTGCACACAGGTCATAGCATATTTTGGCAGTAGTATAAAGTGAAAATAGAGGACACTATTATTTTACAAGTTAAAGGCGTGTTCTTACTATCGTATTTATATTAAGACTGTCCATCTCTCCAATCTTTGGTATACCTCAGGCCTGTAACAAAGGTAACAGGAGATAGTTACATTTGTACATGTGTATATGTGCTTAAAAGTGTGGGGATAAGGGTACGATTTCAGTCCGACTAATTCAGTTAATGCAATAAAAAATATATATTGCCGTCTTCAGGATAAATCACAAGCGCTCGTCCCAGGCCTGTACAATTTTTCTGAGGCTTAACCTGCCCAAATGAATAAAAAGAAATTTTATGAAAGACTAATTTTCAGGCTTTGTTGTCAAAAGGTGTTCCACGATACACAAAATCTCTTCACACTCATAAATAAAAACCGAAAAGAAAAGAACGGTCCATGCACATGTATGGAGAATTTGAAAGTAAAATTAGGCACTTCATCAAGGAGCAGTTATAAAATCTCATCTCACTACTAAAACTCTTCATACTGTCAGGACTCTTGGGTATCTGGGTTCATCATTTGAAATATAAAGAAATACCAAAATAGTCAAAAATTTTATGTTGTCAGATCATGGTCAAACATTTGATATTCTTGGGATGGCTACATGTCTAAAGTACATAATTAATCCTTGTTACCCCAATACAATCAACGGTTGTGTACTTGTATACATGTAGGATGCATAATGTGCCAATGCGGACTTTAAAATTCTAAACTTTTCTGACCAGACTCCATATTCTACATAAATTCATGTCTTGTATTTTATTATATTTGTGATGTATTATGAACTGTGTTATTTTGTTAATGTTCATGTATACCATCAACCCTATGATAACTGGATTAATTTCAATAAAATACATATCCCAGCATTATTACATGTACAGTGAACATGTAAATTACATCTGTTTAAACAGTAACAGATTATACATACATGTTACCAAGCAGTGACGAGTGCCCAATTATTTGTTTTAAATTCCTGCAAAATTCTCTAAATGTTATTTGATAAAACATAATTATTTTGCTTTTATATATGGACAGCTAGGAGAGCAGCCTGTGTATAACTGTTTAACATCACATTTGCATTAAGTTTTTTACTTTCAGATGTAAAAGATATTTTGTGTTTTAATAGTACATCTCTCTGAAGACAATAGTTGGTTATGGCTGTGGATAATAATCAGGTAACTACATTATTAAATATATATAATAATACTGATACCAGAATTACTTTAAAATCATTATTTTCACAATTTACGCAAGAATCATACCAGTGTGCCACATCTCTTAATATTTTTACAGAAATTCTTAGTGAAATTCTAGCTAGCTTTGACAGCTTTCAGCACTAGTACTAGTACTGCCACAAAATGTAATTTTAGATTCTTATTCGTTTTAATTCGTAGTAGGCAGGTGTATTTTGTTTTACATGTAATGTTTTATTTTTTTTGCTTTGAAATTAAATGGATTAAATTATAATTATTCAGGAAACCCTAATTATATTTTAGTCTTACATGTCTTACAAAAAAAATGTTTGCTTTTCAGGATACCAAAGTTAAAGAAAGGAGACGTGTTTCATTGTAGTGAAAGTGCAAGAAATAACACCATATTCTGACTTACAAAATGATCACTCATACTGCAGGCAATACAGGGAAAGGCATCAAACCAAGCCTATAGAAGACATACATTTGTAGAATGTATTTTCTATGAAGTACACGTCGCAGAGGATACTTTATATAATAAAAAATCAAATACAAATTGTGTCAGCTCCTTTGACAAACTTAAGACAGAAGTTAACCAGAGTATGAAATCACCATTATTAATATGTAAAATCCAACCAGTGACTATATATTTATTCAAATAGTGTCATGAATGGAATTTAAAAAGGACATGGAAAATTAACATGTTTTAATATTGCTTTGTGTGTGTGAATAAAATTTGTCAGCAAGAACAAACTTCTTTTATTACAAGACATCCAGAATACATGGTGTCTTCATAGCAGGTATCAGCATTTCTGTGGTTGGGTGTTCCCAGATAGTTTAGTTTGTAACAGTGTTCCATTTTTTCGTCTTTCATGTTTGGTTCATAAGGAATGTAAAATAATATTTCATGTGGGTATAAAAATAAGGAGATGTGGTACGATTGCTATTAAGACAACTATCAGGAGATCAAAGGACAAGGATGTAAACAAAGACAGGTCAGTGTTCACTAAGATAGGTTTTCTAGATAGGTACTTTTTGAAAGTTGATAACCAATTGATTTATTGGGTCAATGGAATGAGGGTGGGGTGATGTGGGAATGAATATTTTAGCTTGGTGAGAATTAGTAGAAGAAAAATGTTGCCCGTTCAAGATGAAAATGAATAAGCTGCTGCATTTCTGCCTCACATTACGCATGAAAATTATGTAAAAAGTGAAAATGAAGCTATGCGACATAAACAATCTGAGCAACAGATAAAATGAAATAATATTGACTACTTGTGAATAATCTGTCCAAGAGAAATCCTCCTGCCTTACCCCTAAAATGAAATGATTGTCCTCTTATATATTGCTCTTAATGCTTATAAAAATGTCAAATATTTACCAATATAAAACAAGATGTATGAATGCCAATGAGACAACTATACATAAAATTCTCTTGAAAACTGTATGCTTTCCTCCAACTGTCAATGCTCTTGTGATACATGTAGTTGGGTCAGTTTCATATACTCAAGCTGCGAAAATAAATTATTGTTTTGACCTTCTCTTTGAGGTTATCTTAAACATCATAAAGATGTGTTGGGCAACTCACATTACGATCAAAAGGAAAACAACAACATAACGATAATTTTCGGCAACTGCCAAATGTAAACGACTATCAAAGTTTATTTTCCAGCTTGGGGAGGTCCTCAATATGACATACTCAGAAGGAATCGTGATATCTTTGCGAATTAACACAAAATAATGACCAAAGATGTTTAAACAAACTAAACCTAACTATAAACAAGTCAGAAATAATTATCTTGCAATACACGCCGTTCAACCGGATATTTAGTATAAATTTATTTACGCAACATCTTAAGATACCGCGAGATTCCAATCCTTCTCACTATACAAATCCTTGATAGCAGGCTCATCATAATTAAACAAGTGGAAAAAAATAAGGGCATTGTAAGATTTTCTTAAGATGACCCTTGTAATTTTATAAACATGGGATGAAAGGTTGACAAAGTACTGTGTGTGTATCTGTTGTGTTCTATGAAAGGTTGACAAAGTGCTGTGTGTGTATATTGTGTTCTATGAAAGGTTGACAAAGTACTGTGTGTGTATCTGTTGTGTTCTATGAAAGGTTGACAAAGTGCTGTGTATGTATATTGTGTTCTATGAAAGGTTGACAAAGTGTTGTGTGTGTATCTGTTGTGTTCTATGAAAGGTTGACAAAGTGCTGTGCGTGTATCTGTTGTGTTCTATGAAAGGTTGACAAAGTGCTGTGCGTGTATCTGTTGTGTTCTATGAAAGGTTGACAAAGTGCTGTGTGTGTATCTGTTGTGTTCTATGAAAGGTTGACAAAGTGCTGTTTGTGTATCCGTTGTGTTATATGAAAGGTTGACAAAGTACTGTGTGTGTATCTGTTGTGTTCTATGGAAGGTTGATTCTACAGTTGTATGTTGATTGTGTACCAATGATCTGAGCAAGTGCTGTTTGTGTATCTATTTTGTTCTATGAAAGGTTGACACTACATGTTGTATGTTGCTTGTGTACCAATGATCTGAACAAGTGCTGTTTGTGTATCTATTGTTTTATGAAGGTTGACACTGCACAGTGTATGCTGTTTGTTCACCTCAGTCTAAGCAAGTGATGTTTGTGTATTTATTGTGTTCTATAAAAAGGTTGACACTACAGGTTTATATATTATTTGTGTACCAATGATTTGAACAAGTGCTGTTTGTGTATCTATTTTGTTCTATGAAAGGTTGACACTACATGCTGCATGTTGTTTGTGTACCAATGATCTGAGCTAGTGCTGTTTGTGTATCTATTGTGTTTTATGAAAGGTTGACACTACACGTTGTATGTAACAATGTTTGTGTATCTATTGTGTTCTAAGAAAGGTTGACACTACATGTTGTGTGTTGTAGGTGTACCAATGATTTGAGCAGGTGCTGTTTGTGTATCTATTGTGTTCTATGAAAGGTTGACACTACATGTTGTATGTTGTTTGTGTACCAATGATCTGAGCAAGTGCTGTTTGTGTATCTATTGTGTTCTATGAAAGGTTGACACTACATGTTGTATGTTATTTGTGTACCAATGATCTGAGCAAGTGCTGTTTGAGTATCTGTTGTGTTCTATGAAAGGTTGACACAACTTGTTGTGTACTATTTGTGTACAAATGATCTTAGCAAGTGCTGTTTGTGTATCTATTGTGTTCTATGAAAGGTTGACACTACATGTTGTATGTAACAATGTTTGTGTATCTATTGTGTTCTATGAAAGTTTGACACTACACGTTGTATGCTGTTTGTTCAACTCTGGTCTGAGCAAGTGCTGATTTTGTATATGGTATGTTCTATGAAAGTATAGTTTGTTTACTTTTTGCCTCTATTTTCATGTTGTTTGTGTATGTTTTTTGTCTTTGTACATTTGTTTTGTATCTTATTTGGTTGACAAAGACTTGTTTAAAAAAGATTTTTTTCATGTTTTGTCATAATGTAGTTATATTATACTTTTTTCCCAAAAAAAATAAAAATAAAATTACAGGTTGTGAAAAATTGACACAAGATATATAGATCATACAGCATTACATTTCTAAGCAACTGTTGTTTGTTAACTGTTCTTTGGTGTTTTTTTAACTGTTTTTTGTTGGTCTGACCAAGTGCTGAGTGTTAAAGGTTATTGTTTTGTTCAGTTCTGAGCAAGTGTTGTTTTGTTCTGAGTAAGTGTTGTTTGTTTACTGTTTTGTTTGTATTGGTTTTTTTTCTTGGTTTTTTTTTTCTGGTCTGAACAAGTGTTGTTTGTTTACTGATGTTTTTCATTGTTCTTTTTTTTCTGAGCAAGCGTTTTGTTTGTTTAATGTTTTTTATTGTTCTGTTCTAGTCTGAGCAAGTGTTTTTGTTTACTGTTTTTTTCTTGTTCTGTTTTGGTCTGAGCAAGTGTTGCTTGTTAACTGTTGTTTTTCAAATGTTTTGTATTGATCTGTTCTGAGCAAGTGTTGTTTGTTTACTGTTGTTTTTTTAAATGTTTTGTGTAATTCTGTTCTGAGCACTTGTTGTTTGTTTACTGTTTTCCGTGAATGTTTATGTATCGATTGTTGTATGTTTAAAGTTATATGTCAGAGTGGTATTGTAATCTGTAATAAATTGTATGAACATCTAGGTACATTCATCTTATAAAACATGTAATCATCTTAAAGGATAAGGCGGCATTCAAAATCAATAATTCATCTTTTTTCATTTAATTCATTGAGTATATGTTTTACTTAGAAATTGTGTAATCAGAAACTTCTTTTACTTCTAACAACGATATTCATCATAATTCAATAGAATAATCTGTATTTCTCTGTAGTTGTCCATTCTTCCCTTATTTAAACATTTCTATTTTAATCAGGAAATGCAAAGAGTAAAAACATCAAAAGGAAACAAAGGTAAAAGAAATGTCAAATCAATATACTGATAAAAACAAAAGATGTAAGAAGCGGATTAACAAAGCTTCCTTATAAGTACACTTGCAAAATTGTTAACTGAAGTGCTAAAGCCATATAATGCACTCTTTTTTCGACTGCAAATAATTTTTTTTTTAGTTAAATCAACATGAAGCACGCCATAGCAATATTTCAAACTCCAGCCCATTTCCAAATCTTTCCAAATAGCCAAATTTATTCAACAATAAAATAAATCTTACCAACTGTTCACAAAAACCTCACAGAATGATTCCAATTTATGAGAAAATGAGATAAACAGCATATGATTTTCATTTGACCGGCATGTATATGCATGTTTATTCTTTTAGAGAAGTGAAATACCTTTTTATTTAGTGCCTTAAGACTAACTTACGTATTAAGTATTGGAAATCATATTTTTGAAATATCTTAATTATATACATATCTAAATGTATATGGCACTAATAGTTATATTAAACTGCCTAGGATGTTAGAATCAAAGTCTCCTCTTTGCTGTCTTATCCAAAGCATATCGCAACAAAAATGAAGTAATAATGACAAATTATTTTCCATTCCATTTACAATTAATAAATTTTGCATTGGCAAACATCCCAATGTGAAGAAATGGCAATCATCCCCATGTGTAGAAATGACAAACATTCCCATGTGTAGAAATGACAAACATTCCCATGTGTAGAAATGGCAAACATCTCAATGTGTAGAAATGACAAACATTCCCATGTGTAGAAATGACAAACATTCCCATGTGTAGAAATGGCAAATGTCTCAATGTGTAGAAATGGCAAACATCTCAATGTGTAGAAATGTGTAGAAATGACAAACATTCCCATGTGTAGAAATGGCAAATGTCTCAATGTGTAGAAATGGCAAACATCTCAATGTGTAGAAATGACAAACATTCCCATGTGTAGAAATGACAAACATTCCCATGTGTAGAAATGGCAAATGTCTCAATGTGTAGAAATGGCAAACATCTCAATGTGTAGAAATGGCAAACATCCCAATTTTGATCATCAATTGACAAAATGACATCATTCTTTTTAGCCATTTTACACAAGTTACAATTGTTGTTTCAGTCCCTATTCCTATCAGTCCTGTGTTCATTTTTCTCAATAAAGAAGATCAAAATATCAAATGACAACAGTAAGCTAAAAAATAAGACATATAACAGCCTACATAAAAGCTGCTGCACACAGATCATACAATTACCTTCATTTTCATGCTTTTCATCTGTAAATGTTTATAAAAACTGATTCATTTCTATGACAATTTATACAAAAGCACACAATCAGTTCAAATTGGTTAAGCTATACATGTTGTAGTTCAAAAGTGTGTTTACCCTAAAATTACAAAAAACTAATATTTGTGTGTTTCTTACTTTAGAAAACAAACAAATCTAAAATAATAAAGATTGCAAATAGAAATTGTATAGTGTTCTCTAACATGCAATATCCAACCTAAGTTTTCCAATAAATATTATCAATTTTGACTTATCTTTTGAGAACAGGCTTTTATAAATCAATTTTGTTATTTACCAATTTTCTAAAACATGGATATATAGTCTGCTATAAACTGCAGAAAAAAGCTGGTATTTCACAGTTCATTATCACCTTACATCAAACTGTTTAAAGCTTTTAATAACAGGTATCATATAGTTTAATTATATTCTAAGCCAAACATAATGAAGAATTACATTGTTCTTGATTTAGAAAATAAAATGTCATAAATTTGGTTTCCGTGGGAATTCAATTTGCTTCCAAATTAGTATGGATATTTGGAGAAATATTTTTTAATTTAAAGGAGTTTTCATACAAAATTTAGTTAAGTTGTATAAATGAGTTTTCCAGGTTCAGTCGTTTAGAAAATTAAGTTATATAAAGAATGTTCATTGAATATCTATCTCCAATCCCCAACAGATCCAATCAACCTACAAAAACAATTACATATAGAATTGACCAACTAGGGACTTTAACTATAAAAATTCTGTTTTTACAAAAAATGTGTTTAATTAAGGTGACTCTCTCATGATTGATCAGTTAAACTAGGGTCCTGAAGAACTTTGAGGACTGGATTAATCATATCTTGTCTGAAGTACCAATCTGATTACTGAGATCTTTAGGGGTATATATCAATAAGACAGCAACCCAATAACTCAAATTCATGTTTCCTGTGTAATAACATTTCTCTGTTTAGTCATTAGTTATTTCTAGGTTACAATACAAAACAAACAACTGTATTGCTGCCACCTCTACCAATAGATAAACAAAGAGAAACAAAACAAATAAATAAACCTGCAACATCTTATGATATAAACACATTAGGAGGTCCCAAACAGGGATTATTTAGGCAAACACTTCAACTTCAATGTGCATATCTCATTAAAATTCTACTATCAATTGTTTTCATAACACAGTATGCATGTGTATGCAACTGTTGCATAAAATCAAATGCATATGTTAAACTAGTGAAGAAATCTGCATTAAGAAATGCAAGGTATGATAGCAGTTGTTCTTATCATGAAACAGATAACTGGTACAATCAAACTGTGACTAATTTAACAGAAGACATTTATCAAGGCTTTTACATGAACATCTGGCAACATTTAATGTGAGATTTATCAGTAATGTAGTGTTGATGTACTCAGCAGGGCCCTTTATACAACAGCTTTTTAAGCTTTTAATGAATATTGCACAATGAAATTTTAATTTAAAAAACATGGTGTGCTGTCCCATTTAATGCTTATATCTTGAGAGTTAAACCATTGTGCATACAAAGTTTTTTAGCTACCATGAAAAGCTGAATTTTAGCTGTTACCTTTCTTTATACTTGGTTTTGGAAATGATGGTTTACATCTCAAATAAATATTAATGTATACTATTTAAATTTACATGTATTTCATTTTACTATTTTGATAAAGGTTAAAACATTTTAAAAATATTTGGTGAGGAATGCATGTATACCATAAATGAGGACTACACAAAGAACAGAATAAGGCAAACTACCTATACTCTTCCCCCAACCCCTCAAAAAAAAAAAAATCAGACTCTATAAACCCAAAGAACAAACAATCAGACTCAAGAAGGGCAAGCTATCTTTAAACCCAAAGAACAAACTATCAGACCCAAGGATTGATTGATTCATTGCACTATTGACTACACATGTGGGCAGCTAACTTTTATTGCTGAAGTAAACTGTAGTTGCCAGAGATAACAACAAATCTTCAGCAGGAAAAATGGCAATCCAACGCACCTGACAGGTGTGGGTTCCAACTGACCTCAGTGTTGACAAGTTATAGTGATACAGTAGATGAACTACTTAGACCATACCACCACCTAGGCCCCTAAATTCATAGAAGGTAAGCATATCTATTAACAGAAAGAACAGAACAGAAACAGACTGAAATATGGAAACCAAGACACACTTCTGGACTTCTAAACACTAAAAACATCATCTCTTTTTATAATATTCATGATGCATGCTGACAAACTGTACTTTGAAGAGATATGAAGAGTTTGGTATATAGTTTGCTTAATATATCAGATTAAAGAACCTTAGTGAGCGAGCTCACATACCCCACGTCCCCACATTGTCATTGGAGAAATAAAATAAGTGTAAGAAAAAAAAATTGAATCATAATTTCCTGTCAATATGCACATCTACATAGTATGTCCTTATTATCTACAAAGTTTCATGAAATTCTGTTATGTGGTTTCAGAGGAGTTGCGATGACAAACTGTTGCAGAAGAACATTGAAGCAAAAAAGTTCAAAGGGGCGTAACTCCTAGAAAAAAAATTGAATCGTAATTTCCTGTCGATATGCACATCTACATAGTATGTCCTTATAATCTAAAAAGGTTTCATGAAATTCTGTTGTGTGGTTTCAGAGGAGTTGCAATGACAAACTGCTGCAGTAGTACATTAAAGCTAATAAGTTCAAAGGGGCGCAACTCTAGAAAAAAAAATTGAATCATAATTTCCTGTCAATATGCACATCTACATAGTATGTCCTTATTATCTAAAAAGGTTTCATGAAATTCTGTAGTGTGGTTTCAGAGGAGTTGTGATGACAAACTGTTGCAGAAGTACATTGAAGCAAATAAGTTCAAAGGGGTGCAACTCCTAGAAAAAAAAATGGCATCGTAATTTCCTGTCGATATGCACATCTACATAGTATGGCCTTATTATCTACAAAGGTTTCATGAAATTCTGTTGTGTGGTTTCAGAGGAGTTGTGATGACAAACTGTTGCAGTAGTACATTGAAGCAAATAAGTTCAAAGGGGTGTAACTCCTACAAAAAAAATTGAATCGTAATTTCTTGTCGATATGCACATCTACACAGTATGTCCTTATTATCTAAAAAGGTTTCATGAAATTCTGTTGTGTGGTTTCAGAGGAGTTGCGATCACAAACTGTTGCAGTAGTACATTGAAGCAAATAAGTTCAAAGGCGTAACTCCTAGAAAAAAATTGAATTGTAATTTCCTGTAGATATGCACAACTACATAGTATGTCCTTATTATCTAAAAGGTTTCATAAAATTCTGTTGTGTGGTTTGAGAGGAGTTGCGATGACAAGAAACAGGACTGACGGACTGACGGACTGACAGACGGACGGACAGACAGACAGACGGATGGGTCAAAAACATTATACCCTCCGCAACTTTGTTGCATGGGGTATAAATATATTCTTACTGGTTTTAATTTGGAATGGGAGGGTGGGAGGATTTTTACTCACTCTGTGTCAATATACAGTCCAATCTGAAGTTAACAACCATTTAAGGCTATATAAAATAAATTGTTTACTTTTTTACTTAACATGTTTGGTACTACATATCCTCATTGTGTTTGGTAATTACATCAGAAATTTGGTTTTTTTTTATAATTTATAACAATTTTACCCTTGATTTGTGGGATGATGGACATTTTCTCTCAGACTGATTCTATCTAGTATATATCATTTATTGTTAATCAACAGAGTATGGCAACAGATCTACTTATATAACATTTCATCAAAAAACTTTCAGTGCTTTTAAAACTAATAAAAGAGGATTCCCAAAGGGTAAAACCATTAATGGTCAGGAAAAACAATACCGAAGAACAAAGGGAAACTACTTTTGAATCTAAAAGGTCTATTTTCCCTGAACAATAATCAAATTTCTCAATTGATGAAATTGTTTTGCCCATTAGATTGAAAGGAACTTAATTCATTGAAGTATTTTCCAAACTAAACACATAAGTCTACAAATCAGATCTCAACAATAGGCTGTTCAAATGACAGCAAACTAGGTTACTCTTACATTTATAAGTGTCATCGTGACCTATTTTGTCATGAGAAACAACATATGAAATTTGAAAAATACTGGATCAAGCATTCTCAAGTTATCGCATAAAATCGGCATAAAATGTCATTTTCCAATCAATCAAGGACTATAACCTTGGATTGGAACAAGTGAAAATCATCAATATTCAACTTTACCTCTATTATTGAAATATAATACAACTAATTGAAATTAAAAACTATTGGTTAAATGGTTAACAAGCTATTGCATTGAAAGGAAATAAAGTGCCATTTCCCAATCAAGGGATATAACCTATGAACAATAAAAGCATAAAACTGTCCATATTGAACTTGACCTCCATTTTATCATAAGGAACAACATATACAAAAATTTGAAAAGCATTGGATGAAGTGTTTTCAAGTATTAGTAATGGAAACAACAAAGTGTGCCTTTCTCCAAACAATCAGGGACCATTTCAACCACTAAAAATGGATTTCTGTCAGAAAACATACTTAAAATTTGTAGACTGTCTAAATCTTTCCAGCTAGGCTAGGTTCTGGATAAAACAGGAATTATGTTTTCCTATACTTTTTACTAACCTTATTTCTGACTGATATATAAAGTTTCATTTTTCTTATGCTAAACAATGTAGGATCATATCAATTTTCATGGAAATACATGTTTAAGTGACCCAAATAGCTTCACACCTAATTATAACTCCCACTTTTCATGCACATAAAATTTCTTCTGGAACATTCTTTCATTTAAAGCATATCTTGACCCACAGAAATGGAAAGTGCATGACCTTTTTGTGTGACTTGAAAGTATAAATAGTAGAGTTTATAGTATACATCTTTTGATTTTCCCCCTATAAATTTTATATAAATCAGAATTTTTTCTGAAAAAGTACTTCTTTCCTTATTTCTATGAAAGTTTTCATACACAATTGTTTCTTATGCCTTTTGTCACATAATTTTATCCTTGTGATTCCTCATGACATAGCTTTAACTGTACTTTAAAATTTTTAATAATATTTTTTTTAAAAGTCATCCTAACAAAAATCCCAAAGTATATGATTACTATCATGACTATGTACAATCTTTATATACACCAATAGGAAAACCCTTATCTATCCTCTCTAATATCTACCTTAGAGTTACCTGAGAACAGATGCTCAGTTTCTTTAGGATGATAGATATTTCTACAACATTAACATTGATCCATACTCAGTTATAATTTACATAAGAAATAAACAAACAACAGGGCTTGTATATTTCAATCATATACAAGGAGGCAGACCTTGCAGACCTTGCAGATGTGAAACATTAATGGGTATAACATTCTGAAGGGCAGAGACCCTCTCAATGAAAAGTCAGTTATCAGCTGTACCAAAAAATGAAGCAGTTTTTGTACCTTCACTTAATTTTTCTTCACAACTGTTTCAATTTGGCATTGATTATTGGAACTAGTTACTAGAACAAAGTACATCTTTACAAGGCAATTGCATCCTAAATAAAAATATTCAAACAGTGACTTAATACATTAATTCACCAATGGCATACGCCAAACGATAGTCATCAGTGTTGTTGGGTTACAAGTTGAATATTTTTCTATATTTGAATTCAAGGATTAGTTTTTCTTTTATTTATACATGGATTATTTATACAATGTAAATAAGTATACAATGCTAGTAATTATATCTTTTTTTACAGGTTTAAACTTTTTTTAACAAATTTTGTAGACAATGTGGACATAATTGTTTGAAAGCACAGTTGCCTAGTTTACAGTGTTTGAAAGCACAGTTGCCTAGTTTATAGTGTTTGAAAGCACAGTTGCCTAGTTTATATATAATACTATAACTAGGTCAACTACAAAATGTTTCTTTAAATCACTAGTAATATAGTTGGCTACAAAGAGGGGCCGTACTTAATTTGAAAGCACATAAATACTACAAACAGAAATGGATTCTGTTGAAAAGTTAACCCTAGGAAGCACATCCCTAGCAATAATATTACATAACAAAGTTCTATAAATTTCTGTAAATCATTAATTTGTTTGTTTAGTTATTAAAAAAAATGATGTCTGATTTTCTGCTAATATTTCTGTAACACTATAATGAAATAAAATGAAATAAAAGTAACAACCCAATCCCAACATTTATATATAATGAAACACCTGAAAATAATATCATGTAAATGCCAAATCTTAATTTAGAACCAAGATAGTCATATGTTACAACACAAATTATATTTTGGCACAAAACCAATCCTATTTTTTTTTACATTTGTCTGTTTGCATGAAAATTGGATCTATATCTCACCTCATAAAAACTAAAAAGTAAAACATTCACAGAAAGTTTGTCTCACTTACGTTTTTGTGATAAAATTCCTGTCAAACTAATTATTACCATCAAAGAAAACAAGTATAGATCAGATAACTTCAGATCCATGTTGGAATGCCTGTACTGGTATCCTGTTGATGTTAGAGCTGGCTATAAAACTACCATTGGTGTTCTTATGGAATAATTGTACCTGCAAACATAAGTGAAAACATGCTATTTACAAACAGTTTGTTCCTTCTGAAATTGTGCTATACAAAAAATATTCTAAGACCCCGTTTACACTTGTCACTAGAGGCTCTCAAGAACCTGTGTCGCCCACCTGTATCTACTGTGTTTTTGGAAATCATGTAAAATAAGGTTAAAATCATAATAAATAGTATTAGATACCCTAATAATGATTGAGGCCAAGTTTGGTTTAATTTGGCCCAGTATTTAAATTAAAAGCAGGTCATCCTATTTTAGTCTTACAATAGTTACTGAAGACCACTTATCATTATTTAAATTAGTTTAAGTCATGACCATTTGAAATTGTTTTTTTTTTACAATTTTCCCTTTGACTTCTATAGTAAACCCCTATGTTCTCTTTTGAGCCATGGCGGCCATGTTGGTTGGATGACAGGGTCATTAGATATATTTTTCAATCAAGATACCCTATTGAAAATTCTGGCTAAGTTTAATTCTATTTGGCCCAGTAGATTAAGTGGAGAAGATTTTTGTAAAAGATTACAAAAATTTACGAAAAATTACTATAAAGGGCAATAACTCCTTATGGGGTCAATTGACAATTTTGGTCATAATGACTTATTTGAACATTGCTGAACATTATTGTTGTTTACAATTTATCTCTATCTTTAATAATATTTAAGATAATAACCAATAAATTGCTTTGCCGAGCACAGCTGGATAAGACCACAGAGGTCCAACCCTAAACAGTTGGGGCAAAAATGGACACAATATTCACGCTTGATACATGTCTGAATTTGGATTGTAATTAAATATTTGACACATAATAGGTTTCTGACACAGAATAATTCCTAAACTGTTGGGACCATAACCCCCAAAATCAATCCCAATTTCCTTTTGTGGTTATAAACCTCGTGTTAAAATTTCATGGATTTCTATTCACTTATACTAAAGTTATTGTCTGGAAATCAACTGTCTTCGGACGACGACGACGACGTGATACCAATATACGACTGCAAAAATTTTTTGCGGTCGTATAAAAACTGCAAAATTTCCTTAAAATAACAAATTCAGAGGCAGCAACCCAACAACGGGTTGTCTGATTCATTGAAAATTTTAGGGCAGATAGATCTAAACCTGATGAACATTTTACCCATATCAGATTTGCTCTAAATGCTGTAGTTTCAAAGATATAAGCCAAAACTGCATTTTACCCCTGCGTTCTATTTTTAGCCATGTCGGCCATGTTGGTTGGCAGGCGGGGTCATCGGACACATTTTTAAAACTAGATACCTAATGATGATTATGTTCAAGTTTGGTAAAATTTGTCCCAGTAGTTTCAGAGAAGAAAATTTTTGTAAAAGATTACAAAAATTTACGAAAAATTGTAAAAATTGACTATAAAGGGCAATAACTCCTTAAGTGGTCAATTGACAAGTTTGGTCATGTTGACTTATTTGTAGATCTTACTTTGCTAAACATTATTGCTGTTTACAGTTTATTTTTATCTATAACAATATTCAAGATAATAACCAAAAACTGCAAAATTTCATTAAAATTACCAATTCAGGGGCAGCAACTCAACAACGGGTTGTCTGATTCATCTGAAAATTTCAGGGCTGACAGATCTCAACCTGATAAACACTTATACCCAGCATCAGATTTGCTCTAAATGCTTTAGTTTCAGTGATATATGCCAAAAACTGCATTTTACCCCTATGTTCTATTTTAAGCCATGTTGGCCATGTTGGTTGGCAGTCGGGGTCACATTTTTTAAACTAGATACCCTAATGATGATTGTGGCCAAGTTTGGTTAAATTTGGCCCAGTAGTTTCAGAGAAGATTTTTGTAAAAGTTAACGGACGACAACGGACGCCAAGTGATGAGAAAAGCTCACTTGGCCCATTGGGCCAGGTGAGCTAAAACAAGATCGATCTTTCTGAGATTGATCTTAAAAAGACTGATCTTTAGTCTGATGTAAACGGGAAAGATTGATCTTCAATCTGACTTAAAATCTCCACCTCCAGAGATGGTTTGAAAAAGATTGATCTTATTTGAATTGATCTTTCTTTAAGTGTAAACGCTTAGATCGATTGCGATTGATCTTTCTTTAAGTGAATGTTATATTTAAATATGAAAATAAAATCTACACATTTTTGGTGGCAAAAACACATGTGTTTAAAAAAGATGGATGGGGTAAGAACAGTAAATATAGATTCCGCCATTTTGGATAATTCTTCTGAATCGATAAATTCTATTTCTTTGCTGCAAATCCTCATCTTCAAATGCATTGACCTTTCATTTATAACTGATAGTCTTCTCACATTTCTTTGTTTAATGAATTTTGACGTGCGAACCAAAAAGATAATTAATAACTGCATACGAAATTCCAATGATCCAACTATTTTCCACTGTGTGATTGTCCGTGCGAGATGCACTTGTTATCATACAATTCTATTTTTATGATTATTTGTTTACGAAATGTAAAGTAATCAGGTCAGACAGGTTCTTTTTATGTTGCAGTGAATACGCACTAGATTAAATAAGAACGATCTCGATCAATCTTGCTTGTGCAAATGTAAACCCGAACTGGTCTTTTTCAAGATCAATTCAAATAAAGATCTATTCAATTTCGTACAAGTGTAAACGGGGTCTAAGAAGGATGTGTTCAAGAAAGATATTTTTTGGTTCTATTTCATTTTTCCTGACATCATTATTAAGCTCTGTAATTTCTATCCAAATTTAAACCTGTAGAGATCACTCAACTTGTTATATCCTAAATGTGTCTGCTTTTTTTTACAGATTATTGAAATTGTCTGATATTTTAATTAATAAAAAAATACTCCATAAATCCGGCTGTAAGTTTTCTCTTTAGAATTGTTTCACAATTTCTTCATGTTGGTGCCTTTTACAGCCAACAAATTATACTGTTCATGTTTTTTATCATTTTTGAATGCCTTCCAGTGAGTTTTGATCATTTACATCCTCATATTTTGGTCTTTATGGATAGTTGTCTCACTGACAATCATAAAACAACTTAAAAATATTTATTTAGTTTTATACTCCAAGGTAAGGTCCATCAAAAAATAGCACATCTACAGGGTCCTGTTCAGACTTCTACCATAGGCAAAGTCTCATTTTACAAGGTAAGCATGGTAAGGTCCATTAAAAGATCACACATCTACAGGTCATTGTTTGGACTTCTACAATCAGCAAAGTCTCATACTTCAAGGTCATTTCCACCAAACAGACTACTTATAGACCATCACAGAGCTTGTTTTGGTTTTGGCTGGATGTTAGATTTGTATATGAAATGTAGTAGTAAAATTTAAAATTGAGAATGGAAACGGGGAATGTGTCAAAGAGACAACAACTCGACCAATGAGCAAAAACAGCCCAAGGCCACCAATGGGTCTTCAACACAGCGAGAAAATTCCACACCCAAAACAATAATATATACTAGTTCAGTGACTGTCACGTTGAAATAGTTTTTTAAACAGCTGAACCTTTTTAGAACTCTGTCAGTAATGTACAATATTTACATGATGAAAGTTGGACAATCCCACAACATTAAACTTTTATTAAGTTCAATACCTGGCTAAGTTCCATAACACAAACTTATCTTTATGTACAACCAAGCACAGACTTTATGGTATTTCAATATTTTCCCAAGTCAGTAGTAATCAGATTGGCACTTCAAACTTGGGAGATAGCAATTAGAACACTATTTTAGATTTCTAGGTAATTTGCCAGTATTATTTATGATCTTTTTTCAGTGTAAAACTTCCTCCAAAGCACACCTTCCAAATGCCAACCAAAAAGTAATTATTGCTTTATATGGTGTCATTCTGCTAGGAGTTATAACTTATTGATCGTTTTATTTGTTCATGTAAAAGAGAAGTTATCCCTTATTATATAACAACATTCATCTAATCAAATTACTCATCAATAGTTAAAAGATTTACTTCTTACATTTATTTTTAAATACATGGGACAAAAGGAGCTAAAATTTTGCATTTTTATAAAACTTCATAATCCTCAAATAACACTGAAAAACTAGGTTAACATCCTAGCATATTTTAAATCAAAAGTTCTGAAAATGTAAACTTAAAGTCAGATTAAATACAAATTTAAAATATAGTGTTAATCGTTTGAATATTTCATGAAACATTTATCCAACCCATACATATCTAGTTGATGTACATACAATTTATTGATAATTGCTTATCTTCAAGAGAAAAATATCAAATGGCCAATCCAATTTAAAAGTTAGCAGCCAAGCAGATAAGGCAAATAACCTCCTCAACAAATAAACAAAATACCACTCATTTCTATAGAATACAGATTCCAGTAAATTTAAAGGACCAAATCACAGACAGAATTATTTAAAATTATACAGATTCAAAGCATCCTTAAATTAACACATGAATTATTTTTTTTCCTAAATGACCAAACTTCCTAAATAATGTATGTCAGGGGCGGATCCAGCCATTTTAAAAAGGGGGGGTTCCCACTATATGTCCCCATTCAAATGCATTGATCGTCCAAAAAAAGGGGTTCCAACCCCCGGAACCCCCCCTCTGGATCCGCCACTGTATGTGATATTATATATGGCATTACACTATTCCCAGATAATACACAGAAAAACTCCCTGCATTCAAATTTTGAAAAAAAGGATTATCATCAAACCAGGCAGACTGTTATCCATTCGTTTGATGTGTTTGAACTTTTGATTTTGCCATTTGATTGGGGACTTTCCTTTTTGAATTTTCCTCGGAGTTCAGTATTTTTGTGATTTTACTTTCCCTAGAGAAAGTATTGAATGGTGGATGGATAGGGTGTGTAGCTAAATGATAATTCTCTAACTTGTGACAAAAAATGCAATGTCAATGCTGGAAGTATTCTGCATTAATGCAAAGTATATTTAACAAAAGTTGTACTTTTAATCTTTCAAGTTTTTAATGTTTATTTCCTAAAAAGTTGTATAGTGGTCAGTGATCAATCTGATCTGAACTTTAAATGGATGAAATCTAACTAATTAAGCAAGTAAGAAATCCCTTAAGCTTTCAAAATTACATAAAGTACACATTAAAAGTTTGCCCAGATATTATTTTTATATTGAAGACAAAGACTGGCAGATGTATATTTCAGCTGCCAGGGGGTAATCTGCTCATGTCATCTCCTTATCATATACATGATCAACTGGACATAGGCCAAATTATGTGGTGTTGATGTATCTTTAATTAATTGTAACAAAAAGGTAGAAAGATCAAAGAAAAAAATAACTTGTCTTTCTTTCAATCACATTCAACTTAAACTTTGGTAAAATTTCTAAACACCTTAATTTGTTTCATATCAAAATATAGATAGTCATTCTATTTACAATAACCTCAGAAGAGATATGACTGATTATATCAAAAAATATCCCAGTTTTGTTAATTTAAACAGAAATGATCTTTTTACATGGATCATGAGTAATGAAGATAGCAGTTTTTTTATCTATTTTATGTGCATACCTTCACAAAGGCCTGCAACTTAGAAAATCAGAAAATTAGTTAAATACTCTAATAGATAGCAAAATTATCTCCCCTTGACCACTGACCCTTTCCTCAAGCATTTGAACTTTTATTTTATGTTTCTTTAATCACTCTGTAATGTTTATGTCATGTTGTTATTAATGTTATGCTCTTAATGGGCCCTTTAATTTGGAAAATAAAAAATATTGTATTGTATTGTATTGTATTGGACTTAATATTTCAATACATATCCAAGTTTTTTTAAGTTTATTTTTTTTCCTGATCCATGAAGAACCAAGTTATCAAAATTTCATAATACTGCAATGTAGGATTAACCACAATGTTCTGGCGTTAATCAATGAGTTAAACTAGATCTATTCACTCACATCTTAAGTTTGTGGGTAAGGTGGTACATCTGTAATAAGTAAACACATCAATAAACACTTTCTGGTTTTGTATCTTAAACAACCATCCTCTAATGTTATATGTTATCAAGGTCTAATATGAGTTGCTATAGTGTTTATATTGGGTTTGAAAGTTGGCCAGGAAAAATATGTCAATCTAAAAAATAAACAGCTCAAAGATTCGATCAACAGGAAGTGCTTGTAGCCAATCACAGTAAAATATTCCTAACTATGTTTATCAAATAATAATCATACAAATGTGCATTTATATCATGGTAGCCCAATATATATAACAAAAAGTTTACTTAACACTTGAAAAACGCATGGTAAAGAATTCCATCATGCAGACATGAATTAGGAGAGGGGTCTCATATTACATCTCAATCTTTTTTTTCTGTTTGTTAACTTTTGTCATGATATAGATTTTTGGTTAAAAAATAAGCCCTAAAGGTCTTAAATTTCTCTTCTGATAATTTGTTTCACATTTCATTATCCTATGGGCCTTGTATGAGTTTTGCACACTGCTGAATGTTGTAGTGACCTGAAGTTGCATACATCCTTCTCCTTAAATCTTTGGTGGATAGCTGTTGTATTGGCATTCATACCACATCTCCTTACTTTTATGATAATCTTTTGTGGATAGTTGTCTTATTGGCATTTATACCACATTTCCTTATCTATGTAAAAATCTTTGGTAGTTGGTGGATAGTTGTTTTTCTTTGGCATTTTTATACCACAATACCTTTTTTTTGTAATAATCTTTGGTAGTTGGTGGATAGTTGTTTTCTTTGGCATTTTATACCACAATACCTTTTTTGTAATAATCTTTGGTAGTTGGTGGATAGTTGTTTTTTGGCATTTTATACCACAATACCTTTTTTGTAATAATCTTTGGTAGTTGGTGGATAGTTGTTTTTTTTTGGCATTTTTATACCACAATACCTTTTTTTTGTAATAATCTTTGGTAGTTGGTGGATAGTTGTTTTTTTTTGGCATTTTTATACCACAATACCTTTTTTTTGTAATAATCTTTGGTAGTTGGTGGATAGTTGTTTTTTTGGCATTTTATACCACAATACCTTTTTTGTAATAATCTTTGGTAGTTGGTGGATAGTTGTTTTTTTGGCATTTTTATACCACAATACCTTTTTTTTGTAATAATCTTTGGTGGATAGTTGTCTTATTGGCATTCATATCACATCTTCTTTTTTTTGTAATAATTTTTGGTGGATAGTTGTTGTATTAGCATTCATACCACATATCCTAATTTTTGTTAAAATGGGAGATAACTCTAGTATCAAAAGATCAAACATCTGACAAATTATCATAGATACTCACACAATTAAGATGAAATATTATCTTCTTGTGTAGCCATCTTCAAACGATTCTGTAAAGATAAATTTACCAATAAATAACAGATTAAGTGTCCAAAGTAAGGAAGTGTAATAAACTTTAATTTACAGACACACTTAAAGTCATTCTAAATTAGTCCCACTAGACATCAAAAGTAATCCTAACATCCATTCTCAAATCTACTGCTCAGCTTACACTCTTTCTTGATATCTTTCTTAAATTACAGATAATATCTCAGAAAGTGTAGTATTGATATAACTACTCCATACACACCATATGTCATAATGTATTCAGCAGATAAGATGAAAAATATATGTATCTACATGAAAAAATAAATAAGAATCAAAATGATACATATAAAGCTTTTACATCTAAAGGCATGCAAATCTTGTAATAAACTAAATATTCATTATATCTATCCACAGTTTCATAGTCACCATGCTCCCTGGATGAGGAGAAACAGTAAACAGATTGAAGTTTGACTATGTAAGTCTTCATGGCCCCCAAATAATCCATATAAGACATCCTGGCTAAGGGCCTGAGCTGTGACCCTCAGGTGTTATCTTTTCCACCCTTGCTACAGACCTGAGTTGTGAACCTCATGTGATATCTTTTCCTCCCTTGCTACAGACCTAAGTTATGAACTTCAGGTGATATCTTTTCCACCCTTGCTACAGACCTGAGTTGTGAACCTCAGGTGATCTTTTCCACCCTTGCTACAGACCTGAGTTGTGAACCTCAGGTGATATCTTTTCCTCCCTTGCTACAGACCTGAGTTGTGAACCTCAGGTGATATCTTTTCCTCCCTTGCTACAGACCTAAGTTATGAACTTCAGGTGATATCTTTTCCACCCTTGCTACAGACCTGAGTTGTGAACCTCAGGTGACATCTTTTCCTCCCTTGCTACAGACCTGAGTTGTGAACCTCAGGTGATATCTTTTCCATCCTTGCTACAGACCCGAGTTGTGAACCTCAGGTGATATCTTTTCCACCCTTGCTACAGACCCGAGTTGTGAACCTCAGGTGATATCTTTTCCATCCTTGCTACAGACCCGAGTTGTGAACCTCAGGTGATATCTTTTCTACCCTTGCTACAGACCTGAGCTGTGACCCTCAGGTGATATCTTTTCTACCCTAGGTACAGACCTGAGCTGTGACCCTCAGGTGATATCTTTTCTACCCTAGCTACAGACCTGAGCTTGGACCCTCAGGTGATATCTTTTCTACCCTTGCTACAGACCTGAGCTGTGACCCTCAGGTGATGTATTTTCTACCCTAGCAACAGACCTGAGCTATGACCCTCAGGTGATATCTTTTCTACCCTTGCTACAGATCGGAGTTGTGAACCTCAGGTGATATCTTTTCCACCCTTGCATCACACTAACTGTAACAAATTATTTCATATCATACTGAATCATATGTACTCCATGGAATTCCTTTATCATCATAAACCTACAAGCAATGATAAATGAAAACTTAGTCATGTAAACATGATTATCATGGGTAAAGGTGCTTCCATCAAAAACATGATGGTTTCTGTTATTTACTTCAATGTTAACATATGAGATCAAACAGATAAGTTTCCATGGTAACTTATTGATGGTTAGGTTAAAGATGTTGATTGAGTAACTAAAATAATATTCATCTTCCCTACAGACAGGGCAATCACAAAATCTGCTTCAAATCAATGTATATTTTTGTAACACTGACCTATATTGAGATATTTTCAATGTGACAGCAACCTAACATAATTGGCATATAAACCAATAAAGTCTTGTCCTCCTGGGTTCACTTAATTACAGATATCTGTAATTGATGTTTACACAACTTAAATGAAGCCAATAGTCCTCTCCGGCTCCTGTGATATACATTTACCTGGCTGGCCTCTCCAACTCCAGGATATACATTTACCTGACTAAATGCTATGTTTTCAATAGAAAACATAAATGGAGAATGAATGTGTCCATGGGACACAGACAATGCGCCCGTTTGCATATAACGTTATAAGGGGACATAACTCAAGAACGGTAAAAGTGACGCCACCAAAATTTGAACTTGATCTGAGGTTTGTGGTAATAAGCATTGTGTATAAGTTTCATAACATTTGGTTGAGACAAACTTAAGTTAGAGAACAGAGTTGAAAAATTCTGCAATTTTTCAATTTATAAAGGGGCATCAATCTAGAACAGTAAAAGTGATGCCACCTAAATTCAAACTTGATCTGTGTTTTGTGGTAATAAACATTGTGTATAAGTTTTACAACATTTGGTTGAGGCAAACTAAAGTTAAAGAACGGAAACCAATTTCCCAGAGTATGTACGTACAGGCGGATGTTCAGACAAACAAGGGAAACACTTAATGCCCCTCTGCTACGGCGAGGGCAAAGTTACCTGTATGGCAAAGGAGGGAGCCAAGGTAGCCAAAACTTCACAACAAGATATGCAAAGTTACCGGTATGGTAAAGTTGGGAGCCAAGGTAGCCAGAACTTCACATTAAGAATGGCAGTTACCTCTAAGGCAAAAGAGTACACCAAAACACCCAAACATTCATAGCAACTGAATAGCAAAGTTACCTGCAAGTCAAAGGAATTAACTATGATACTCAAACCTTCCTATCAACCATTGCAAAGTTATTTATATGCCAAAGGACAGAATCAAGTCAACAATACCTTCTAAAGAGTGACAAAATTAATTGTAAGGCAAAGGAATTAACAAAGATATGCAAACCTTCCTAGCAACCATTGCAAAATAAGCTGTATGTCGAAGGACAGAACCAAGGGTAACAAACCTCTACATGAGTGGCATTTTTACCTGTATGGCAAAAAAGTGAACTAAGATACCCAAACCTTCATAGCAAAGTTACTTGTAAGGCAAATGACAGAACAATAACAAAGTTACCAGTATGTCAAAGGACAGAACCATGTCAACCAAACCTTCAAAGAGTGGCAAATTTACCTGTATGTCAGAGGACAGAACCATGTCAACCAAACCTTCAATGAGTGGCAAATTTACCTGTATGTCAAAGGACAGAACCATGTCAACCAAAACTTAAATGAGTGGCAAATTTACCAATATGTCAAAGGACAGAATCATGTCAACCAAAACTTAAATGAGTGGCAAATTTACCTGTATGTCAAAGGACAGAACCATGTCAACCAAAACTTAAAAAGAGTGGCAAATTTACCTGTATGTCAAAGGACAGAACCATGTCAACCAAAACTTAAAAGAGTGGCAAATTTACCTGTATGTGTCAACTAAACCTTCAATGAGTGGCAAATTTACCTGTATGTCAAAGGAGAGAAAACCAAACCTTCAATGAGTGGCAAATTTACCTGTATGTCAAAGGACAGAACCATGTCAACCAAACCTTCAATGAGTGGCAAATTTACCTGTATGTCAAAGGACAGAACCATGTCAACCAAACCTTCAATGAGTGGCAAATGTACCTGTATGTCAAAGGACAGAACCAAGTCAATCAAAACTTCACATGAGTGGCAAAAATAACCTGTTTGTTTGAGGAGTGAACCGAGATAAACAAACCTTCATAGCAAACATTGCAAAGTTACCTGTATGGCAAAGGAGTGAACCAAAGTGGTGAGTATATGTACACATCCACCCCATGACAAACATATTATCAATACAATATGGTACCGAATGTCCACATGATATAGGCCTATAGGATGGAGAGTTGTCTCATTGGCACTCATACCACATCTTCTTATATCTATCTATACTTCATTTATATTTTTGCAACCAACTTCAATGCATTGTTAATTGTAAAATTGAGAATGGAAACAGGGAATGTGTCGCAGAGACAACAATCCAACCAAAGAGCAGAAAATAGCCCAAGGCCACAAATGGGTCTTCAATACAGCGAGAAAATCCTGCACCCTGAGGAGGGCTTCCACTGGCCCCTAAACAATAATGTATACTAGTTCAGCATAAATGGACGTCACACTAAACTCCAAAACATATAAATCAGCCAAAATTTAAAAAACATCCAAGACTAAAAAAGGCTAGAGGTTCCTGACTTGGGACAGGTGCAAAAATGCGGCAGCATGAATGTTAATTGTATATTATTTTCCCAACTTCTTTCTATTTTTGCAATTATCCTTTTTTTTATCTAATTGCACTATCATACCAAGAAACTGCCATCTTCACATTAAGTAAGATAAATCTGGAATTGACATGTATATTTTGCAGTACATAAGTGTATCTACCAGGTTATATAATTCTCTGTAAGAATTCATTATCTATATATATAATCTATGTGTTCATACTGACTTACACATTTACTGACTGTTTTATTTTCTTACTTAAACAGTGAATGTTTACTTCCAACATATCTGATATATCAAACAACTGTCCTGTTACAATAGTTTCTGTTCCACCTAAATGATTTAGATTTCTTGCTTTCTTATGTATGTGTGATCCCCTTTGCTCTAATTATTTATTTCAAGGTGGAGGAAGTTTATCAATTCTCTCCTGATAGAATGTCGATTTATCAATCATTCTCTTCATGGCTGATTTAACTTATGTATTTGATTTAAATTGAAATATTTTCACTAAAAAGGAAGTTTGGGTAAAGAAATATTGGTGATCGAGTTTCTCCCTTTCTGGAAAAGAATAACTTCACTAGAAATTGGTACTAACTGACAGAGCCATTCTCTCTAAAATGTTATAGAATCCATGCAATATTAAGTAATTAGTATAATTAATGGCTTAATTTTCTACTGACCATACATCTATCGCATGCAATTATTTTCCAGTGGCGGTCAACTTTTTATACATTTAGGACATTTTCCTATGAAATATCAAAGCAAATCGAGATAAAACCTTGAGGCTCAGACTGTTACCATTCTATGATCTTTTAAAATAAATATCCTTCACAGGAGAAGTGAGCAACTACACTTCCCATGAAATTTTCTAATTCAAAGGTCATTTTAATTCTGTAAAATGTAGAATGAACACTTTATCTGCAACTTAATATCAGACAAGGGCAGCTTGAATATATTCAAGCATTGCAAAAAAAGTGTTGAAAACTGAAGTTTTTCTGAAAAAAAAATGGGCAGGTATGGTAAAAGTATATACTTTGTGTCTTTGTCTTGTCAGAAAATATCACTCAACCAGATGGTTTATCTCTAGAATCCTTAGTCAATACGGCACCACATAACATAAATATACAAAAAATCTCTGAATTATTGCACAGTAAGCTTTTTTTTCCACATGAAGAGGAAGATATCTTTGAATACATTTCACATTTTGACCAAAATTATAGGTAACACTGGGTGAAGCATTATAAAAACGTGGCATGCAAACAAGGGGAAAATTGTATATATTAAAATGGACTTTGGACCTAGTCATACTAATATGTTAGTTCTTTATCTCTGAGGAGTTAAAAGCTTCAGAAAATCTGTAAAAAGATATACCACAGGATTTTTTTTGTTTTGTGGAAATTACATGCACAAATAAATAAGAAAATAAATAACTGGAGGGTCAACAAGGGCTCCTTCTGAGAATATAAGGCTTAATTTGAAGTATCTTTAGAAACACCTCAAATGAACCATTTTTAATATGTAGGACAAAGGGTGCTCCCAAATTATAGATTGTGAACAATGGACAAATTTAAACAGATTGACAGACTAAATGACTAAAGACAGATAAAGGGGGGTCAAAGGGACCTGCCCCCTTTATGGAGCTACATATTTGGTTAATGCATATAGATATAGGAAGATGTGGTGTGAGTGCCAATGAGACAACTCTCCATCCAAATAACAATTTATAAAAGTAAACCATTATAGGTCAATGTACAGCCTTCAACACGAAGCCTTGGCTCACACCGAAAAACAAGCTATAAAGGGCCCCAAAATTACTAGTGTAAAACCATTCAAACGGGAAAACCAACAGTCAAGTCTATATAAAAAACGAGAAACGAGAAACACGTATAAATTACATAAACAAACGACAACTACTGTACATCAGATTCCTGACTTAGGACAGGTGCAAACAGACTTTTTACTTGTTCCACTAATAATGTCATGTATTCACCATAAACAGAAATTACCATGAAACAGATGACAGTAAGATTTCAGAGAGTCAGCTGCCAGAGATGGCTACAATGTATAAACCGTGTCATTATTTACCATGAAACAGATGACAGTGAGATTTATATTAGAGTCAGCTGCCAGAGATGGCTACAATGTATAAACCATATGTCATTATTTACCATGAAACAGATGACAGTGAGATTTCAGAGTCAGCTGCCACAGATGGCTACAATGTATAAACCGTGTCATTATTTACCATGAAACAGATGACAGTGAGATTTCAGAGAGTCAGCTGCCAGAGATGGCTACAATGTATAAACAGTGTCATTATTTACCATGAAACAGAGGACAGTGAGATTTCAGAGAGTCAGCTGCCAGAGATGGCTACAATGTATAAACCGTGTCATTATTTACCATGAAACAGATGACAGTGAGATTTCAGAGAGTCAGCTGCCAGAGATGGCTACAATGTATAAACCGTGTCATTATTTACCATGAAACAGATGACAGTGAGATTTCAGAGAGTCAGCTGCCAGAGATGGCTACAATGTATAAACAGTGTCATTATTAACCATGAAACAGAGGACAGTGAGATTTCAGAGAGTCAGCTGCCAGAGATGGCTACAATGTATAAACAGTGTCATTATTTGACACTCTACATCATTCTTAAACAGATAATTCTGGCACTTATCAATTCTATGTGACAAAATTCTACCTATTGTCAAGCAAAATAGACTGTTGTTAAGCCTTTCACTGCTATCTGAATGACCAATTCTACAATAGGTTAAATCCTGACTAAATTTGTACAGTCATTATTATAGATTACACTGACATGTGTTGATTATAACCAGACTTTAAGAAAGGACACTACAATCTAATTATCTAAAACTCCATTAAAACTAATGTCAACCAATAAGTCTTATGTTTCCCTATATAAACACATGAATTTATTTCAATTATCTAACTTTGATGTCATGGCAGGTATAGATATAACAGGATATTTTACTCTCTTTCGCTGTTTAATTAACTTTATCATATGGCATGTTGCCTCCTGCCAATAATTTCTGCCCAAATATCTGATGACTAAAAGTAAACCTACAAATGTATCATCTGCCTCAGTACAATAGTATTCTAAATAATGTCACTTAGAAACATGCCTTAATGTGTAATCTTACATTAATCTTATGAATTTTCACACAAGTTATAATGACAAACTAGTGTTTACTATTATTAACAGAAAAAAATATATTCCTTCATTTAATTGCATTTTTTAAATTCTTGTATATAACCAGATAAGATTCTATAATTGTTAATAAAGAATATAAGTACTTACTTTAGATCATGTAACTAGATTTATTTTCTTCTGTTCAAGAAAATCTTAATCCATTAACTGTTTATATCATCCTAGAAATGAAGATTAATCCAGATGTTAAAATTCACACTTGAACCAATCAATCTCTTTCTCTTCTTTGTTAGAAGATTGGCTGAATTAACTAATAATATTTCCTGTAGTGAAAAAAAAATCTATTTTTCTTCTCTTTGACAAAATAATGTGGTGTAACAGTTTTCCTTTGCTATAAAGGGTGTATAAATATTTGTGTGAAAAATCTGCAAACAAATATTGACCCTGAAAGAAACCAAACTAACTTGATTAATGAACTGTTTACCTAACTGTGGAAAAATACCCACAAATGTTTGTGTGTATGCATCATTCCAAAATCTTTAGAGTGCAGTTGCCATAGAAACTGATAACAAGGTACTCTACACACAATGATTGATGCTAACCTGCTGTGATTTTTGAAGTTTTATCAATTTGTGATAATTTTCCTTATCCCCTTGACCTGGCTTGACCTTTATTGATAATCAATGATAGAAATTTTTTGTCTCTAAAAGTTCTTAAAAATAATGAATTCATAAAACAAGAAACCAAATAGCAATTAAAAATCAATATAGTTTTCATTCATTTCAATGACAAAACATTCTTTCAAACTTCCCCCTTTTTTAATTTACATAATAGCTGCTTTTATTCATACCAAATGGAATGCATTCCCTTGTAAATATGCCCTATACTGTGATAAATATTAATTTTATAAAACATTTATGGATATTGATATTTCACATAAATAGGTAAGAGCTTATTTATTATTTAAATAAGAAATTTGACAAAACATTTGCTGGTCTTTTTTTCTGTTTTCACAAAAGAAATATAGTGTGTAGTTTTTATGAAAAATTACATACTGCTTACCAAAATTTAAGTCATAAAACCAAAATACAATTCCATTCCTAAACAAAGATATTTGTTTTTGATATAAGCAGATCAATGTTTAATCCTCTATTCAATAATCTTCCTTCTATTTTTAAATTTGACTAGCTTTACTCTTTTCTGACATGTAACATTTGTAACAATCGTCACAGTAAACAAATTACAGAATTTTTGGGGAAATATATTATTTATTTACTATAAATTTTCAAACTTTGACCAACAAAAGGTCATTATAGCCATACCCTTTTAAAATATAAATATATTTTCAGAGTAAAAAAATATAAGCATTGATCAGGGAATAGAGACAATTACCAAAATACAGAAACAAGCCTAACAAAATATAACCTTAGCAACCTATCAGGTTTTCATCTTTTAATGACAAATCCTAGTTTTAAAGCATCTCAGGACAAGGTTAATTTGATGTGAATGTGAACCTTGCTTTGTACTAGAACACAATGAGCCAGATTCTTAATGAGCTAGTTTACAAGGCAGTCCTTGTGATGGCATGTCACCTTGCTTTGTCACATTGTTCAGATTCAGTGGCAACCAGTCTTTACTCCTAAATCCTCCATGTGAAACGAAGTAGCAGCAAATACCAAATATAAAGTCTTTGGTTTTACCACCCCCCTAGCCTGGTTATTTGGAGATATTTGACATTACAGATAAGTACATTTTGTTATGAGTAATAATGTTCAGTGATATGCCCTGAAAAGTAGTAGAAACCTAATAAAGAAGTCTAGGAAACTGGCAATTACTGAACATATACGTCAGTAAAACATAGAAACCAACGTATTTACTATGTAAACCTAGAATTATTACCTCAAATAGACGGTATCCGGTTAAGTTTTGTAGACTAGACATTAAATTACAAATTACAACACAACAAGTTTTCTTTTACAGCAATTTTTTTGTAAGATTTTGTTATTTTTGTTACTTGTCCTGTAACGTAATTGCCACAATTTTTCTTGTAGCATCTTCCTTGAAATAAATTGGATATTTTCCTTACTTGTCTAACATAATCACTGAATGATATGTAAAGAAACAGACTAGAAATGTTCTTTCCATTTTTATAACTCAATCAGTGCTCCAGTGAAGCCAACAAAATTTCTTTCACCAGAAAGGATCAAGTATTACTGTTTCACAGGCAAATAACAAGTGTTTTGGGAAACTCATTGAAAATAAATCAAACTTGATGAAGCAGAAAAATGCTGACTGCCTTTATTCTTTTATCAACGCAAAATGTAATTTTATTTTAGTAAAATATAACATACAGCATTTAAAAAGCCTTAAAACTTAAAAAAATGTTAAAGCAGAAGCTATAAAAATGTATTTGTAAGGAGTTTCAAAATTACCACTAAGAATAGTGGTGGACTTGTACGGGTTAATACAAGTATGGGTATGCATTTGATTAATATCTCCTTTTAATATGCTTGAAAGTTTCAAGATGGTATACTCATCCCATATATATATATATAATGTCAACTAAAATTTTAGCCAATTAACATTTTTCCCTCATCTTTTTTGTTTTGTTTACTGTCAAATCAGTTTACTGTATAATCCTTCTTTGGAAAACTCATTTTCAGATATAGTGAAATTATAAGTGATATGATAACATTTTTGCATATTATTTCTTTGATGGTAATAACCCTGGTTAAATTGAGAATGAATAAACATCATGCTAGGAAAGCCTAAATTTAGCCCCAAAAAATGGGACTTTGTAATATCATAACTAAAACACAAATATTTACGATATAAAATATGCAAATTTATATAAACTATGATATTTCATCAGTTTATAGCTGTATTTCCTGATTACTTTCATTTTTGTCAAGCCTTCGACTTTAGTTGAAAAAGCGAGACATAGCGATCCTACATTCCGTCGACGTCGTCGTCGGTGGCATCAACAAATATTCACTCTGTGGTTAAAGTTTTTGAAATTTTAATAACTTTCTTAAACTATCCTGGATTTCTACCAAACTTGGACAGAAGCTTGTTTATGATCATAAGATAGTATCCAGAAGTAAATTTTGTCAAAAATAAAATTCAATTTTTCCGTATTTTACTTATAAATGGACTTAGTATCTAGAAGTAAATTTTTTTCTGCCTGGAAATATTACATTCACTCTGTGGTTGAAGTTTTAAAATTTTAATAACTTTCTTATACTATTTTGGATTTGTACCAAACTTGGACAGAAGCTTGTTTATGATCAAATGCTAGTATCTAGAAGGAAATTTTGTTTTCTTCCAGTTAACATTACATTCAGTCTGCAGTAAAAGTTTTTAAACATTTATTAGATTCATAAACTATCCTGGATTTTACCAAACTTGGACAGAAGCTTCTTACAATCAAAAGATAGTATCAAGAGGAATATTTTTATTGATTTACTTCCTCATTTTTGTTGAGCCTGCGATTAACAGAAAAAGTAGGCGAGACACTGGGTTCCATGGAACCCTTACAATTTTAAGGATGTTTGCTACTCTTGTTTTTGACTTTTGTCAGATAATTGGATGCCTCTAGATTAATCCATGTAGTGCCAATACAAATTTTGTCTGCTTATCCCTACTTTTCGTTTCATAAATTTATTGCATATAGTTTAAAAAGCCATTTAAAAAAAAAACATATAAAATCCTTGCTATTTTTTTTACAGTTTTTGAAAGAAAAAAGATGCCTTTGTTAAATGTATGAAAAATCTAGCGAATATCATTTTCCATAAATTTTCAATTTATTATATCTCCAAAACACGAAGATGGACTTGTCAATTTTTTCTACTTTTTGAATTCTGTTATTTACATTCTTTCAATTTATAACAGTCTTTTAAAAAGCTTGATTTTGAAACAGAGGAATGAACATGTTTTCTTCCTTCTCAAAACCATAGGCCACAAGCTCCCACTAAAAAAAATGTGATATAAAGATATATATGGGTGCAATACACATCCTAACAAAAATTGGTCAAAATATTATTGTCATCATAAGAGTGCACACTTATAACATCATCATGACACATTACTATTGTAATGTGTCATAGAATAGTTATGTGTCATAGCTTGTTGATTTTGAAATTGTTATCAGATAGTTTTTCATCAAATGTCATCTATAGTAACTAAAGTTAAATTTCGGTAAACGGACAGAGTCACAGGACAAAAAGTCACAAACTTGATAGGGTAAAAAGTCACTGGACAAAAAGTCACAAATAATTTGTTGACAATTGTTTGAATATTAACAGAAAGATCTTGAAATATTTTCTTTTTATTACATATATTCATTTTACAGTTTAGGAAATTGTTCATTAGCCTTGATAAATGAGAATTTATTAAATTTTAATCATGCAAATGATACATTTCTTGGCATCATGAAGCCATTTAAGTACCAAGCCACTTTGACATTTTGTTTTCTTAACAATTTGATCATTATTGATATTTATTAAATAAGTTTTAATTACAAAGTTGCTTTATATATAATAGTTCAAGAAAAAATACATTTAAAAAAAAAAAAAAATAAGTGTTTTCTTATTCAAAGAAAAATAATCTCAAAACCGAATTGTGACTTTTTGTCCTCGACTTTTTGTCTGTGACTTTTTGTCCTGTGACTTTCTGTCCTACATTCTAAATTTCAATATGGACCCTTCATGGAACCTGCTCCCTTAATCACATGGCAGAGTTCTGATTTCTATGGTATGGAACTAATACATTGGTCTTCCTTAGCCTTAGCAAACTCCATAAATGTATACGTGATATATCTACATATACATGATCATATGATACCTAGAAACAATATATTTTCTATTTACTGTGATGAAGAAACCACACAACTATTTAATCACTTTCTTCCTGGTGTCTTAAGTGATCATTAATATGAACTGACCACTTCACTTTAAAGGAAGATGATGAGCAGAGGATGTGAAAATGTACCACACAGTATAACATGTACCACACAGTATAACATGTTCACATCAAGCTTGATACCAAATTCCAGGAAGCTCTGATTTGTAGCCCCTGAGACAAATGTTATCACAATTTCATACGTGACCATTTACATGCGTAAGAATATATAGGTTCTTAAAATTTATGAATGATGAATATGAAAACAAATAATATGGTATAGCATACTCAAATGAAGCTTCATCTACCAAATTTCAGGAATCTCTGACTTGTGGGTATTGACAGGTAGTAGGACAGAGGTAAACCAGTATACCCCACCTTTGCTGCTGGGAATAATTACACTATGTAATTAACCCAGATTAAATTAAGTGTGTTGAATCATTTGCAATCTGTCATACATTCAGTGTGTCTTTTTGTTCTTCTTTGTTGTTGTCTCATTGACCTATACCTCACATTTATTCTAAATTTATATCGAACAAGAATGTGTCAATAGTACATGGTTGCCTCACTCCCACTATCATTTCCTATGTTCAGTAGACCGTGAAATTGGGGTCAAAACTCTAATTTGGCATTAAAATTAGAAAGATCATATCATAGGGAACATGTGTACTAAGTTAAAAGTTGATTGGACTCCAACTTCATCAAAAACTACCTTGACCAAAAACTTTAACATGAAGTGGGACAGACAGACGGATGGACGGACAAACGAACGAACGGACACACAGACCGAAAAACATAATGCACCTCTACTATCGTAGGTGGGGCATAAAAATCAGAGCTGAGGACACAAACTTAAAGCACACATCATCATCTATGACTATGAAATGTATTATTTTCTGACTAGTTTTAAAGTTGAGGAATCTATAGTTTAAGTCAGGATCAATTCATCCATTTTGAGTTAAACTGGTAGTAAAAACATTTTCTTCTAAAGCATAGAAATTATGAATGTAGACAGAAAGTCACAGGACAAAATGTCACAATTCAGTTTTGAGATTGTTTTTCTTTGAAGTAAGAAAACACTTATTGTTAAAAACATTTTTGTATTTTCCTTGAACTATTAAATATAAAGCAACTTTGGGAAACAAAATTTATTCTAAAAAAGTCAATAATGATCCAATAATTCTTAAGAAAACAATTTGTCAAAGTCACATATTTGAAAAATGTAGGAAAAAGAGTCACAAATCTGATAGGAAATGATGCACATTTTTGTACAGTAGAATGTTTGAAAATGTTTAATAGAATATCATTTCTTTTCACTTTCTTAAAAGATGTATGGAACTTTCATTGGTAAATAATTAATATAAATTTTGTTTTTAAATATTGAAATAAGGTTTTAAAGGTGTTATGTAATAATCTTGTCCAGACAGCTGATTGACAGGATGTATAAATAATAAATTGAAGCTGTTTGATTATTTTATCACTCTTCTTTTAAACTGTTATAAAAACTTGATAGTGTTACAAATACCAGCAGATTTATACAAAACCACATGATTTACAAGTGCATTCCTTCAATTTCATACTCTTTAAAAGATGTTGCATTATTCATAAACATGATTTAGTAAATTTTCTTGAGACTTTTTTCCATACATCAGGGACATATAATTCATATACTGTAAAATCAGAAATTATTGTGATTTTTTAAGAATCAACAAAAATGCAATATTTATCATTGCAATTTCAGAAAATCTGCATAAAGATATTCACCTAGTAGCATAATTATTAAAAATATACATAACAAATTTACTATATTGTTGTTCTCATAATTGCGACTTTATTTCCTGTGACTTTTTTCCTACATTCAAAGAAATATATCCTTTGCATGATTAAAATTTGATAAATCTTCATTTATCAAGGCTAATGAACAATTTCCTAAACTGTGAAATTCACAGTTTAGAAAATGAATATATGTGATAAAAAGAAATAATTTCAAGAACTTTCTCTTGTATATTCAAACAATTATAAACAAATTATTTGTGATTTTTTGTCCTATCAAATTTGTGACTTTCTGTCCGCTTACTGAAATTATCATCCATGTTTCAAGGAATCAAACTGCCTTTTCAATCCATTTTTATAGTTTAATATTGTCAAGTCTACAATGACTTGTCAGTTATGTATACATAATCTGTACTTTGCTCATTAAATGACAGAAACCTGTAATATTATTAGGAATACATCAGCTCTTTTACTGACCAAAGAAAAGAAGACAATCCTACATGTATCTGGTCTGGGACTATTATACTGACTAGTATAATAGTCCCAGATCTGGTCTACAAATGACATATCTCTATATAATGAGACAAATCAGTATTAGAGATTAAAGAGTTCCTCAATCATTATTTGTCCCAATTTCCCACTTATTTTGACACTTTTAAAGCTTGTTAACCCTCCTAGCTGGATACATTACCTGTCAGGGGTACTAGGTCAATTATATTACACAGGTGAAGAGAAATAAACAGGTAAAAAGTCAAATTTGAGTCAAGTGATTGGCAGTGTATTACAAAAATCACACTCAATATGTCAAGAGATTTCACCTGTTTTGACAAATAATATACATTAAAACTTTCAACAATTGCCAAGTTAAAGTGTTAAGGTTATTTGATTTCAGATTTCAGTTGTCACATTTTACAATATCATATTAGCAAACAGTTTTTTCTTACCCTTTTTTCAATAATTGGTTCTTTAAAATCATATTACTTAAGAGAATAATAACTCCTCTAATTTGCAACTTGTATGACCTTTCACTAATTGTTAATCGCATAATTAAATTGATTTTTAAGAAGTTCATTCAATTACACACCTTTTTAATAATCAGACATAGTAACATTATTGAACATGTGACAATATAGTAATTTAAAATTTTCGGGAATATTGTCATATAGACTCTTTTCAAAGAAAGTCATTTATCTATTTAACAACAGAATGTTTTTGTTTTTCTGTGTATATATTTGTTAAGCGTTTTTCCTGTAGGTCTAAAAACCGCTCAGGACCTCCTGAGTACACTCAGAACGTAACAAGTGCACTGAGGACATGTAATAGATGTTTCAGTGAGCATTGAGGGTATGCATTCGAAGATAATTTAATTTTTGATTTTATTATTTTTGTCTAAATAAAATCCATTAAATATTGATTATTGAAGTTATTGAAGTTTTTGTCAGCAAACCCCATTTTCCTGGGATATGTCATGCATGACTGAAGATTATATTGAATATTAATTATCATGTTGATTATGATGGTAGGCTAGCAAATCTGGATGCATGTATCTGCAAGACATAGTAGTCCTTGTTCTTGTACAACTTAATGACCTGAAGCGGTCATCATATGGAATGGGAAATTTTTGGTCCTTACAGAGAACATGTCATTTCACATCATTATTGGTTTTTCTTAGACTCACTAACAGTGAGAAAGACTATTTTGCAGACTGTTGAATACCACTAAGTCCGTTCTTACAACGACTAAGTCCTCATGCACAGATTTTGTAGTGCCAAAACCCCATAAACTTGCCCGTAAGCCAAACCAAAGAAAGAGACCAAGGACAACACATACTCAGAAATAAGCCTTAGCAAAACAAACAAAATACTTGTCTTTTTGATTATATTAAATAAAAAGATATTCAGTATACAATGAATTTGTTTATTTAGTTAATGTTGGCAAAGGGAAAAAAATCACCAAGAAAAACGAAAACGAACTTGCAATAGACAAATAGACAACCATAAAACAATATCAATTGTTATTTTCTTTATTTATGATCTGCATAACATACAATTATAACAAAATTAATTTAGCTGTCCTCATTACACATAAACTATATTAAAATACATGGAATGGGAGTTATTTATTTTTTCTCCATACTCGTAAAAATTCACTACGCATAAAGTAAATTTAATTACATAAAAACAATTCCGAAACAACTTAAAACCATTGTATAATATAAAGAATTATCTAAATGCATTAAAAATCTGATGAACAACAAAGCCTGTGGTAAAGATTATGTAGTAAACGAATGCATGAAGTCGACTGCAGATTTATGAGAAGCTATTTAACCTCATATTTGACTCCGGCATTTTGCCTGATATTTGGCTTCTTGGAAATATAAAACCTATATATAAAGGTAAAGGCAACCAGTTTGATCCAAAAAACTTTCATATGATAACCATCTTGAGTTGCCTTGGTACATTATTTGCAGCTATACTTGATGAAAGATTATGTCCGTTCTCTGAAGAAACACTTTTGTTGAATGAAAATTAATTTGGATTCCGAAAATCGTACTTGACAACTGATAGTCTATTTACTTTATATTCATTTTTAGAAATTTTGAAATATAGAAATAAGAAACTGTTCTGCGTATTCGACGACTTTGAAAGCGTTCGACACAGTTTGGAGAGAGGCTCTCTGGTATAAACTACTTTTAAATGGTATTAAAGGAATAATATATATCATGTCATTCTAAATATGTCCAAAGATATTAAGTCTTGTATTACATATGATAATTACAAGTCAGACTATAATTTCTCATGCAATATTGGGGTAAGGCAAGGTGAAAATTTGTTGCCTTTTCTGTTTGCTTGTTTTTGAATGGCCTGCAAGATATTTTTGAAACGGAAAATCTTGAAGGGTCTAAACAGGATTTCATATTTACTAGAAGATAAGTTGAACATTTACCTGAACTTTTTGTCCTATATGCAGACAACACGGTCCTTATGTCTGAATCAAAAGATGACTTACAAAACATATTGAACAAATTTGGAGAGTACTGCAATATATGTAGACTGAAAGAAAATGCTAATATAACCAAAGTCATGGTATTTTCAAGGGGAAGGAAGGTCTAGTGCAAATTTAAAGTTTTCTTTAAATGGGGCAGATATAGAAATAGTTCATGAATTTAATTATCTTAGTTCAGAACCACAAATCATAGATTACCTATAGAAACAGGATGTGGGAATGGTATAGAAAGGGAAAATACAATATGTTTGAAATGTAACAATAACTGTATTGGTGATGAATATCATAATATTCTGGAATGTAAAACATTTGAAATTGACAAGAAAAACCTAATAGGTGAAAATGTGTGGCAAAAGCCAAATATTTTGAAATTCAAAGAAATTATGAGTTGTATAAGCAAGTTTAAATTTGAATAAAGAGCTGCGCCATGAGCGCATGATATGCCAGTGGCTTTTTCAAAGAATAAAGTTCCATAACTCCTCACTGTCATATCAGAAATTTATAAAAAAAAACTAAAGGGAGGTTATTTTTTTAGATATAAAACAGTCACCAAAGTTTCATGAAAACTGGTTAAAGCACTTTTGAGTTATTGTCCGAAAACTGGAAAATTCCCCCTTATTTATGAATAAAATCCTATAACTTGAAAATGTAAATTCTAAAATTTATAAAATCGAAAGGGAGCTTACTTTGAAAAATATAAACAATTCACCAAAGTTTTACGAAAAGTGGTCAAAGCATTTTTGAGTTATTGTCTGGAAACTGGAAAATCCCCCTTTTTTAATGAATAAAACCCCATAACTCGGAAAAGTAAAATCGAAAATTTATAAAAATCGAAAGGGAGCTCACGTCAATATATATAAACAATTCACCAAAGTTTCATGCAAATTGGTTAAAGCGTTTTTCATTTATTTTCCGACATGTTGACGACGGACGGACAGATGGACAGACGGACGGACAACGGTATACCATAATACCTCCTGTAAATGGGCGTATAAAAACTATGTAGATTTATACGCAAAATTAATAATCATTTGTTCTCTAGGCAATAACATAACCCCCAGTTTGTATATATTGTATATAATGATAATATATGTGTATGTGGGTATTTACTGATAATTGTTGTATGCTTGTGTGTATGTTTGTGTGTATGATGTTATGATTAAGTTTGTTTTCATCGCTATATGTATGTATATCTCTGTACTGTTGTAACTTATGGTTTATGAGAATAAAGATTACTATTTTTATTACTATTTTTTTTTCAATTTTATTAAAACACTGTTCTAATAACATGATATTCATAAGCAATAAGGATAACCCAATCAATTTTGTTGATTGGATAATTCACAGCTGAGTAGTCGTATAATCAGTGACACATGCCCTTATTATTTTAAGTTCGTTTTCAAAATCTACCAAAATTTACCACTATAATAAACTTTTACAACAAATATAAACATTGGTCCTGTATGCATATATGATGACTAAAAAGAGTCCTGAGTGCACTTTTTATTTCCTGAGTGCACTCAAGAGGTCCTGAGCAGTGTTTAAACGTACCCAAGCTTTTCCCTTGACCATAGTAATTTCCTACATTAAACAACTTACTGAATTCATTAAAATTCATAAAAAGTATATATTCCAATTGCACTAACTCCAAGGTACAAATGGCCAACCAGGGGATCTAATATTCTTCTAAGAATTCAAACTCTTTCATGTTATCATGTACTTAACTTTGTTAAATCTATATGACCATCATTAGATTAATTTGACAATATGTCTAACTATTGTCACTGACACCCTGACCATGAGGCTTGTTTAATATATCATTTGTAAATAATGCATGTACATTTTGGTTATATAGAACATGATAAACATTCATAATCCTGTTCTATACACAGATTATTATAATAAAATGAAGTTATTAACAGGTATCCTTCAAACCTGACTTTGTTAATTTAGGTTGATAATTTTTTTTCACGAATCTTATATAGTAAAATATGTTGTTATTTGTTTAACCTTTCACATAGTTCAATGCAACTCTTTTACTATTGTATATATATGTAATAACACAACTCATTTATCTCATATAAAATGATATTAATAATTTGGAATATTTGCATACAGAAAAATAACTTCATTACCTTTTTGAAGTATAGTGCTGTCCACTGCACACTTTCCCAAAATTATGAAATACCTGTATCTTTTAACACATGTGACCTCAGATTCCTAATCCTAAAACTAAATACATGTATTTCCTGACTTGGCCAGTTTACAATTTAGCATGTTCCCTATGGGCAGATTAACCTCACAAAGATAATTAGCTATTAATTCGTAACTCTTGGGTTAACAGTGTGATAACATTTCTTTGATATATCTTGTTAAACAACTTTATAACATATTAATTACCATTTTTATCTTTTACTTAATCATTTATTTGAAACTGATAACACATGACCT
The DNA here is from genome assembly GCA_017311375.1 of Mytilus coruscus. Classification (NCBI taxonomy): domain Eukaryota; kingdom Metazoa; phylum Mollusca; class Bivalvia; order Mytilida; family Mytilidae; genus Mytilus; species Mytilus coruscus. The sequence continues at coordinate 17,740,148 of CM029596.1, forward strand.
AAGAGATAACTAAATAAGGTTTGTTTGGAAAAATAATGTATCAAAATATATTTGATCTTTACAGTATTAGATATTAATAATTAAAAGAAATTATTTAACAAATTCACATTGAGCATACAAATTCATTTACCATCATAAACAAATATTTCAAATGATTAATTTCTTTGAATATGAAAATGAAAAGAATTGATAATTTCCTGTCAAAACTGTTAAAATAATTACTATACTACAATCAAAAGTATTTTCAAAAATAGAAAGTAAAAAAAATAAAATACAACCTTGACTTTTCAACTGTTGAAAGAAATAGAAAATGATGGATATTTCCTGATTTATTAGGGCACTCTAGAAAGAGTAATGAAAGATTTTATGGCACCCAATTTCCCATTTAAGAATCCAGAAACTGTAATTTTTAGCACACTATACAACCTTTGCTATAAACATGATAAAATGATTGAAAGACACTTTAAAAATGCTTAAACATTTCAATACATACTATACCTCTTCAACCTTCATTTGGTAATTCCAAATTTACAACAGAAGTTTACCAGTAAAGTATCCTTTGTTCTGAAATTACCAGTTTTGTTATTTAATAAATCCACAGGTTTAAATCTTTTTGGGTTCACAGTTGTGAAAAATATTTTGATCATTTTCAAAACCAAACAGGCATCAATAATTCAAATTCTCTAAATTGTATTTTAAATCATAAATTTTACCTTATTTGTTAAAAAGTAATCTAAATCTAGAATCACCTTATACAATGCACCATGTGTGGTCCTATTAATACCCACATAAGTTTGTTATCACAATACCACCCCTTTATCTCTTATTGATTATTAATCAGGGAAAAGCTTAATGTTAAAGTTTCCTATGTCTTAACATAGATCAATAGCCAACAGTTTCTCCAAACCCATCTCAACTGTCAGTCTTAATTCTACCGGATCAAAAATCTATCTGACAGTGAAATTGACGTCCATTATTGGACAGTAAATTTCAGATGATGTTAGTTATTAAAAGTTATAATTATCCTGTCTAATTATCTTTTACTGTGGTAGTTTATTTAGAGAAAAACAAATGCTGGTGGAACTAAAACTGTTAGTGAGCAATGTCAATTTAAAGATTGGCAGTTCGTAATGTCTTAATATGCCTAATATAATTTCCCAACAAAAAATTAGATAATAAAATCAACTCTGTTGGCTTGCCATCAAATCCAATTTTCGATATTTTAAAGATACAAATATTACTTTGAGTATGTCATACTAAAATTATTGATTAAACTATTTATGTAAAAAGAATGTGTTTTTTAGACAAGTATGTGAAATTTTATTTTACTTGTACCTGAGGTTTTTTTTGTCACATGGAGTTTGCATTTTTTCTAAATTTTGTTTTATATTTGTTCTTCTATGTTCACCTATTAAGATTAAAACCGATGGACGGTTATGTGGGAAAAAAAGACCCTAGTTAACTACACATTATGTACATGTTTCTTCCTAGTTAGGAACCTTGACTGTGATTGCCTTAGATATTGCTATATATGTACAGCTATGAGTACTTATGATTCTTAATCCTGTTTATAACTTCTATTTTGGCATTGCATAAGAGTCATGCTTTTCTCAGACTGTTTATGACATCTTTACACTAAATCAGTTTGGATGTTTACTGATTGATACTTCATCTGGTAGAACATGATTTATTCATGTTGTAATTGACCTTGAATTAGCTTTCAGTAATGTGAGTACTCTTATATCAGTGCTTTGTTTTTATGTTAGTTGTTTTTCATTGTATCATACCAATCTATTGAGTTAAGCCAATTACGACCGACTTTTACAGTTTGTTCCTATGTTGTGCTATAACACCACTGTCCTAGGTTAGGGGAGGGTTGAGCCCTCACAAACATGTTTGATCCCGGACCTTCTTTATGTGCCTGTCCAAAGTCAGGAGACTGTAATTCAGTGGTTGTTGTGGGTTTACATCTGTCATATTTGTTTTTTTTGTAAAATGTATTGATATAAATTAGGTCCTTGGTTTTTTTTGTTTGAATTGTTTCACAGTTTTCATGTCAGGGCCTTTTGTAGCCAATTATACAGTATGGGATTTTCTCATTGTTGAAGACCATATTGTGACCTATAATTGCTTTTATCATCGTCATATAAATTCTGGTAGATAGTTGTCTCATTGGTACCTTGTTTTTATATTTAGTTTTATCATATGATTCTTGTGTTTTAAGGAACCAGTGTTGATGGTGGATCTTTCATCTGTTGAATCTATTCACAACTTGTTTTGACACATTGTACAGACACAAGTCTATTGTTGATGACTGTATATTCACCTCTAGATGTCTTTTGGTTATTTGTGTGGTTGGGTTTCTGCCTCAATATCAATATCTATATCAATATTTTAGCCTGAAAAATGTTTAGTTTATAACATTTTATGAAGTTTCAGGGAATAATTTGACACCTAAAAAAGTCTTTATATTTGCATCAGTATTTGTAGGACCTTATTAAAGTACATTTCCATTAAAATCAAAGAGCAGATTGCTCTGAGGATACGATTGCCGTTGTTTCATTGACACATATACATGTAGCTGGATAATATTATTTTCAAAACTAATTCAACTGCACATGTAAAATAGTTACAAAATAGCCAATCCCGGATAAAAGTGTATGAACAATGTAATTAGGCCTATTCTGTTTTATGTTTGTACTATCAATTCCAAGTTTACTTTCCACAGCAGTCACTGAGACTCAGAGTGAGAGAAGGTATTTCGATTTGGGTATTTCACTTCGTATCTTATCACCTATTTTCCTACGTTAATTCTAGGAGAAACCCCATTCCTAACTCTTTAAATATTTAATTTCCTTTGGGTCAGTGATCATGACTCCTTTCCGTACACATTTATCGGTTTAAATTGCGATCGTTTTTAATATAATACGACGTTTATTGACAGAACGAGCTAATACTCGACGTGTTGTTTCAGAATTCACGGAAGTTACTTCCGGAAGGAGACAACTCGAAACGATAATATGGAAGACTCCATTTCGCCTGAAGGGTGTTCTACGATAAGGACTACATTTATTTTAATTTAAATGATGCATATGAATTAAAATTATGCAACAACAATAACCCTCAATAGCAGACATACATAGAAAAGATCCCATGAGTTATAAATTAATTAATTGAGTGGGAATCCAGAGCAACCATTCAATCTAAAACCCTTGAAGTCAAGAAAACTATACGCATGCGCATAATTTCCAAAACAAACCCTGGAGCAAGAACGTATATTAATGTTTATTAAACGACCTAGACGGTTCTCTATTTCTTTATGGAATTACAATCTCAAATACCAGTTTCATAACGGTAACATATAAGAAAAACTCCACTTCAGTTCTTATATGACAGAAAGAGATTTATTGGAATTCAGAGAACTCTCGCATTTTATCAAAACTGGGAATTCCTCTGACGTGTTTCTAAATTTATAAATACACTAAATATAAATACTGCTTAATTCTGATTTTCCGTGATGTTAAAACACGCATATAAGTCTAGGAATTATCAAACATGAAGATTATGAAAAAACATTATAGGAAAGTTGTCTAAGTTCAATCCTTTTGTTTGTTTTAAAAGCAAGACTCACAAGAATCTTGTTCCACAAATAGCTTTTAACACTGTTCTTTGTATCCCAAGGGTAAAAATAGAAATGTGCAGAGAGGTAATATAGCATGAAATATATTAGTTTGAGAAGCTTTACCAGAAAATTGAATGTAATCATATAAGGTAACAGTTGTTAACAAATTGCTGATGTTATTTTGTTAAGTTGTTGGGAAATATTGATTGTAAGCCTACTGTAATGAAGGCAAATTACAATATTAATTGTCTGTCCCTGCAGATGACAATACATTCCCATTTACTGTAAGTCGTCTTATGGAATCGCTTTTAGGTGTAGTCAGAAAACACTATATGTTTACCATTACAAGATGTAAAAATTAACGTGGGATAAAACTGGCAATCACCTGCTACTCACTCTTAGTTCAGAATTAGGAATCAGTATTCTTAATAAATTTTATAGTGCTGACTTAATAGTAACCATTCACATTCACACTGTTATACTTAACCTTCTTACCTATGATGGATAGATTGAATGATTGGTGTCCTTTAACGCCACTTTCAGCACTATTGTGCCATTTCGTGGCAGTCAGTTTTTATTGGTGGAGGAGATCAGAGTGCCCAGGGAGAACCACCGAACTTCGGTTGGAAAACTGACTATCCTAGTCAATTAAGATTGGAGTGTCTATGATGGAAGTCTGGGAAGGAGAGAATTAGATGGATAACATTAACAATTGTAAATACCTTTATATCTCATCTACTGAAGACCTTTTTAAATTTAATTGTCTGGAAATACAAAATTGCTATTTTCAGCTTCATCTACGAGCTTAACTCTGGAATGGAAAACAATAAATCATAGATCAGTGTTAAAAGGCCTGTAATAACACTTACAAATTTCAAATCATTTGGTGTGGGCTTAAACCAATTAAGGGATGAACCGATTTCCATGGGTAAAAATATATACGTGTTTCCACTTGGCAGAGGCTTAAAAATTAATATATGTACCACTTTAGTTAAACAGGAAGGAAGACTCTCCTTCCTACTTATTCATTAAAAGTACTCAGCAACCATATCTATTGGAAAAGGAACAACAATTGTTTTCAAAATTGAGGAATAAACAACAACTTCTGCTCACTGAAAAATCTATGACCTGTTATTCTTTTTTTAAGTTTTAGTAACTGTACACAGGGGCGGATCCAGCCATTTTTAAAAGGGGGGGTTCCCAACCAAGGATAAAGGGGGTTCCAACTATATGTCCCCATTCAAATGCATTGATCGTCAAGAAAAAGGGGGGGTTCCAACCCCCAGAACCCCTCTGGATCCGCCACTGGTACATCGTCAGATTATTATTAAATTTTGAAGCATTTTTTTCTTTGCATTCTTTAAAAACTCGTTTTGTTTTACAGATTTGACCTTACCTTGAAGGTTCCCAAGATATAAGATATTAGTTGGAGGTCAACTCCCTTAATTCTACTTTATTATTTAAAGTCCCATTTTGATCCATTTTATTTGTATGAATTCTTTCAGGAACTAATTTGAAGCATTACATATTTCATGTAGTTCTTATTGCTGGAAAAAAATAACAAATAGAATCTCTTTTACCTGATGTATAATATTATTTATTCTCCTTCAGTTTGGAATTTGGATATTTTCAAGCCCCCCTAAAAATATTCAGATAGTTACTGATTATCTAGATAGTTGATGAGATTCTGATAGCTACAGACTCTGTATCAAGTATTTACTAAATATCTTTAAAATTATAACATGCTTCATGTATCACTAATTATCTATTAGCAGATTCTGATTATAAATAGATTGGCTCAGGTAAATTATACCCGAGGCTGTATGTAAGGTTAGAATAGATAGTTCATTTAATACTTTGATTAACTAATTAACTTAGATCTTTTGATTAATCTTAAGATAATATTGAATATTTATTCTTTGTAATCATATATGCTGTATTTGCTTATGAAAATAAGGTAATGGTAATTTTATATACATTTTAAGAAAGTTATTAAGTAAAACTTTACTTTGATTCAGCATAGATCAATGAAAATTACAAATATTTAAGCCCTAATATTTATATATATACAATATCTGCATATTTAATATATGCTATTATATGAATGTATAAGAACATTTAATAATACTTACTTTACAATGGTTTCATCTATATCCAGCAGTGTGTCAAACACCCTGTTTGACAATAACCTTTGTTATGTACCTCACAGGCCTTCTTTACACCTGAAATTCATTCACGATATCAATTACTATTATTATAACAGTAGCTACATTCTTTGTGTGTAAGTCACAGAAACTTCATTCAGTTTGACAGGGTCACGGTAAATCTCATTTCAATGTTCAATTTTATACAACTGTGTTTTTTAAATTTACTATTGTGTATTTCATAAAGGTCCAAACATGCCCTTGTAGTTTATGCATTTGACTTGTATCATCAATGTTTCTTATAAGGTCAAAACACAATGCAGTGTGAATGAGTAAAGCTTTCAAATACGAAGCTTAGTACCTACTATCAAGAAGCTTAGTACCTACTGCATCAAGAAGCTATAATTTGTCTATACTTAAATTAGGGACAGTTGTTAGAGAAATGTTAAAAAAAATCAACAATAATGATTTTATAGTTCTTCTTATACTTGCATCAATGAAGATAATATATCTGTATGAACTTTGAACAGGAAGTAGACAAATGGAAGGTCTGAAAATGTGTCAAGTGTAATGGCTTACCAAAATGAAGCTTGGTACATATCAAGAAACTATAATTTAGAGTTGCTGTGAAAAATGTAATTGAAATGTGCTAAAGACAGAATGATGGACAGAAGTAAACCACCATACCCCAGCTCCAAACATTTAAAAGTTCCCAACATCATTAAATATTCAACCCCAAAAATTATATTTGATTTACAAACCAGTAATAAATATTTTATTTATTTTCTCCAAAAGTTATTCATGTAAAAAAATAGGTTAACATATTCAGACAAATTTTTTTTTTTCAGAAAATTTTATCTAAAAGGGAAATAACTCTAAGATACTTTATAAATATTTGCATGCTAAATACCCGGTCTTTATAAGAATTATGAAACACTTAACAGAAAAAACAGTCAAAGATCTAAATCACATGATAATATGGAATGTTCATTGTAGATCAACCTGCCACTTTTAATATGAAAGTATCAATAGTTATTATACAATCAATTCCATATCAAAATAACCTTCAGGCTTCTTTTTATATCATCAACTCTAATTGATCTGGAATAAACAAAGCATTATAAAAATTCTAGAAGCCATTTTTATCTGTATCATTCATGCAGTATGACAGATGATTAAAATATGATCAATGTCAACCTGTGTGACTTCAAAAAGTGATTTTGTTAGCTTATTTTTTTACAGAAGCTAGTTTCCCCTTAACTCAGTTCCAAATTGACCAAATTTTGGCAAAAATATCAAAACAAATTACCAAAGGAGCATTGACACTATGTGCCAACATTTAGGTCTGTTTTAAAGCAAAGTTTCAAATAAAATTAAAATCTTATGTGTGTCTTGTCTAGAATATTAAAGTAACTAGAATAAAACTGTTGAAACAGGGACAAGTCTGGTCTATTCTACAGCAAAATCAGGAGAAAATGATTCAATTTATCATAGATGGTCAACTCTATTACAGGTACTTAACGAAACAAATCAAAAATTTGAACAAAGTTTAAAATTCCAATGACTAAGATGCATATCTGGAATCATGCTTTAAACTAACAGAAAGGGTGGTAATACAACAGTAAACTAAGTATTAAAAGATTGGTCGAGTATTTCTTTAAAAACATAAATAAATCAGGAACAATAAAATCAAAGTGCCTTACACCATTAAAAGAAAATTTGGATGTTGTTAATTAAAAAAGGAGAACTTTAGATTTAATTCATTCAATAAACAATTCTCCCAAGCCATGCTCTTTGTTCATTTTAATATGAATACCTAGACATTATAACATATTTGTCAATATCTTTACACTTGATCACAAGCAGGGGATACATACCTGTTTTCCTATAAAGGGTTTGTCAGCATCTTCGAGGGCCTTAGTAATTTTGACTTCTCATAAGTACAATTTGTAATTGTAAAATTGTGTTAAAATTATGTATAGGTATAATTTCTCTCATAGATTTCCTTTTGAACCCCCTCTTAAGACAAGATAAGTGTAGACAAATAAAGGGGGTCTTGCCACTTATATATCTCTGAAGGGCTTCATGTTTATATAACCTCCTCATATATCTTAAAATGAAATTTATGTCAGTTTAAGAATACTTTGAACTTTTGAAGTGAAATAAAACTTTGCAGGCTTATGGAATACATGGTAAATACATAAGCAGACACATAACCCTCCTTAATTTTTGGTTCTTGGATTTCTGCACCTTATACAATTATAAACAGTTTAATGACAGTTTATCAATTTATGAGTTGTGTGACATGTGGAATCTGGTCTCTTCACCAAAAAACACTTTGTTTACATGATTTTTGTCTACCAGTATGTTATATACAGTGATTACTGGATTACTGGTATCAGTTTAATTGAATTTAGAACTTATAGGGGAGGTTGAGATCTCATAAAATAATAAGGTAGTCTTCTAGATGACGTCCATTATCACTGATAGGGGCCAGCTTAAGGAAGGACACATTCCCATTTCCATTCTCAATTTTATTATAATAATAAGGTTGTCTTCTAGATGTGATAAGGTAACTCTATCTCTGCTACCCTCTGTCAGGAAGCATTTCTAACAATATAATCTACTATGTCAGACAGAAAAAGACCATTAATAATGTCTGAACATATATAAACCAAATATTATCTTTAAATCAATAGGAATTTAAATTACTTATTGTTGACGGACTCTTCATTGTGACTACTTATCATTGACCAACTCTCCATTGTGCTTCATTGCTGCTAAGGAGTTCTACCTGCTTCAAATTATAATTTTTTAGAGTAAAATAAGTGATTTCTGGAAAAGTCTTTTAAGCCATACTGACTGAGATATATAGAATAATGGCAATTTTGTTTTTGATACTGAATTTATCATCAAGAATATCAAGCAAGCCCACAAGGGCAAGGTGATATTCGTGCTGATGAAGTCAGTATCAAAAAATAAAATGCCATTATTCTTTTTATCGGCAATTTGTTTTAACAACATGTGTCTTTGGTTGAGAATATGAAATAAAATTCATAAGGGTTCCGCGGAACCCAGTGTCTCGCCTACTTTTGCTGTTAATCACAGGCTCAACAAAAATGAGGAAAAAAATCAATAAAAATATTCCTTTAGATACTATCTTTTGATTGTAAGGAGCTTCTGTCAAAATTTGGTATAAATCCAGGATAGTTTATGAATCTAATAAATGTTTTAAAAACTTTAACTGCAGACTGTATTTAATGTTAACTGGAAGAAAAACTAAGTCCATTTATAAGTAAAATACGGATAAACAGGTACAAAATTGTAACAAAATTTCTATCTAGATTCTAGCTTTTGATCATAAACAAGCTTCTGTCCAAGTTTGGTACAAATCCAGGATAGTTTAAGAAAGTTATTAAAATTTTAAAAACTTTAACCAGAGTGAATGTATTGTTTCCTGGCAGAAAAACTAAGTCCATTTTAAGTAAAATACGGAAAAAATGAAATTTTTTTTAAACAAATTTACTTCTGGATACTATCTTATGATCATAAACAAGCTTCTGTCCAAGTTTGGTACAAATCCAGGATAGTTAAAGAAAGTTATTAAAATTCTAAAAACTTTAACCACAGAGTGAATGTAATGTTTCCTGGCAGAAAAACTAAGTCCATTTACAAGTAAAATACGGAAAAACAGGAATTTTATTTTTACAAAATTTACTTCTGGATACTATCTTATAATCATAAACAAGCTTCTGTCCAAGTTTGGTACAAATCCAGGATAGTTTAAGAAAGTTATTAAAATTTCAAAAACTTTAACCACAGAGTGAATATTTGTGGACGCCGCCGACGACAACGCCGACGGAATGTAGGATCGCTATGTCTCGCTTTTTCGACTAAAGTCGAAGGCTTGACAAAAATGAATTGATTAGTATAACTACTTTTACGCGTACAAAACATGTGATAGTTGTTTGGTTGTATGAATAAAAAGGTATGCATTTCATTAATAACCTGACGAGGATGAACATGAACATGCGACATTACTGCACAGATACATGACATCATTGTTAAATATTGTCAAGTATCGAGTCCTGTTCATGATCTAACAGGGCGTGCGACCCCCCCCTAAATTTGCAAAGGATGGGTTGTCCTCAGCGTAATAAAGAATATTTCGATAATTTTACCTAAAAAAATTTATGTTTGCCCCCCTTTAACCTTAAATCCTGGATCCACCCTTACCTAAACAAATATTAGGCAGCAGTATCAAAGGAAAATAATTAGAAATTGCCGATAGTCAGGAATATGACAGTTGTTTTCTATCCAGTTTGTTGATATTGTCTAATGTTTATGACAGTTGTTTTCTATCTAGTTGATTGATATAGTTTAATGTTTATTACAGTTGTTTTCTATCTAGTTGATTGATATAGTTTAATGTTTATTACAGTTCTTTTCTATCTAGTTGCTTGGTAGACTTTGTTTGATTTAAGGACTTTTCCCCCCTTTTTACTTTACCTTAACAAAAGACTTTTTGGAAATCACATCTATATAATTTGTTTAAGTTCTATAATTATAAAATTATTTGTTTTAAATTCCACAATTTTTTAATTTTTTTTAATGTTACCATTATTCAATTCAAACAGGAACATATATTATAGATATACTGTTCCCCGTGAGAATCAAATACCCAGATTGTACGAAAATGAATTATGGTTTACTTTCATATTTTCCTATGAAAATGCATGAGGCAGCTGGTTCATTACCCTAATTTTGTGGGGGCTTTTTAAATTGTATTCATAGTAATAACTGTTATGTAACATGTTGTTATCAGTTAAGTTAATTTATGTAATGGGACTTTTAAAATCAAATTTAACATGATTCATCACGATATGCGCTTTCTAACCAATGAAAACACTGGGGAAAAAAAAAATTCTAATGTTTGAATTGAGAAATTATTGTCAAAAAGATTTTATAGTCTTTCTAGTATACATTACATAGCAACATTGCTTTATAAACCTGAAATCAGAGACATATATACACATATATGTCTCTGTTGAAATCATGAATGAACAGATGAATGAATGAATAAAATTTATTTCTCATTAACTACAAATAACATAGTTACAGAGAATATGTATAGATATTAACAATTTCATTAAATATTAAAGCACATTTGAACAATACAGACACCATCATCATCATCATGTGCATGTGGGTCTTCGTTCTTGTAAACAATGTTCTCACTCAAGAATAATTTCCCGCCATTTCCGGTAGAACATGTTTTACTAACATGGATTACTGCCCTTTCCGGGTTTTCTGATATGAAAGCAGGGGCGGATCCAGCCATTTATAAAAGGGGGTTCTAACCCAGGATAAAAAGGGGGGGGGGGGTTCCAACTATATATGTCCCCATTCAAATGCATTGATCGTCAAAAAAAAGGGGGGGTTCCAATCCCCGGAACTCCCCCCCCCCACCTGGATCCGCCACTGGACAGTTAAATAACTATAGAAGCAACGAAATAACAGGAAACTTTGGTTAGAAAGTTCAATATAACCTTTCCGATCCTGGATTCATCAATGTCCAATTATTATTTTCACACAACATTATTTAAATTATTATTTCTTAAACGGTTTAAAAATGGTCAAGTATAATGGTAATTGAAAAGTTTTACTGGCAACGTTTTAGTTTTTAGTTATAATCATAATTATAATTCTTCTTCTTCCTGGTACGGGAAAGACTCCAGTGCCGGAGTGTGGAATATCCCGGAACTGTGGCGCTATGTACATGCAAATGGATGTCGAAAATTTTGTTATAATAAAATAAAAATATTTGCCACAGTTCAATTACAATTTAAAATAACATTAGTTGTAGCTTAATGTTAAACGTATTCACATTATGTACAGTGGCTAAATACACTAATTAATTAGCCAGACTAGAACCTCCAAATGTTAAGGTGGAGATACCACCTTTGAAGGATTCTAGGGAGGGTGACATGCAAATTGTTTCTGGGAGATCGTTCCAGACAGCAATAGTACTTGGGAAAAAAGATGATTTAAAAAAGTCTTTATTTGTATATATATGTCGAAATTTATGTAGGCCTCTAGTTCGCCTGTCAGATTGTGTCAGGACGTAATTAGTGACTTCGACCCCCACCCCATTAATCTTATAAATCAAGACAAGCTTAGCTTTTGTTCTACGGGATTGCAAGTTTTCCCATTTTAGTTTGTTTAACATACCAGTGACAGCACCTGGTGATCTATCGTTATAGTCATTAAAAACATATCTTGCTGCCTTACGCTGTATCTGCTCAATTTGGTTTATTTGGCTTTGTTTGTACGGATCCCAAACTGGTGAGGAGTACTCGACGGTCGGACGCACAAGTGATGTGTACGTAAGGTTTTTAACCTTACGTGTACAGTTTTTCATGTTACGTAAACATCCTAGTGTTTTATTTGCCTTTGAAGTTATATTATCAATATGGAGCCCCCAATCTATATCATTGCTTATTGTAACTCCTAGATACTTACTGTCTTTGACAGATTCAAGTACATGGTTATGTAATTTATATTGAAATAAATTAAATTTCGACTTTTTAGAAATATTTATGACATAGCATTTTTCAGGATTAAATTTCATTTGCCATTCAGATTCCCAATTTTCAAGGCTTGATAGATTTTTTTGGAGTTCTTGAGACTCATTTATATTATTTGATGTTTCATAAAGTAAACAGTCGTCAGCAAAAAGACGAACCCTACAGGAGACATGCTCAGGTAGGTCGTTTATGAATAACAAAAATAAAGTTGGGCCTAATACTGTGCCCTGAGGAACACCAGAGTCAACAGCTAATTTGGAAGATTGAACACCGTTAAGCAGGACTTGCTGTTGCCTGTTTGACAAAAAATCTTTTATCCAAAGTAAGTTATTTTCACGTATACCATAATAATTAAGTTTTGTTATTAATCTTTCATGGGGGACCTTATCAAAAGCTTAAGAAAAATCTAAAAGTATTGCATCAACTTGATTACCTTCTGCCAAGTATTTGGCTATGTCCTGGATGCTGATAACAAGTTGTGCTACACAGGAACGTTTACTCCTAAAGCCATGTTGGCAATCATTTAAAATATTATTTAAATCTAAATGTGTTCTAATATTACTTGTTAAGACGTGTTCTAAAACCTTACAACATATAGCCGTTAAAGAAACCGGTCTATAGTTAATTGCATTATGCTTATCTCCCTTTTTTAAAATTGGCACAACATTTGCCTGTTTCCACTCTTCTGGGATTTTTCCATCATTTGTGCATTTTTGAAAAAAGAATACAAGGAAGGGGGATATCTCTTCCGAGAGTTTATTAAGGAAAATAGCAGGGATATTATCAGGCCCACTAGCTTTATGGGGGTTTATATTTTTAAGGAGTTTAATTATGCCATTGATATTAATGGTTATATCTGGCATGGTGGGGTACGGACTTTTAGGTTTATGTGGCATTGAAGTTTTGTCTTCTTTAGTAAATGCACTTTTAAATTGTTCATTTAAAATATTTGATTGTGTTTGTGGATCACTATAAAGTAATCCATCTTTACCTCTCAAAGGTGAGACTCCTGATGTTTCAGTCTTTTTCCCTTTTATGTATTGCCAAAATGATTTTGGTTTTTCCTCAAGTTGTGGACTTATGATTTCTTCCATATATTTACTTTGGGCTTTCCTAATTTCTCTTTGAGCTGTTGCTTTAAGCTTTTTGTATTTATCTTTGTGGATTTGTTTCCCAGTTTTTTTAGCTTTATTAAATGCTCGTCTTTGTTTTTTACATAAACTATCAATTTCTTTATTTGCCCAGGGATTTGTATATTTAGATTTTGTCATTTTACTTGGTATATTATCATTGATGATTTTTATTATTCCATCTCTAAACTTAATCCACCACTGATCTATAGTAAGTTCTAATGTGGTCTGACTTAGCAGATCATATATAAATGATTTGGTAATATTTTTAATTTTTCTAAATATACCTTCTTCCATAAGAAAATTTTATGGGGGCATTGCGTAGCTCTTTTAGGCTTACAAATGGCATCAACCAAAACTATGTTGTGATCCGATATACCGGGTATTGATTACGAAAGATTATTTGAATTAATTCTTTGAAATAACATAGAAATAGCCGTTCTGTTGTGTAAAATGCTAATTTTATTCAATTTTATTATAAAAAAAATATGTGTAGCAGCTTTATTTCAAATTACAATTATTGTTAGCTTGGCATCGCATATATAGCCTTCTTTTTCTTTAGATACGGAAATCCATCAGTTTTTATGCCTGCGTGAGGTTGCTTTAAAGTTAACACAATTTTTCTTTTATTTACGAAATTTACAATTTGTATTTAATTTTTGTTTACATTTTTTATATATTTTTTTTCATATTGAGATAAAAACAATAGGCATATTTAGTTTAGGTGAGAGAGGAGGGCTTCATGAATGAGTGCCTCGGGGGGAGGGGGCACTTCAATATTTAATTGATAGGGGTGCCGCTTGGGTTCTGTTACCCCACGATTTTCGTATAATTCAGATTTTAAAAAAAAATATAAGTTTTGATATATTGCGTAGGTAAAAATGTAACCTTTTCCCATATTGGTTGGATTTCGTGTGGTGTGTTGGTAAAAGTGAAATACCAAAGTGTCAAAAGGGGGAAAATTTGTGGATAAAAACAAAGCCGGGAACATCAAGAAAGATGACATAGAACAAGTAATGGGAACTTTATTGACCTTATCATATATGTCTGATTATTTTATCCACCTATTCACATATTATCAAGAGGGAAAATGTGACCTTTTCCATCACCTTGTATATAGGAAGTGCTGGTGTTATGATATATATTGCAAGTACATGTATATCGATAAGCTCTTCTTTGCACTTGTTCCAGTCTGTATATATTTACTTAGGTGTGTTGATTCCAAACTGTGCAGCAATTCTAATTTTGAGTAAAATTTTAGATTTCGTCTGATAAATGATAAGAATTGATTTGCTTTTGCTGCTGATTGTTGTATATATTTGTTCCATTTGAGATCAGAATAAAGTGTAATGCCTAGATATTTTGCTGATTGGGCTTGTTCTAGGATATGACCATGCATGTTGTAATAGAAATGTATTTGTTTTTTCTCTGTTGAGTCTCTAATGATGTTACATTTTTCCGGATGGAATGACATGGGTCAATCTTCCTTCCATTTAATAGCTGCTTCAATATCTTCCTGAAGCTTAATACAATTGTTTTGGCAGGTTATAGGCTTGTAAATATGTCGTTTATATAAATAAGAAAGAGTATAGGTCCTAGTACCGTGCCCTGAAGAACGCCTGATGTTACTGGAATTATTTCAGATGTTGTTTTTTCTAGAAGGACTGTTTGAGTTCTGTTGGAGTGGAATGGTTTAATCCATTGAGGTGCATGAGTGTTTCAATTTGTAACGTAAGCGTTTGTGTGGCACTTTATCAAATGCTTTGGCAAAGTCCATGATTATTAGATCAGTTCGTATGTTTTTATCATTGTTCTAAGCTAGTTGATGTACAAGAGATTTTACTTGTGATTCGCATGATCTTTTAACTCTGAATCCGTGTTTTAATTCATATAGTATTTTATTTATTTCAAGGAGTTTCATCATGTTACTAGCTAGTATATGTTCTAGTAATTTATATGATATGCAGGTAAGTGATATTGGTCTATAATTACCAGGATGATGTTTGTCTCCATTTTTAAATACTGGTGTAACGTTAGAAAAGTTCCAGTCTGATGGTACTTTGAATGTTTTTAGAGATTTGCTGAAGCAATAGTAAGTATATCGGAGTTGATTTTGATGTTTTCCTTCAGTATTTTGCCAGCAACAGTATCTGGTCCTGTAGCTTTGTTGGTGCTTATGTTTTTATTGTTTCTTGGTTTTTCTGTATTTATTTCTGATGTGAAAGCAGAGTGAAATTGCTTGTTAAGGATGTTGGCTTTTTCAGAGGGGTTTGTATGAATGTAACTTTTTGGGTTGCTTGTTGAAACATTGCTGGTCTGGTTATTTTATGTCGATGTCAAAGATCGATCATATTTTCAATGCATGCCCAGTATACTGTTCTCATTTCTCTTTTTAAAGTTTGGTCTTTATCTCTTTGTATTTATTGTTGTATGATGAGTCATGCATGGTTTTTCTTTTTGTAAAGTTTGTTTTCTTTTTGATTATTTTTTTTTTAGGTCTGGATTTACCCATGGTAATTTTGATGTTTCCTTATTTCTTTAGTTGGTATATATTTGTTGATGGTTTCTAGCGTTTTGGTTTTAAAGGTAGTCCATAGATCATCGATAGTCATATTTGTCTTGTTTCTTTTAAATAATCATGAGATCTTTCGTTCTTCCAGTCTGCTTTTTTGTATATAAGAGCTTTATGTGGGTGTTGTTTTGGTGTTGGTATAGCAAAATTTATTTCACAAAAGACAATGTCATGGTCATTTCCTCCTTAATGATATTTCTTTGTTAATCTTTGTTTTTAGAATGAATAGTTGTTCTGAATGCTGAGTTCATATTCATTTTCTATCGCGAAACAAAATTGATGCCCTACCAGCACATCTTAGTTCCATGTTAGTAATAAATACACATGGTTACATTGTCTGGTCATTTTAATGCCGATTTGTCATTCAAGATTTGCACATAGTTTCCTAAAAAAATCTCATCCTACGCATATTTTTTTTTTTTTGGGGGTAAAATTCAATTAGAGCAACAGGCCGAACCAAAATTTAGTTAGGAAGTTATTTCACCATCAGTCTTACTTTCAAAAAGTCATCAAATAGCAGAATCAACTAAAATTTTGGTCCAGTGCGTTTTCAATGGGGGAAAAAAACAAACAATAAACACACACAAACACAACTGAAGAAAAACTAAAGTATTCAAAGTTCTATCGAAGATTATTTGGAAACTATATCAGTTTAACTGCACAACTTTTATTCTCGGTGGCAGTTAAAATTCTACCTTTCCAAAATAACTTTTTTTCCAGTTAGTGTCTTTATTTTGTTTATATCTTAATATCTCAGTTTTTAATGAAAGAATTACACATCTAGATGGAAGACCTACACGTTAGATCGAAGACCTACATAGATGGAAGACCTACACGTTTAGTTTGAAGACCTACTCGTTTAGATGGAAGAACTACTATAGTTTAGATGGAAGACCTACGCGTGGAGATGGAAGGTCGACACGTTTAGATCGAAGACCTATATCATCAACTATTAGCTTTTCTAGTAACCTACACATTACGGTAAACGAGCAATTAATGTTATAACATAAATGCGCTCGTTTCTCTATTACAGACTTTAGGAAAAAGGAGAGACAAAATATCAAGAATGCAATGAAAAACAATAAGTCCGTTAAAAGATCCATACACAAATACTGTATACCGTTCATTGTATTAGAGGGAGATGAAGGTCTTGAAGGCTAAAGACTTGGGAAACTTAAGTGGCAAAACTATTGAATTGAACAATACAGAACAGCCAAATCCTCATGAGGTCAACTCTAATTTGCCTGAAGTAGTTTGTACTTGAGTCATATCGAAGGTTAATATCAGGTTCTTATCTAGTTTAAAAATCTTACATTAAGGGGATATTCTGAAGTTTCAGGTATGTCTAAACCATTTAATGTTGATACATTCACGTTTTAATGCAATGACATTTCACCTGTTGTTATAGTCCATACCCCTCGGAGGAAAAGTCGTCCGAAACACCTTATGGAAAGATAAAATCAAACACTTAACGAAATTTCATTACAGATAATCATTGATAAATAGATAAAAAGATACATTTAACAACAATGACTGTATTCTACATTAAATTTCCCTTTACGTATGAACAATAGACCCGAGATGTACGGTATACGTCAACGAGACTGTAGCCTGGTTCCCATCCGTCCAAAGTTTGACAATATTTGTATATTCCGAAGCCATACTGTATATCCAAAAAAAAAAAAAACCTAGAGAGACTGCCATACTGTATATCAAAAAAAAAACAACCTAGAGAGACTGCTATACTGTATATTTAAGATTAAAACCAACCTAGAGAGACTGCTATACTGTATATTTAAGATAAAACCAACCTAGAGAGACTGCTATACTGTATATTTAAGATAAAAACCAACCTAGAGAGACTGCTATACTGTATATTTAAGATAAAAACCAACCTAGAGAGACTGCTATACTGTATATTTAAGATAAAAACCAACCTAGAGAGACTGCTACCCTATAACACAAAATTCATATAAAGGTCAATACAAGTTTTTAACAATATGCATGTGTCTGTGCGGCAATATGTCCAACTCTAAATCACCACGAGCAATTAAAGATTGTGAATACATTTACTAGAGACTATCAAATCTGCCATTAACAACTTATTCAAACGACAAAATTAAATAAAATAAACCACATTAAGATATGACAATAGACAACCACTGACGAGGTTCCTGACTTGGGGCAAACATAAGAACATGTGGCTAGTTAAACTATTTTTTTTCAGATCCAAGCCCTCACCATTTTTAACTAGATCATTGGAATGACAAAACATACAAACAAGAACGTACAATCAAAAAACTCTCTTTAACATATATTGACGATGTCCCATCTCTCAATGATCCTTCCGAAGTTTCAGTGAGTGCTTATTTCTCAAATATCCCAGTTAATTTGGAAATAAAGATACTACTACTAGAAATAATTAGTTGAGTGACATTAACTATAAAACTACCCTAACATACAGTCAAAAGCTTTCATTTGTACTATGTTTTTTGCCCAGTCGTCAAATAATCTTACGATGCAATTACCGTCAAATCCAGATCAAAGAACCAGCATGGAAAATA
Organism: Mytilus coruscus; assembly: GCA_017311375.1. NCBI lineage: Eukaryota > Metazoa > Mollusca > Bivalvia > Mytilida > Mytilidae > Mytilus > Mytilus coruscus. The sequence goes on from CM029596.1 coordinate 17,758,767, forward strand.
TCTTATTTTAAAATTCATTGCAATATCATATATTCTGTCCTCTAAGTAATAGCGATTGATCAAAGAACTATCACCAAAAAGATTAATATGCTATGTTTTTCACCCGGAAGTCGATGATCGGACACCGGAAATTTTAAGGAAGCTACCTTCTTATTATTTGTAGATTAATTTACTAAGTATTACAGCTGGGTCAAATTTATAACAAAAAATGAAAAAAAAAAAAAAAACAGTTTCGGTGTTCGTTGGTGAAAAGAACTACTAATTATGGCAAGCCGTTCTCGTCAAAACTATGTTTAAGCCATTTTTCGAAAAGTTCAGATAAAAAAAAACACACACTGAGATTGAAAATCGTACAAACACACACTTAGAATTTAACATTACACACTTAGATTTCAAAAATACACACGGAGATTAAATAAACTGAAAAAACCACACACTGAGAATTGAAAATTACACAGAGATTTGTGCGCACATGTTTAATTAGAATTCTTAATCTGAATCTATTACAGTAAGTAAGTAAGTAAGTATAAAAGTTTATTACAGTGTCACAATCTAATATTATACATACTATATTATACATCAGATAAAAGCAGCTTTAACTATATTAGATTCGTGCCTTAAAAGACATATGAGACATTTTTACCTCACATAAAAATAAGAAGATGTGGTATGATTGCCAATGAGACAGCTATCAACAAGAGACCAAATGACACAGAAATTAACAACTTAAGGTCATCGTACGGCCTTCAACAATGAGTAAAACCCATACCGCATTGTCAGCCATAAATTCAAACTAGAAAACTAACGGCCTGATTTATGTATAAAATAATGAACGAAAAACAAATATGAACGACAACCACTGAATCACAGGCTCCTGACTTGGGACAGGCACATACAGAATGTGGCGGGGTTAAACATGTGAGCGGGCGCCCAACCCTCCCCTAACCTGGGACAGTGGTGTAACAGTACAACATATGAACAAACTATAAAAATCAGTTGAAAAAGGCTAAACTCATCAGATCGATACAAAGCACAAACACAAGTAACAAAAACACAGAGTGGACGTGGCAGGGTACACGACTTATACATCCCCACAACAAAAAGACACTTAGTACACATCCAACATCCAATGGATTTAGTGTAAAGACGTCATTATCAGTCAGAGAAAAACATAACCTTGTGCAATGCCAAGATACAGGTATCGACAGATTATAGAGCCATGCATGTGCATATGTATATAAAAATAATATTATTATTACCATACCCATTAAATGCATACACAATTTAAAGATCATTTTTCCAAATTAGAAATGATTTAAAAGTATAAAACAGTTTCAATCTTGGGGTCTCACTAATAAGAGACAAAAAGCGGCAAGAAGGATCAAGAGGCGTATAGCGACACGACGCCTCATTTAGCGCCAAGAAAACAAACTGAGCGTCAAGAAATCTAAACATTAATTATTTCAATTAAATAAATATAGAAACATGCATTGCAGTTCTTATTTATTATTTTCATAAACATCAAATAAAGATGTGAAGAACAGGGGTGGATCCTGGATTTTCAAAAGGGGGCGTAATTGTCGAAATGTGAAATTAAGCGCTGAGTGGAACGAGTCGAATAAAAAATTGTACGATTTTTGCTAAAATATGATATAGTTTCCAATTAAAGGGGTTTGCCCTCTACGCCACCCCTCCCCCTCCTCCGAATCCGCCACTAAAGAATTCCCTTAAATCTTCTGTTTCCTCGATCGAAATAATTTGGCCAAAACGCAATCGAAACACCGAGCTGATTTACCAAAGACACGCGAGGTGTTCCGATTGATATTTTTATGTGACAAGAGTTCATATGACTAAGATATTAATCTGTTCAATCATTAGTAGTACTACGGGGCGCCGAACGGGACTCTTGTGGTTTTGTACTCGAAATTCAATTTTGTTCGGACAAAAGTGAGTTTTGTTCAACAAAAATGAGCTCAGTTTAACAAAATTTGTAGCATACTTCAAATTTAAATTTTGTCATACAAAATTATCTTTCAGTGGACAAAAGTTACTTTTGTCATGACAAAATTCATTTTTGTATCACAGACTTTACTTTTGTTACCTAATTTGAAAATTGGGCGACAAAAGTCAATTTTGTATGCCAATTAGTTAGTGTGGATTCTGTGCACTAATTTGCATACAAAACTGAATTTTGTCACAACATTCAATTTTGTGTTTATTTTTGTGTAGACAAAATTGAATTTTGTTAAACAGAAGTGAAAATTTAACACAAAAGTCAATTTTGTGTCACAAAAGTCAATTTTGTATGCAAATTAGTTTACATTTGCATATAAAATGAATTTTGTCATGACAAAAATGAATTTTGTCATTACAAAATTGAAGTTCACTTAAAACAAGTCTGTATCACATAGTTTTGTAAGACAAAAATGATTTTGTTATGACAGAATTGAATTTTGTGTACACAAAATTGATTTTGATTTAAAAAATATCAAGTCCCATTCGGCGCCCCCTTAGTACTTACTGTGCATAAAAAATTCAGTGTGTACTTTTGAAAACTCATTGTGTAATTTTAATTCTCAGTGTGTAATTTTCAATTCTTAATGTTTGTTTTTCATCTTTTTATTCTCAGTATGTCTTTTTGAAATCTCAGTGTGTAATTTTTAAGTTTTTTAATCTTAGTGTGTTTTAAAAGTAAGGAGGTGTGGTATGAAGTGTCCACCACAGACCAAATGAAGTAGATGTAATCAAAGTTCAGTTAGGTATGGGACGAAATAGAACAGTCTATCGACCTTGCCTTATCTTGTAATTTAGATATCATAGTTACAGGTGACTTTAACATCAACCAGTTAAGGAGTACCACTAATGAAAGAATTAGTATGATAAAAGCGTAATTCAGTCTACACCAACTTATTTCCGACCCAACTAATATCACAGAACACAGTATGTCATTACTTGACCTCATTTTAGTTAATAATCCAGGAAACCTCCTATTTTCTGATGTTGGGGCACCGTTACGCGATCAAACACGATATCTCTGAGTTGGGCAATATAAAGGATGGAGTACCCCAGGGGTCGATCCTGGGACCTCTGTTATTTTTGATATTTATCAAAGATATAATATCTGATACACAGTCCACTTTTAAGTTGTTTGCTGATGATACTAGTTATTATTTGATGGTAGATGACCCCAGAGAATCGGCAAACAACTTGAATAGTGATCAATAGTGATCTAGCAAAAATCCATAGATGGTCTTCAAATTGGCTGATGACCTTTAACCCTCAGAAAACCGAGACCATGACAATTTCACGGAAACTTCACAAACCTGATCATCCAAAACTTAACATGGACAACGTAACTGTAACTGAGGTATCCACCCATAAACACCTTAGATTACGTATTTCAAATGATGGCACATGGAACAAACATATGGATGCTATAACCGAAAAGGCTTACAAACGACTGAATATTCTACGAAAGTTTAAGTTCATCCTAGACAGACGAACACTCGAGGCAACATACCTAACATATATAAGACCAGATTAGAATATGCTGATGTTGTCTGGGACAACAACACAAATCTTTAGATTGATAAGATTGAAAAAGTACAAACAGAAGCTGCCTGGATCTTTACTGGGGTGTCCTAGATAGATTATATCTCGAAACAGGTTGGGAAAAGCTTAAAGATCGAAGGGAGGCCCATAGATTAAATTATTTCTACAAGATAAAAAACCATATTACACCGGAATATTTATCGAACTTTGTTCCAGAATAATATGCGAAATTCGTCACTTATCCCACCTGCTCGGACAAGAACAGCCCTTTATTCCAATTATTATTTACCTGCAACTGGACGTTCATGGAATCTCCTCCCTGAGAGTGCCGAATATAGTACTTCAGTGGGAGCTTTCAGGACTTGTGTCCAGTCTCGGGTAACTAAACCCCATATCAATATTACATTGATAGGCCATTAACTCAAGACTTCGCATGCAATGCAGTTCTCTAAATTAGCATCTTTTTATCAAAAATATAGTGGTCTCACCACTTTGTTTATGTGGTGCTATAGAAACCACAGCGCATTACTTGTTGCACTGCCCCCTATTTCACATCATGCGTGAACAGCATTTTTATAACATCAGAATCATACATTTCTTGTCAAACAAAATTTTACTATACAGTTCAACGGAACTGAGCTATGAACAAAACATCGAAACATTCTTGACAGTTCATACTCAGTAGCAAAAGATTTGTCATATGATTACATACATCTTGTTCAACAGGTCTACAATGCATATTTATATCTAAAATACATGTGTCCTTTCAGAAACATGAGGGGCCTGATTGAGGGGGGGGGGGTCTCATCACGATTCACGAGTTGATTTTTTTGTCAATCACGATTCACAGAAAATAAATTTCCATGATCACGGATCACGAAAATATAAAAAGAGTATAAATCTGTAGAAAAACGGATCACGATAGCGAAAATGCGCCGATCACAAAGAACGAAAATAACCCATCAGGCCCCTCAAACATGTTCTTATTGCCGTGTGGAGACAGTAGAGTGCCTTATTTTTATGCTCTTATAATTTACTAGATAATGGAGTGTGTGTCCAAGCGAGAACTTCTCTAACTTATTTACTTTAGGAATATTTATCTAAAACTCATATTTCACTATTCAGCCCCATTCTTCTATTAAGGTGGTACCCAACACCTTGACTAATATTAATTTGGCTCGTTTAATTTTCATAAAATTTTGACAAAATGTTCATTTTGACCCTTTGACAAAAATATAAAAATTTTTAAAAATTTGAACCAACTACTTTATCAGAAAAATTTCATTGGTTATATAGCAGTTTGACAAACACTAATTTTGATCATTGAAAAGCTTAATATTTCCTTAACAATACAACTTGATTAAAACGTTTAGCTGATTTTTACAGAGTTATCTCCCTGTAGTGTTAGGTACCACCTTAAGGGCATACGATACAGTTACAGGAGAGGTAATGACGTTGCTAACGTAAATTGTTATTTTCGCGACGTCAAACTATGACTTATCGGGAAAAAATTCAGTTTTCGACTGATTTTTATCATTCAAACTTATTTAACTTGAAAACGAGTTCATGGACCCCTCTTTTTAAAAATGCCATTTGGTTTCATTACGCGAGAAGATTGTTTGTGCCAATTTTCATGAAAACGTAAATAGAGCAATTTTTTTAAAATTTGATATACAGCAAAAAATGATGTTGTTTTCTACATTCATGAACATTTGATAAATAAGAGTTATTTCTGAATAAAAAATGTATAAATTTATAGGATACTTATAAAATACAGAAATTCCAAATTATTCAACAAAAAACAATTTAGGTTCATCTTTTAAAACAAAAAAGTTACGTCTTTCTTTCGAAAGGGAAAATACGGCCACTATTCCGAATTTTGAGCAAATATACAAAATTTCGACCTCATTTTACTCAAAAAGCAGCAGATGAAGGTATATTTTTTATTACAAATTTGATTTAATCAGGTAAAAAATAGTGTATATGGAAATTTTTATCAAAATGTAAATAAGGGATCAAAACTGTATCGTATGCCCTGAAGTCAGACGTCAGGCGCTACCCTGATATATCCTGTCTTTTGTTTTTGTCTCCTGGTTTTGTAGGTTACGTATTTTGTCGGGTACTTGATGACGGATAGCGCTTGACGTCTTGAGCCGAACAGTTTTATCTTTTTACTTGATTCAATTTCTGTGTGCTGGTTCATATTCTGGACGCCAGTCTTTGTTCCTTTCTATTGGAAATACGGATAACAAAAAATGAAACTCAGAAATGGAAAAATACTCAATACTTAACTCGTTCAAAGGGTATCTACACGTATCAATCTTCAAAATCGCTTTTCTAAAAATACCACAGTCGATAACATGTTTAATAATAAAAATCGTGGTTACCCTTCCATAGATAAGTGTCATGCCAAAAAATGACTTACATGTCCCCGTCTTTCCACCAACAATACGGTTAGATCACTTTTAATGGTCGCACATTTTCCTTAAATTTTGAAACTGATATCAATTGAAAAACTAACAGTATTATCTATTTACTTACATGAAACAAACCGGGATGCGGTATTCAGTACGTAGGTGAAACCGGACGCTATTTATATAAAACGCACACAAGAACAGCTTTATCGTTTTAACAGACCCCATACATTTAAAAGTATCATTTATCAACACATTAAGAAGCACAACCATTCTTTTAAGTTTTTAACAGTTCAACCTTTAGAAGTAGTAAATAAGCAACCTGGGGAATCTCATCCAAAATTTGTACGATCACGGAAAATAATTGAATTCAATTAGATTAAAATAATATAGACAGTCTATCCTCTCGGTCTTAATGATAATATCATTGGAATTGGTAATGTATCAAGAACCGATTCTGTTAACATTTTGGATATAGATTCTAAAACCGTTCGTAAAAACCGTTCCCATGGACGTAGAATAAATCGCAATCAGAGGAAATTTCATACTAACAATACAAATATTTCGGACCTAATTACTATTTCAAAAAACAACGTCAGACATTATCTGTTAACCAAGCTCTGTTCTTTTCCTGTTAATAAATTACATCAAATTTTGGAGGATTGCAACACAGTTCCATATTGCAGTCGCAAGCAAGAAATCGTCCAAATTATAATTGCTCATTGTTAACCTAAACTGTTTCCCAAAATTGATCGCCCTGAAGACCACAAAGGTTAACAGTTCATTAAAATCAAATATGTCAATAAAGGTTTTGATTTTGTAAATATTGCCGGTATTTTTAATGATCATTCCGTAAAAGAACAAATTCATGGTTATTTTGATAATACTGAGCTCCCTCTTATTATACACCAGCTTTAAAAAAGTGGGGGTATGCTGTTTTAGCTCTGTCTGTCCGTCCGTCCATCCCATGAATAATTTTGGTCGCATCTTTCTCAGGAACTGCATCATAAGGATTTCTGAAATTGGTTTCAGGGTTTATATAAGTCAGCTATACCGTGTGATGCGTTTTCAGATTCATCACTCAACAACTTCCTGTTTACCGAACACTTACATATTTTACACTTTTAAAATTATCCAGTTGCGGCGGGGGTATCATCAGTGAGCAGTAGCTCGCAGTTTCACTTGTTTGTTATGTTTATAAAAAATCTACTCGGAAATGTGCGTTTAATTATAGCGAGGTGTGTAAAGATGTTAATATCAGTGATAATACACCTACGTCATGAAATTACAATAATTCCAAATACATTTATGGCCCCAGTTCCCATGTTATAAGAGGAGACTATAACATCGTCCAGGACCGGGAGTTGAAATCATTCCTTAGTAAAGGACCTAAAGGTCGTCCCCCGTGAATTATTAATCGGAATGAGTGTCGTAACATCATCCACGACTCACTCTGTGCATGTACTTACTGCACGAAATGGATAAAACGAGAAAAAGCTGACCAAAAAATTCTTAGATTCTTTTTTTAATTCAGTAATGAACATAGTTGATATTCGTATTAAACAGAACATTTTACTCCTAACAACAACCCTAATAGCCCTATTTCTCGTATCAAACATAAGCTTAAAGAACTCGCCAAGGAATTTGTTTTTGTCCTGGCTGATAAGGCTGCCAATAATATCATTATTGTTTGACGTAATTTTACATTGAGGTTCTGCAAAAGGAAGTCACGAATTCACCAACATTCAAACTGTCTCAATTTTTGGAAAATGACATCTGTAACAAACATAAACTTTTAGCTACCTCTTTACAAGCAGAGCCAAATACAATGAAAGTTCCAACTATGTACTGGCTTCCGAAGCGGCACAAAACACCTTACAAATATAGATTTATTTCGTCTTCAAGCCATTGTTCCACTACTAAACTATCTATTATACTTACTAGTGCACTTGGTACAATCAAAAACCCGGTTAAAAATTGTTCAAATAAGGCCTTTGAAAATAGTGGAATTAATTACTTTTGGAGTGTCAACAATTCGTTGGAAGTACTTGGTAAATTGCATGCTCATATTGGTGATTTCGAATCTGTTCAAAGTTTTGATTTTTCTACCCTATATACCACTTTGCCTCATAATCTCATTAAGAAAATATTCACACATCTAATTAAATGGGCATTTAAAAAGTCAGAATTCAAATATATAACTCAAACTCTTTTAGGTCATTTTTAAGTAACAACAAACAAAAGAACTATGTCAATTGGACCTGCTTTGATACGATAACTGCACTTGAATTTTTACTAGAAAACATTTTTGTTCGCTTTGGAGATTCCGTATATCGTCAAGCTATCGGAATTCCAATGGGGACTAACTGCGCACCACTTATTGCGGACCTGTTTCTGTATTGTTATGAGCTACAATTTATGATCAAAATCAGCAAAGACCGATCGATACCCATCTGATACAAAAATTTAAAAACACTTTTAGATATTTGGATGATATATTGGCTCTCAATAATGATGACTTCAGTATGTACACTAAAGAGATTTATCCTGCTGAACTGACTTTAAATAAAGCTTATACTGACAATGAACACTGCCCTGTCCTGGATCTTGATATCTATATCTTTAACGGGAAGTTTAATACCAAAATTTACGATAAAAGAGATGATTTTTCAATTCCTATTGTTTATTATCCATTTTTAGATGGTGACGTTTCCTTGTCACCATCTTATGGTGTTTATATATCCCAACTTGTTCGATTCGCTCGTGTTTGTAACAATGTATTTGATTATAACGAAAGAAATCTCTGTATTACTGAAAAATTATTACACCAGGGTTTTCGATATCACAAACTAGTCAAAACATTTACTAAATTTTATCATCGGTACAAGGACATCATTCGTAAATATAAATCAACATGCAAACATCATATACGTTCAGGTATTTCACATCCAATCTTTTAATGGTAATATTCTATACAAAGCACTAAAATGTCGTCATTCACCTCAAAAGCTAACCAAACCTTTAAACAGACTTATTCAGAAGGGATATAGTTATGATACTGTTGTCAAGTCATTAAAAATGGCATATTTTTGGAATTAATACTGATTCACTCATAGGTTCTTTCCATCGGAAATAAACACATTTATTCTAAAACCAGTTGTTGGCATGTTACGGGTTATGTTCTTCTCATATATCTTATGATGGTATGATACTAAACCCCTAACAGGAGGGATTGTACTTGATTTTCATATGATGAAGACATTATCTTTCAATCAGTTTAACTGAGGTCTGGAGCTAGCATGTCAGTAACTGCTAGTAGTCCTTTGTTAATTTGTGTATCATTGTCATTTTGCTTAGTTTCTCCTGTTACTTATTCTGACATCGGACTCGGACTTCTTTTGAACTGAGTTTTACTGTGCGTATTGCTGTGTGTTTGTTTATTCTACATTGGCTAGAGGTACAGGGGGAGGGTTGAAATCTCACAAACATGTTTAACCTCGCCGCATTTTTGCGCCTGTCCCAAGTCAGGAACCTCTGGCCTTTGTTAGTCTTGTATGTTTTTTTATTTTAGTTCTTTTATCTGTTTCGGAGTTTAGTGTGACGTCCATTTTCACAACTAGTACACATTTTTGTTTAGGGGCCAGCTGAAGCCCGCCTCCGGGTTCGGGATTTTCTAGCTGTGTTGAAGACCCATTGGTCGGTTTGTTGTCTCTTTGACACATTCCCCATTTCCATTCTCAATTTTATACCTCACTATTGTATTTCTGATATATCTGAATTTTTTTCTTCTTCTTGTGTTTACAACATTATGAAGTGTTTTGTTTGTTTTCAATATATTGTAACATTATTTAATTTTATACATTCTACTTCTTGAGTATTACACATATGCAATGTTCTTATTTGTATCAGGAAACGGATTAATATAAGTTAACAGCTTGTTTCCGGGTCCTATTAATTATTCAATTGTATTAAAATATGTAAATGCCAAATTGTGTATATTATTTAACTTGAATTTAATTAATAAAATATGTTTACACTAAAGTTCAGTTGCAGGGCTGTTATAATGAATGTAAATTTCTGACTTTAACTCTATCGAATTTGTTTATCCCGAACAATATCCCTTTGTGTTTATATTCAAAGATGCAGTTTAAAAGTGTGAGCTTCCACTAGAATCTAACAAGCGATGAATTATTGCTTATTACAAAGTTTACGTTATAATAATAATAAGTCAATTTGATGTTGTGGTTTTGTTCTACTATTTTACTTAGTGTGTGTTTCTATCCGTTTTGGTACTTTTATGTTTCATTTCTTCATTATTCTACTTTATGTTGTTCCTCTTCCAAAGGATTGACAAATACATCTGGAATATAATATCATTTAAATTATCACAGCAGCAATACTAACATAGTCAACAGTATAGGACCACAAAGCGCTCAATGTTCAAAACCTTCCTATATCTTAAGTTTGCATGTGTTACCATTACTCAGTGACATACATGTATATTGAAGTCTAAACATCAAATAAAGAAAATATATTTATTATAAACTCATGTTTACATACAATATGATATCCCAACTTAAATATATATTTCATACATTTTCAGTATGTCAGAATTTGAAGTGTTTATTTCAGATATTTTGTCGGTATCAACTCTGCATGTGTCGGTGTAATATTCTCTCTGGTCAAAAATCTCTCAGCTGTGTTAATACAAATAGCAATGTCTTCATTTGCTGAAAATATAATTATATCATTTTAGAAGCTAAAATATAACAATAAATAATGTATATCAGTCATGTTAAAAGTTCGAAGAAAAACAAATTTTAAAATCTTTGAACTCGTGATTTAGTCACTCATCTTATACCATTATTTTGTAATGTAAGCACCGGGATCTTGACAGCCACCCATCCTATATCACAACATTGTAGTGTAAGCACCGGGATCTTGACAGCCACCATCCTATATCACAATATTGTAATGTAAGCACCGGGATCTTGACAGCCACCCATCTTATACCACAACATTGTAATGTAAGCACCGAGATCTTGACAGCCACCCATCTTATACCACAACATTGTAATGTAAGCACCAGGATCTTGACAGCCACCCATCTTATACCAAAAAATTGTAATGTAAGCACCAGGATCTTGACAGCAACCCATCTTATACCACAACACTGTAATGTAAGCAAAAGGATCTTGACAGCCACACTGATTTTTTTTTTTTTTTTTTCATTTATTGTTGTGTATATCGATTGCAGTGTTTATTTTTAACAGCTTTTGGTCAGGTGGAAAAAAAATTTCGCTAAATACTCTTTTCAATCGACACTACGTTGTATGTGTATCTTTGATATCCCGTATACATATCTCCCCCTTTTTTATTGTCATTACGTTAACATGTGTCGATATTACATTCATTACACTTCTTTTCTTAAATTTAATATTTGTAAGTTAAAATTAAAAAATTCATACATGATACTTACTTTGAACAATTGTATTTGATTGACAAAACAAGTTTTCGTGCCTCCTGGTTTGTTTACATCTACACGATCTAGGGAACAAAGGGAACGCGAAAGAGTGCGCGTGAAAACCGATACTCTACACCACGTGGTGCTGTGACCCCTAAGATAGTCAAATTGACCAATGACTTGATGGATAGTATATAGATGTTGACTACTTTTCAGCTAATAGTCACTAATGACTTGATAGTGACTAATTTAAATTTTCAGTGTTGAGGGTACCAGAACCCAGTGTCTCCTAATGCTGTTGACTCAACTGAATAGTCATAGTGACTAATTTAAATTTTCAGTGTAAGGGTTCCGCGGAACCCAGTGTCTCCCCTACTTTTGTAATAATAATAATAATAATAATAATAATAATAACAACTATAATAATAAAATTGTAAGGGTTCCAGGAACCCAGTGAAGGTTTTTTTTACAAAATTTACTTCTGGATACTATCTTATGATCATAAACAAGCTTCTGTCCAAGTTTGGTTTAAATGCAGGATAGTTTAAGAAAGTTATTAAAATTTGAAAAACTTAAACCACAGAGTGAATATTTGTGGACGATGCCGCCGACGGAATGTGGATCGCTATGTCTCGCTTTTACGACAAAAGTCGCAGGCTCGACAATAATAATAATAATAATAATAAATTCTTTATTTAAAGAGGGTAACTGAATTAGAACTAGTCTAATTTTCATTGAGACCCTCAAACAAAATACATGTAAACAACATAAACATATCAATCAATCATGCAGACATTTAAATGGGCGCATTACATTTCCGCGCACTTTGGTAGGAAAATTTTTACATTTGCGCGCAACTTTTGATTACATTTGGGCGCATTCATTTTACAGGTAACACAGGTAAAATAAAGACAATTCATGATAAATATAACTATAGTTAAAACGAATTTTGAACATATTTGTAAATTTAAATTATATATTTTTCAAGCTGAATTCTAAAAAATATACAATGATAATGAATCCCATAACAGCTTAAGACATACATGTAACTTAATTGCGAATATTTCTGAGTAAATAGTATTCTGTTTCATAGTATTATTGAATAGTAATCGCGTTAATAAATAATTTAAGTCAGTTTAAAAAATGCGCCAAAGCACACACATGGTCGGAGTTTTGTTTGTCAGAAACAAATTGGTGGAAAAATCATTAGTGTAAGATGGATTTAGTTTCCGTATCGATAGAACACTTCCGTCAGGGAAAATTTCATAGCGATGCACCGTAAATAGTTTCAAAGGTATTTCACCAGATTCCCTTTTTCCTCCAGGTCTTTTGGCAACACTAATGTCAGCAGAATCCAGGCGTGTTACAAACGACCCTGAATCATTCCATGCTCACTACAATGAGCAATTTTATTCAGCACATTCAAGTATTTTTGTGCACATTACAACATGTAAAATCAGAACCTTTTAATCTTTATATTTACTAGGAACCCAGTGTCTCCCCTACTTTTGCTGTTAGTCGCAGGCTCAACAAAAATTGGGAAACAATTATTTAAAATTTTCCTCTAGATACTATCTTTTGATTGTAAGAAGTTCTGTTCAAGTTTGGTAAAAATCCAAGAAGGTTTATGAATCTAATAAATGTTTTAAAAACTTTAACTGCAGACTGTATATAATGTTAACTGGAATAAAACTAAGTCCAATTATAAGTAATATACGGAAAATAATATACGGAAAAACAGGAAATACATTTTCACCAAATTTCCCTCTAGATACTAGCTTTTGATCATAAACAAGCTTCTGTCCAAGTTTGGTACAAATCTAGGATAGTTTAAGAAATTTATTAAACTTTGAAAAATTTTAACCACAGAGTGAATGTAATATTAACTGGCAGAAAAACTAAGTCCATTTATGAGTCAAATACGGATAAACAGGAATTTTTTTTACAAAATTTACTTCTGGATACTATCTTATGATCATAAACAAGCTTCTGTCCAAGTTTGGTTTAAATGCAGGATAGTTTAAGAAAGTTATTAAAATTTGAAAAACTTAAACCACAGAGTGAATATTTGTGGACGCCGCCGCCGACGGAATGTGGGATCGCTATGTCTCGCTTTTACGACAAAAGTCGCAGGCTCGACAATAATAATAATAATAATAATAATAAATTCTTTATTTAAAGAGGGTAACTGAATTAGAACTAGTCTAATTTTCATTGAGGCCCTCAAACAAAATGCATGTAAACATCATAAACATATCAATCAATCATGCAGACATTTAAATGGGCGCATTACATTTCCGCGCACTTTGGTAGGAAAATTTTTACATTTTCGCGCAGCTTTTGATTACATTTGTGCGCATTCATTTTACAGGTAACACAGGTAAAATAAAGACAATTCATATAAATATAACTATACTTAAAACGAATTTTGAACATATTTGTAAATTTAAATTATATATTTTTCAAGTTGAATTCTAAAAAAATATACAATGATCATGAATCCCGTAACAGCTTAAGACATACATGTAACTTAATTGCGAATATTTCTGAGTAAATAGTATTCTGTTTCATAGTATTATTGAATAGTAATCGCGTTAATAAATAATTTAAGTCAGTTTAAAAAAATATGGTCGGAGTTTTGTTTGTCAGAAACAAATCGGTGGAAAAAATCATTAGTGTAAGATGGATTTAGTTTCCGTATCGATAGAACACTTCCGTCAGGGAAAATTTCATGGCGATGCACCGTAAATAATTGCAAATGTATTTCACCAGACCCTTTTTCCTCCAGGTCTTTGGGCATCACTACCGTCAGCAGAATCCAGGCGTACTACAAACGGCCCGGAATCATTCCATGCTCACTACAATGAGCAATTTTATTCAGCACATCCATGTATTTTGTGCACGTTACGACATGTAAAATCAGTACTTTTAATCTTTATATTTACTATATTTTTACATTTTTATCTGTATACATTTCCAGGACGAAGTGCTTGTGAACAATAAAACGGACTTATCCTGCTCGAAAATAATAGTTAAATAAATAAATAAGTGTAATCTACCTGTATTTACCTGAGTTTACCTGTAAAAAAAATGCGCGCAAACGTAATGTTTTTTTTGGGCGCAATTGTAATGGAACTTAATGCACGCAAATATAATGCACCAATTTAAATGGCAACGGTAAATAAAATTTTCATAATCCAACCATGAAAGAAAATTATTTAACTTGCATACAATTTTTAAGAAAATGATTGTTACAAGGTTACTTGAATAATTCCACATAACGACAGTTTTTTTTATTGTGAATCATGGTAAACCATTTCATACCTTGGCTGCAGAATAATGAAAAGATTTTTTTATAAAAATTAGTATTTGGTCTTGGAACAAATAGATCGTTATTAGATACAGATCGTAAGTTGCAGTGTTGAACATCATTATTTTATTAGCATTGATAAGTAATCAGGTGTTAGTCCATTTACAGTTTTATACATTAGAATTGATTGTTCGTATTTTACTCTTTCTGTAAAGGGTGCCCTTTTTAAAGAAGAAAACATAAAATGTAAGGGAACAGAAATATCACATTCAAGTATAATTCTTGCTACTCTTTTCTGAAGTTTTTTTATGATTCTATCTGAATCTTTTCGTAATAAATTTCCCCAATATGAACAACAATTATAGTCTATGAGTCTATGTATAGCAGAATATGCATTATAAAACAGTTGTCTTGTGTGTGTATGCAAATATTCTTTAAGTTTATACAATAGTCATATTTTAGTTGAGATAATCTTACATATACAACCAACATGTTTTTCCCAGCTTAAATTTTCATCAATGTCAATTCCAAGCAATTTGAGAGAATGGACATTCTCAATACTGGTTTCGTTTATGGTAATACACAATTCTGATAGTTGTATAAGTTTTTGTTTTGAACTTAATTTCATACACTTTGTTTTTTGTACATTAATTTTCATACTGTTATTGTTACACCAATATTGTACAGCATTTAAATCATTTTGTAATATGCTGTTAATTTTTTTCAATTTTCTTATCAGGAAAATGCAATGTTGAATCATCAGCATATAGATCCATGTTGGATTGTATAACATGAAGTGGTAAATCATTGATATAAATTAATTTTTTTTTTTTAAATATAGGACCTATAAAGGAACCTTAAGGCATATTTTACAATCGTTTTATCAGATTTAACATTTGCGTATTGAACTTCTTGTTGTCTTTCAGACAAATATAATTTTATCCAATTTATCATATGTTCACAGATATGATAAATTTTTAGCTTTTCTAAAAGTATGGCATGTTTAATAAGACCAAAAGCCTTACTGAAATCCAAAAAAACAGTACCAACTATTTCTCTATTATCTAAATATTTTAACCATTCGTTATATATATATAATTAGTTTAGTCAGGGCGGTTTGACATGAATGACATCATCTGAAAAAAGACTGAGCTATATGTAATATTTTTTTTATTATTCAAGAATTCATATAACTGTGTACATACATGTCTTCCAAAAATGTTAGATATGGTATTTAAAATAGAAATTGAACAATAATATGAGGGAACATCTGTTGGTCCCTCTTTATGTTAAGTAGTTACTCTAGCATGTTTTCCGGAAAACGATTAGATGTCTCTGCACTAAGCTTTAAAAAAATTGGGACCAATTCCATTGATTTGCTGATTTTCAGTGTTTTCAGTTGTGTATACACCTTTACAATTTTCTGTTTCCTTCAATATTTTACAAGTAAAATTTTGTAGCAAAGAAAAATCTATATCTGAAGTATTATTTTCAGTAAGTTTTTCAGCAACCGAAGAAAAATGAACATTTAATGTATTACCAATATCTTAGGGGTTATAAAAAGTTTGATTTTCATACAGCATTTTAGGTGGAAAAATATTGTTCTTTTTTGGATTTAACTCTTTGATATGACTGAAAATAGTTTTTCTCAATTTAAGAGCCTTATACAGTCCTGGAATGGTTCAAAATGCTGTTGTTCTGCATTTAGATAAGCTTTTTCATACTTTTAGTAATTGCTCTAAATGTTTGCATTATGCCTTAAATTTTGCATGTGTGCTATTTTTTATCTGTGCTTAATTATTTAGTTGTGCTTAAATTTTAGTTGTGCTTCAATTTTTAGTTATGCTTCAGTTTTGGCATGTTTAGATGTGAAGTTTAGTAATGCTTTTCATGTATTTCAATATGCCTGTGCTGTTTCTATGCATTGAAAAATTTGCTGCTTATATATCTTATCTGCATGTTCTGTGATTTAATGTTATGTATATGTTATTTATATTCGGTAAAAAGCTCTGAAGAGCTTGTGTTTGTATTGTTATATGTGAACCGAATCAAAATAAAACTTTCGTATTCGTATTCGTATTGATATAATTCCAATGTTCTTTACTATTTTTTGAACTAGATATATCGTTTTGATGATATTCTTATTTGCATTAAATATTTAAGTAGTTGATTTATTTCGCCACTTTTTATAAATAAAAATACAATAACATTGTAATTGAATGAAATTTCTAATAGAAAATGAGAATAACACTTTATAATTTTATGCTATATGACCAAAAGGACTTGAACATCCCACACAGCCAAACGGACGTCCCACTTTGGCAAGGGTCGGTCGGAAGAGGACTTAAGTGACCATATTTCTATTCCCCTGTCATCCTTGGAGGTAAATAATTTAGAAAGGTTTGTTATAAATCATGTCAATACCGAAAAACTGACTACTGAGCTGATGATAAACTCGGGGACTTGTCCAATGTATTTAATAAACAACAAAATAAATAATCTGTAAGCTTCAATGCGATCCTTTTGAAAAAATAAAATAAATAAATAAATGTGTATATATAGTTTACATTGGCAATATCGATTTTGTCATCAGCAAATTAAAACATAACTAAGTTTGTATTCTTTTCAAACGAGATGTATAAAGACACACCACGTTCATTTTTATCTATTAAGAGGTTAACTCCTAACTATCCTACTGCCTGTCGATACATTTATTTTTGGCATTGCACAAGTCATGTCTTCTTTGACTGTCCATCACGTTGAAATATTAAATCCCTGGGATGTGTTTTAGTTGGTTTTTGTCTCTGATACATGTTTTTTTTATTACTAATTGTTTTTGGCTTTTAACTAGCTGTCAGTAACTGCGAGTACTCTCAAATCGTTCTTTCTTGTTAATTTGACCTGTTGATACTATTTCTAATGTTTTTTTTTTGTTATTTAATATGTACTTATTCAGGGTTATATCTGGTCTATATACCAGCTTTGTTAAGTGTTTGGTATTACTATAAATTTTCACTTCTTCGAACTATGAACATCAAAATTATTTATTTTGTAAAAATATTTCCTTTCTCCTTCTAAACTGTATATCTAACAACAAAATTATTTTCATTTACCTTTGTATAATATTATTGTAAATGGTGGATTTTTGTTTAAGGTTATTGTTGTTTTTCTGAAATTGTTTAACATTTCACAGCGGTATAATACTGTTACTTTAATTATTCATCCCTTATTTTGTTGATTTTGTATTTACATTGTATCATAGATCAAATTTATTCGTTCAGTGTATTTTCACTTGTGTTAATATGTCTTTTGATTGAGTTAAGCCATTTCAATTGATATTTTATTGTGTGTCTTTCTATGTTGTGATGTTACACTATTGTTTCAGATAAGGGTGAAGGTTTGGTACCATTAAAACGTTTAAACCCGCTGCAATTGTTTGCACCTGTCCTAAGTCAGGAATCTGATGTTCAGTAGTTGTCATTTGTTGATGTGGTTCATAAGTGTTTCTCGTTTCTCGTTTTTTATATAGATTAGACCGTTGGTTTTCCCGTTTGAATGGTTTTACACTAGTAATTTTGGGGCCCTTTATAGCTTGCTGTGCGGTGTGAGCCAAGGCTCCGTGTTGAAGACCGTACTTTGACCTATAATGGTTTACTTTTATAAATTGTGACTTGGATGGAGAGTTGTCTCATTGGCACTCATACCACACCTTCTTATATCTATATAATATGCGTTCACCTCACAAATATACATTGTCAGTTTTTATTCTTTTAATTTCTGATGAAAATGAAGCTATGCTGGTGCTTTATTACTGTGTGACCAAGCATAGTATACGCTTGATCAGACTCCTCTTCACAGTAGGAGGAATTGAACATTGTTCTTAATTTTCCGTTTCTAGAACGATAAAACATTATTTCTTAGGAAGCAAGAATCTTGCAATCTGATTGGTTAATTACCCCGGTGTAAATAACACCCCACCCTAGTTCACCAGGAGGTAACAAAAATATGCCAAAATTTCCAAAAAATAAAATTTTTGCCAAAAATTATGAAAATTAGAATTTTTGAAAAAATAATAATAATAATAAAAAAATTATATTAAAAAAAACAATTTTGAAATTTTTTGCCAAGTAAAAAATATATTCTCCAATATTCCCCAAATAATAAAATTTTCATATTTTCAACACCGGTGTAAAATTCTGTACACTCCTGATTACAACAAGATAGTTAATATTACAATCAAGACAAATAGTAAACGAAACATTAAGGAGATATTTTCTGTAAAAAAAAACATTTACCCGCTTTACACACTATGTGTACGTACGTCTCAGTCCAACATGTCTGAGATCACATGAAAATTGTTTACATCACGAAATATTTACTGTATGAATTCCATATCGGTACACTAACATGAATATTTCTGAATGCAAATGAAGTCAACGATGACTCTTTATGAAATGTACGTGTTAATACAGCATTATCAAAGTGGTTTTTGTCGAGCCTGCGACTTTTGTCGCATAAAGCTCGACATAGGGATAGTGACCCGGCGGCGGCGGCGTTAGCTAACTTCTTAAAAGCTTTATATTTTGAAGGTGGAAGACTTGGATGCTTAATACTTTGTATATAGATGCCTTATGTTACGAAGTTTCCATCTGTCACATGTCCATTGTCCTTAACCTCATTTTCATGGTTCAATGACTACTTGGAAAAAAGTTAAGATTTTTTGTAATGTTAATTTCTCTCTTATAATGAGTAATAGGATAACTATATTTGGTATGTGCGTACCTTGCAAGGTCCTCATGCCCGTCAGACAGTTTTCACTTGACCTCGACCTCGTTTCATGGATCAGTGAACAAGGTTAAGTTTTGGTGGTCAAGTCCATATCTCAGATACTAGAAGCAATAGGTATAGCATAGTTGGTGTATATAAGGACTGTAAGGTGTACATGTCCAACTGGCAGGCGCATCTGACCTTGACCTCATTTTCATGGTTCAGTGGTTATAGTTAAGTTTTTGTGTTTTGGTCTGTTTTTCTTATACGGTATGCAATAGGTCTTCTATATTTGGTGTATGGAATGATTGTAAGGTGTACATGTCTAGCGGACAGGTGTCTTCTGACCTTGACCTCATTTTCATGGTTCAGTGGTCAAATTTAAGTTTTTGAGTTTTGGTCTTTTTTTTCTAATACTATATGCCATAGGTCAACTATATTTGGTGTATGGAAATATTTTATGATGTACATGTCAGTCTTGCAGGTTTTATTTTACCTTGACCTCATTTTTACGGTTCATTGCTCAGAGTTAAGTTTTTGTGTTTTGGTCTGTTTTTCTAATACTATAAACAATAGGTCAACTATATTTGTTGAATGGAAGGATTGCAAGCTGTACATGTCTGCCTGGCATGGTTCATCTGACCTTGGCCTCATTTTCATGGTTCATTCGTCAATGTTTAGTTTTCTTGGTTAAGTCTGTATCTTATAAACTATAAGCAATAGGTCAACTATATTTAGTGTATTGAATGATTGTAAGGTGTACATGTATTTTTTGTTTGGTTTATATGACCTTGACCTCATTTTCTCTGATCATGTTAAGTTTATGTGATAGTTGTAGTAAAGCTTTATATTTAGGACTATCAACATAATATCAATGATTAGTAAAGAAGGCGAGACAGTTCAGCGTGTGCACTCTTGTGCATTGTTTCGTGCTTTGAAAAGTACTTTATTTGAACCTTTATATTGTTTTTTAAACGTAAATGCACTAAAATATTACATTTTAAGCCATAGGAATTTTTTTTTTCTCTCGATAAAACAATGATACACTCGAAAAAAACACGGACTGCTCTCGAAAAAACACGGACATATACAAATGAATTTACTCTCCAAAATGTCCTTTTCAATGCAAAATCAAGAATGTTTGTAAAATATCTGTATATCAAAGTATATATAGATTCCATGTGCACATTTCCGTTGACATTTGCATTGGTATGTGTATAAAAATGGCTTTAATCTATATTTTGGAATACAGCATTGTAAGGCTAAATTAAACGTTTTGTAGGGTTGATAATATCTTTTTATCAAAAATACGAATTTACCTTCTATGATCTTGTATATAAGGTTTTAGTATATTTTTTCACGTTTTACCAGAAAGGAAGTCTATTTGTTTACATTTTTGATCATATTCACTCGAAAAAACCCTATCAAATCACTCGAAAACCACGATTCCAGCCGGAAATCATACCTACCGTGATGAATGTAAAAACAATGAAGTGTGCGACCAAGGATTTGTATAGTCACTATACAAATTCTTGGTGCGACATTAAAAACAATAAAAGGTAGGAATTACAGATAAACGTTACAGAAGAGACTCGAAGGAAACGGGAAATAAATCCTCTACAGATATGAATGCTTTCGGGAACTGGTCTTAAATATGATTGTTGTACAAAAGACAAGTTTGTGCTTACAGTAGACAGCTATCTTTACAGATTTTTAATACAGGGAGAATTATAGGTTGACGATATCCCATCAGACCATACATCCAAAACAGGGAATGTGAAATTATCATTCTCCTTTGATTGACGATATCCTATCGGACCATACGTCCACATACAGGGAATGTGAAATTATCATTCTCCTTTGATTGACGATATCCCATCGGACCATACCTCCACATACAGGGGATGTGAAATTATCATTCTCCTTTGATTGACGATATCCCATCGGACCATACATCCATATACAGGGGATGTGAAATTATCATTCAATTCTCCTTTGATATATTTTGTC
This sequence comes from Mytilus coruscus, assembly GCA_017311375.1. Classification (NCBI taxonomy): domain Eukaryota; kingdom Metazoa; phylum Mollusca; class Bivalvia; order Mytilida; family Mytilidae; genus Mytilus; species Mytilus coruscus. Next base: position 17,780,284 of record CM029596.1, read on the forward strand.
TCTCTTCTATAAGGAGCCATAACAGATTCTTAAAATGTGAAGGGCAAGATGTATATAGATTGATTGACTGATTGTTGATTGCGTGAAGCCCATGGACAAACATTCCATGCACGAGAACAGTTTGACAATTATTTGAATAGGTAGGTTCTGCAACTTGGGGTTCGACCGAGATAAAATGGTGAAATAAACACTGCGTCTGTAAAAAAGGGTGTTTTAGTTAAGGGCCAATATTTTGCATTGCCAAAAACAGCTGTTGCAAAGGTCGTCAACGTACTGAAAGTGTTGCACTCTCTCTACAAGAGGCATCGGATGTAACGTTCCCCTTCTGGCCAGACGTGGCTGCGTATTTATACATCCGACATAGCAAACGGACGGAAGAAGTCCGGTAAACCATATTTTACACACCGGTCTACCCTAAAAATTTCAGTAGACATGCACCTAAGGTTTGTTGCAAAAGTATACAATTGATAACCTTCATATTTAAAAAGGCAGTCTAACCCTTTGTTGGTCAATTGGAACTTTTTATCGGTACCAACTAAAAAAGTGGCGATTAACCGTTAGAAATCCTGAAAGTCATACAAACTGAACATTGATATTTTTCAGGTTAATAAATTTGTTTTAAATGATTAAACATAAAATGAACAAGTAAAAATCTTAACCTTCCAAAGAGAATAAAACAATTATAATAGAACCAATGGAACACATGTATATTGTTTGCTTATGACACATCCATTTGTTATATATAATTTTCAGTAATAGGCCATACACAATAGACGATGTCTTAAACAGCGATTTAGAACAATTCTCTACGTGATTTAAAGTTTTAATCTTAATAAAACAAAGTCTATCTTATTCTCTTGTAATACTTCACCAGATGATATTGAAATTGAATTTCAAAATCAAATTGTAGAATTTGTCTCCTGTCATAAACACTTATAGGTGCATCTGGTGCAGAAATATTGGTACCGTTAATGTTATTAGGTATTACTTTTGATATCAAAGGTAAATTTCACACACATAAAGAAAACATATTACTAGTATATTGTGCAAACACAAGATTAAAAATGAAATATGTATAAAATAGAAATTATTTTGATCGTATATATATATACTAGATATTTATTAGACCAATTATGGAATATGCATGTGAGTCATGATTTAGAAAATGTTCATTTAGAAGCAGAGAGACAACTATCAGGGTTGCCCGTGTATGCTATTCGCTAAGCTATTTAATTTGACACAGGCAGGTAATTGCTAATGGACAGAAGAAAGTCAAAATAGCTAAATATGTTTTATTCCTTACATAATGCGCCTGATTACCTCTGGGATTGCGCCTGATTACCTCTAGGATTGCGCCTGATTACCTCTGCGATTGCGCCTGATTACCTCTGGGATTGCGCCTGATTACCTCTGGGATTGCGCCTGATTACCTCTGCGATATAATGACCCCACTTGTTGGTCAAATAGCGAAATAGTAACAATTATGGTGTACCATATTATAGACTAGATATAACCAGACAATCTCTTTTTCCATCCAGTACTTTTGAATGAAATAGCCTAAACCCCGTCATATGGACTTCCCGAAATATAAACATATTCAAACAAAAGATGAAAACCAAGTTAATACAGCCACGGCCCTTCTTAAGTTGTGGGGTAGAAAACTAAATAGTATGCATACACGTTTGAAAAATATGTCTAGATCTTTAAATGGAGATCTGCATCGTGTTAAGATTAAACCTAATCCCGCATGCAGTTTATTCGAGTTTGCTTTTCACAATAAAGCAAGAGAAATATTGTTTTTAAAATTAGAAAATATTCTGTATCAATTGAGCTTCCATTGGCTGGTGAGATGGTGACTTTACATTCAAGCAAATTACAGAATCTGTTTTGTCTGTACACTCGTATATAAGAATTACACAAGGATTCTGAACATACAATTGTATCCTTTGTGTTTTGCTAAAACTTATGGTCGATAAAGAGAAACTATACACAGCTAAAACAATCAGCAAAAACAAGAGGTTGAAAAACTATAAAACACAGAGACAATTCAAACGTTAAACATCAAAGTCAATCAGCTATATGAGATCTACAGTATAAAAATAAGGAGATGAGATATGACACAGACATGTTAACATGATCAAAATCAGTTTGTCTACTCCTTTAGCGAGTTATTGCCCTTCACTGACAATTTTATCAGATTTAAGTGTTTTTACCGAAAGCAATATAAGATAGAGTAAATTGTAATAAGCAACAATGTTCAACAAAATAAGATCTACAGATAAGTCAATTGACAATCGGTACATATAGCCATTCAAAGTCATTTTTGCCTACTTTTGTCTTTTTGGCAATTATTAAAAAAAAAGTTTTAGTAAAAGAGTAACTATAACAAGTAAGGAATTAAGATCTTTAGATTAATTATCATATTAAACAGAATCGACTCATTATGGAATTTTTTGCTCTCATTTAAAATAACAATATTTCTTTACTTTAGAAAAACAGAAAGCTAAAAACAAATTATGGAATCGTATAAAATGCTCGGACAGCAAATATAAAAATAACATTGATTCAATACTATCAGATCAGGTTAAATTTTACTCCGTGTTGTGTAGCACTTAGTGTTGGGACGAAAATAGCGCAAAAAAACAGGAGACTGACAGACGATGCTGGAATGCAACTGCCAAATACTCGCTAAAACACTTTGACAAAAAAATTGGTATTGAATATTTTATATGCACCTGTAAAGATCTAAATAGAATTAATATTAAGTATATGTCAATTTTTTACCAAAAGGCGGTAACTGCATGGTGTGAACTTTACACTGAAATGACCGAACGTTAAAAAAATAGCATTCTTGAAGAGAATATATTGGTAACAAAACTATAAAATAAAGAAAAGAAAATTTATTCCCCCAGAAAAACATCCATTAAAAACATTACAAAAAATACTAAATAAATTACGAAAGCCATAAAGGGACACATGAAAAATAAAATTAATCCGTTATCTCGGTTTCCCAATCCTTGATCTTGGATTGATAATCCGTTATCTTGGATTCCCAATCCATCATCTCGGATAAATAATTTGTTATCTCTGATTCACAATCCGTTATCATGGATTCCCAATCCGTGATCTCGGATTCCCAATCCATGATCTCGGATTAATAATCCGTTATCTCGGATTCGCAATCCGTTATCTCGAATTAACAATTCGTTATCTCAGATTCCAATTGATAATCCGTTATCTCGGATTAATAATCTGTTATCTCGGATTGATAATCTGTTATCTCGGATTCCCAATCCGTGATCTCGGTCTCCAATTGTTACTAGATATGGACCTGTATGGATCTTCGTTATTTTTCATGACACATCCACTGACAAAATATGATAATCATTCATCTATGACAAGCACTTGCTACGATCTGGACCTTAAAGCAAATCAACCAAAGTCACTCATGCGTAAAATGTAGATCAAGATGACCTAGCTTTGGTATGGACTTTAACGTAGAGGTTAGCCGGGACGAACATTAAAAGGAAAAAAACGGACGAACTAACCAAACATTATATATACCCCTCTTACACTAAGTTGGGCGAGGGGATAGTTAAATCTAGCCTGAAAGAAGTACGATGCAAAATGTAAGTGCCGTGTGCCATTTTCTCTAACTAATTGACTATTTAATGGAGTTGCCATTCTCTTGTATTGTATGCCTCTGATCACATCTTTGTAAAGATTCTCCCATCGAGTAACCATCAACTACCATAACTAATAGTAAGAGGAAAATCAACTAAAGTCAAGATCAATTGTATTAAATTTTCCTTCATATTTTTTGTAAATTTCCTTTTTATTTCCTCAAGTGACTCTCGATTTGTCATTCCTAAATCAAAATGTCATCAATTTCAAATCTATCAAAGGCCATAATTACAGAACAAATGAAAATGAAAGAAAATTAATCCCAAACTTTATTTAGTGTTACGTTCCTGTAAAATTTCTCAGCAATCAGTCAAATGGTTCTCTTTTTTATCATTGGAAAACAAACATTTCATGAATTTTTAAGTATTTCAAGAGCCATAACTCTGGGACGATACAATTTAAATCAACCAAAACCGATCCCAAACTGTATAACGGAGCCCAAAACCAATGTGTATCTTGCGAACGGACGGATATGAAGTTGACTCTATACCCAACCATGTTGGGCAGTGGTAAAATGGCCTTTTTAGAAAAAGAGAGGCGAAAGATACCAAAGGGACATTCAAACTCAAAAGTCGAAAATAATCTGACAATGCCATTGCAAAAAAACGAAAAAGACCAAAAGACAAACAACAGTATACAAAACACAACATAGAAAAATAAAAGCTAAGCAACAAGAACCCCGCAAAAAAACGGGGGTGATCTCAGGTACTCCGGAAGGGTTAGCAGATCCTGCTCCACATGCGACACTCGTCGTGTTACTCCTATATAGTATGTTAATAGGCTATATCAAGTGATAAGGCACCACACAATATCAGATTCAGACTGGTAATCGACTCTAATCTGAACCAAAAAAATCACCAAATTCGTAAGCCATCGGTCATGTAAATTTTCTAACCCTGGAACTTGACCGAGTGTGAAATTTTGAAATTGAAACGTTTTTCATGACAAAGGATGACAAGACTATTACCGGTATAAACAACACAGACATTGAAAAATTAAAAAAGCACAATACGTAAAACTAAAGCAAGAGGAACACGAACCCCTTTAAAACAAAACTAGGGGTGATCTCAGGTGCTCCGGAAGGGTAAGCAGATCCTTCTCCACATGTGGCACCCGTCGATTTGCTAATATAAGTCTAATTCGTTAGGTCACATTCGGAGATAAAAGGACGGGATTGTGGTAATGACAATTGGAACATATCTGTCGTCATCTGTGAAACAGATATTCCATAACGGTCAACCAATTCGTGATGGCGTCCGTAAAATTTTAGAAGGGATGATTTCAACTTCACCACTTGGAACTCTTGGTTTAATAACTTCCTTGTGAGCAGAAACCCTCTGTCACGGAAATCATGATAGGAAATACAAGCCCTGGAATATCGTATCAACTGGGAGATATATACGCTATATGTAGGTGCTGCTGGAATGTTGCTACATAGAAATGGAAAGTTCACGATTGGGAAGTTGAAATCATCTTTTTTTTTGTCGTAAAGTTTTGTTCTTGTCAATTTCTAGATGTAAGTTAAGATATGAGGCAGACTTAACTGTATCTGTTGTATCCTTTATTTCAAGTTCGATGAGATAGATGCGCTCAGCATAGTCACCAAACTTTGAATTATTTAGTGAGAGGGCATCATCTATATACTGGAAAGTGAAGTTAAAGGATAATACTAGCTTCTAATCTAGAAGACATTCAATGCATCATCCGAACAAAGATGCATTTCACTTGTCATAATAGTTTCAGAGAAGATTTCAAAATTGTGACCAATAGAAATAGGTTCTGTATGTGGCTGCCATATTAGTGGCTGCATCAGTAAGAAATACCGAAAATTTGTAGAGGACAGGTCGGCCAATGAGAGACGAACATATTGGTTAAAGATCAGCTTTCAAGCAAAAATGAAGTCAATGAGCCATACATTTCCTGTTATACTTATTTCAGCTTTTTGGCTGGGATTAAGTCGGAATCCACCCTTCTTGTATCATGTCTTTATAAACTATGATAAACTTGAACAGGCGAAGCGGATTATTCCCTGACCGATCAAGTCTAACAGTATACCAAGTTTGTTTGTGATTCATCAATATATATCGAGTCTAGATTATCCACAAGGTAATAACAAAAACTTCAGGCACATTGTAAACTTGACCTTTGACCCTGAAATCAATCCGAGATCACGGAGTATCAATCCGAGATAACGGGTTATTAATCTGAGATCACGGATACGAAATCCAAGATAACGGATTGGGAAACCGAGATAACAAATTATCAATCCGAGATAAAGGATTGTTAATTTGAGATCACGGATGGGAAAACCGAGATAACGAATTACTAATCCGAGATAACGGATTGTTAATCCGAGATCACGGATTGGTAAACCGAGATTACTGATTATCGATCCGACATCACGGATTGGGAATCTGAGATAACGGATATTTAATCCGAGATCACAGATATGAAATCCGAGATAACGGATTATCAATCCAAGATAACGGATTATCAATCCGAGATCACGGATTGCGAATCTGAGATAATGGATTATTAATCCAAGATCATGGATTGGGAATCTGAAATAACGGATTATCAATCCGACATCACGGATTGGGAATCTGAGATAACGGATTGTTAAATCGAGATAACGGATTGCGAAATCGAGATAACGGATTATTAATCCGATATCATGGATTGGGAATCCGAGATAATGGTTATCCATCAGAGATAACGGACTATCACTTCAATATAACGGATTATTAATCCGAGATCATAGATTGCGAAGCCGAGATAACGGATTATCAATCCGAAATAACGGATTGGGAAACCGAGATAACGGATTAATTTTATTTTTTATGTGTCCCTTTATGGCTTCCGTATAAAAACCATAACATGTGAAACCAAGATAAAATCTACATGAAAAAAATTTAATTTTGCAGAACACACAATGTATTTGTTTTAGAGAAGGATTTTTTTTTTATAATATCCACATAATACAAAAGTAGCAATTGAGCGGATTCAGAGTAGTTCTACTAGCTATGGAAGGGACATTCTATATTTTGTGATGAGGATAAGAGATGGTGAATGAAATGAATGTGATGGGGTCTAGAACTGAAAATTAATAATTTTGCCCAAGACATGCTGAAAATGAATTTTCTGTACATTCAGATGCACAAACGATTTGAAAAAAGAAATAGGTGTGTACACAACGGAAAATATTTTTTTCGACGAAAAAAAATGAAATAAGTTATCCAGCCTTATAACGGTTGAAAATGATTATTCTGTCCACGCAAAACATCTTGCTCAAAAGCCCAACCCTAACCAAAGAAATAAATGGGTCGTGCTCTAAGCAATTTTGTTCGTTTTGCCTTATTTTTGTAGATTCAAAGGACCTATCATTAATATAACATTTGATCTCTTGTGGAGAGTTGTCTCATTGGCAATCATACCACATCTTATTTTTGTATTTGGATTTGTAATCAAACCCTTATTTTTTTCAACCTTGAAATTGAATTTTCCATATAATTAACTATTCTGGATTATGCATGTGTACAATCAAGTCAGTGTAATTCAACAATAGGTACAGACAACGTGTGTTCTTCAAAAGGACTACTAATTTAAAGAAAACTGCATGTTTGATATCAATTTTTTTTCTGATTTTGTCTCAATGAAACCGAAAATATATTGTTGCTAGGCACTTTTACACTATAAATGAATGGTTGCTAAGGACTAGTGTGATAACATTCACCCTTGACCCTGGTCTATGTTATAATCCATACAGTCCTGAGTCAAAACATGTAAGGTTTGGTACCATTAAAACGTTTAATCCCGCTGCAAATGTTTGCACCTGTCCTAAGTCAGGAATCTGATGTACAGTAGTTGTCGTTTGTTTATGTAATTTATACGTGTTTCTCGTTTCTCGTTTTTATATATACTAGACCGTTGGTTTTACCGTTTGAATGGTTTTACACTAGTACTTTTGGGGCCCTTTATAGCTTGTTGTTCGGTGTGAGCCAAGGCTCCGTGTTGAAGGCCGTACATTGACCTATAATGGTTTACTTTATAAATTGTTATTTGATGGAGAGTTGTCTCATTGGCACTCACACCACATCTTCCTATATCTATGGTTACTAGGTTCTTTTGTATCAAATAAGGGTGGTCGCTAAACACTTTTGACAAGACCTTGACTTCTTACTGTTGACCTGTAAAAAAACAGTGGCTTTAATCACCTTCAACGTTTTCTTCGCGTATTGTTTGCTTCTTTCTATTATATTTTCTTACAAATATTAAGAACATATTCCTTGTGTACATAAACGATCAGAATGAATATATCAAACATGGCACTATAAGACTTTTCGCAGATGACAGCATTATTTACAAAACCAACAAAAATTACAAGAAGACCTAACAGCAGCAACAAAGTGGGAAGAGGACTGGCTCATGTCCTTCCATCCGGACAAGTGTTCAGTCCTCCAAGTAACGATAAAGAAAACGCCTCTCTCATATGATTACATCTTACATGGGCACACTTTGCAACAAGAAACATCTACTAAATATCTTGGCTTAACAATACAAACTGATTTAAAATTTAACAAACACATAAGTAACATCACAACAAATGCAACTAACCAACTTAATTATATCAAAAGAAACCTTAAAGTCAGCTCACAGTCAGTTAAAGAAAAGGCCTATATCTCACTTGTGAGACCAAATTTAGAATATGGTAGCTGCATCTGGGACCCACATACAAAATCACAAAAATCACAAATAGAAATGGTCCAAAGACGAGCAGCCAGGTATACATGCAATCGATACCATAACACCAGCTCTGTGACAAACATGCTTAACCATCTCAACTGGCCAACGCTTGAACTTAGAAGAATAAGAACAAGACTTATATTTTTCTTCAAAATTATACACCACCAAGTAGCAATATACCCTACGAACTTGTTAATACCATCAGACAGTCGAACAAGACAATACACTCACAGTCACTCATTCAGGCACATATAGGCAAACAAAAAAAACTCATATAAATTCTCATTCTATCCAAGGACAACCATCCAATGGAACCTTTTACCAGTTACTGCTGTCCAATGCACCACAGTTGAAGCCTTCGGAGAACAGATTCCTACATCTGTTCTCAAGCAATACTACACCATGTAATTGTAACACCTTGTAAATAGTTTTATCTTATATGTACAGTGAAAATCAAAAACAAATTATTATTTCTTTATTTATTTTTTGATGTAAATATATATTTGTAAATTTTACCCAGGCATGCACGGCACATAGTCATCAATATTATGATGGAGTGCGGAAACTGAAAGAAGAAGAAGAAGAATTAATATACGCAAGGTCATCTACGACTTTTGACCTTGGGTTAAATTTAATGCTATTTAATGCTCAATAGTTTTCACATCATAGTCATTCAATAGTAATTACTGTTTTGGGTAATCTTAATAACATGGTCGAATTTCTGAAGAAAAAAAAACAAAAATGACACATTTTGGTTTCAACAGCAACCATCCTAGCACCCTGAATCCCAAATATTTTGTTGTAAAGTATTGACTAGAAACATTGATACTTTATATGTATTACCACAACTTAAATGGATGTGGATGCAAAACTGTATATTTTGTTCATGCTAAATGTGCATAATTTGCCTTCACAAATACAATGAAAAATGATCTCTGCTCCTGCTGTTGTGACAATATTCAGCCAAAATAGTATTTATGTATGACATTGATGTTATGTTTGTTAAGTATCATGTTTCTGAAAAAAAAATTAACAAATATCATTATATAAAATCTGGTTTTGCTTCAGAATACCTCCGAAGTAGTTGTTTTTTTCAATGCTAAATTCCCAAAAATGTACGGGAAAACTCATTGACTGGGTTGCAATGGCAACCGTGGCCTAGAAACACGTTGGGAGGCCTTTTTTCTACTTTTTCACCTAATTATATGGTCAGGCTAAGTTTCAGGAAAATCGGTGACTATGCGTGTCGGCCCCCTATATGAAATGGTGGGGTGGTTAGAGAGAATTGCTCTTAAATTCTGAGTTCCTACTTATTCACACTTCACTCTTGTCAGTCTTGTCTTACATTTCATATTATATTGATTTATTTTCTTTTTTTTCCGCTTTTTGTTTAGTTTTTTTTTTTTCGTTTTGTATTACACGCATTCCTAATATGCGTTCGCCATTTTCAAATGTATTTTGTGTTTATATTTATATAGGGAGAGGAGAACGTCATAAATTTTGTTATGCTTATTATACTGCCGAAATTGACCCAAAGGAACTTACTTTCAATAAATAAGATATTAACAGCAATAACTGTCCTTTCCTAGATTTAGTTATTTCAGTTTTTCACAAGAAACTCTACACAAAAATTTACAACAAAAGGGGTGATTTTTCTTTCCCTATGGTTAATTTCCTGTTTTAGACGGTGGTGTTCCTTTGGTACCGTCTTATGGTGTTTATTTATCCAAACTCGCTATGCCTGTGTCAGCAGTGACGTTTTGGATTTCAATGAGCGTACTAATTTTTACGGTGATGTTGTTTACCGAGCCCGAAAATTTTGATACAATCCGGGTAAGCTTATCGATCCTTTAAATAAACTTATTCTAAAAGGTTACCAATTCAACACTGTAATTAGAATATTGTTTTTATTGGTATCAATATTGATTTTGTTATCAGTAAATTAAAGTCATATTAAATATTATTGTTATATACATATGCACATTCACGGTTCTACAATCTGTCGATACTTATATTTTGGCATTGCACAAGATACATGATTTGTTTTATTAGTTGTTATTGTTACAAGAAATCTCAAATGACGACCGAGGGACAGGTGTGGCTTACAGGCATAGTCATTACGATGACCATTCACACGTTGAAATGGCTGTTCTCCCTCACCAATATGCCATATATCAGGTATACACTGTAGAACATTTCTTGATTTATAAAAATAATGGTATTTTCATTACATAAATATTTTTATAGCATAAACTATTCTTCTGAATAGGGCATTGCAAAACTAGATATTAAATCTGGAATTCCAAATTTTGATATTAAACCAAAGTTTTGCTATTTTCGATGTGTATTTTTAGACATACTGTCATCAGGAATGAATAGACCGAAGGTTGCATCAGTCAAAGTACTAGAGGAGCTATAGAACAAAAATACTTGAATACCAAAAACTATTTATGGTCATCTTTACAGAATGAATTGTAGTTTTCGTTTGATCTTTATAAAATTTAAAACATTTATAAGCTGACAATCTATAAAAATGCGCCTAATTAGAACAATTGGCTACTAGACATATGGAACTAACAATCCACATGCAAAGATATGTGCAACACTGATGCTTTATATATACTTCCTTCCAAGACATACTTCTGAGGCATTGTAAAGTAATGGACTAAGAGCTTTTATAAAGCATCAGTACTGCACACAATTACAATATATATCACCTAAAGATAAAGAGTCTGATAATTTCAAAAATATAAATGGCCACGTTTATCATAAAACAAAGAGAGAAGACAAATATAATTCTAGAGTTTAGAAAACATGCTTTTCTTTATATCGTCTTTAATTTTACTTTTACGATCACGTGAAGGTAGGATGTTCAGAACAAAAGTTGTCTTTGTTACAAAGCAGCTACCCTCTAAACTGATAGTTTTCTTTGTTACACAGCATCTACCCTCTAAACTGATAGTTTTGAGGTCAGTTCAATGTCATCAACTTCAAATGTTGTTTATTCAACGGTTATGACAAACATTTTAACTATTGACGTATCTTCAAGGGCAACGTTTAAAGTCAAATTACCATCACAAATAGCAGATGTAATCTTTAGTTTATTAAGTAATAAAACACTAAAAGCTCATCTATTAAGCGGGATACAACATATATTGTCTTGTAACATTTAATCATTACGTATAACATTTATCCAATGCGTTAACAACACCTAATCAGAATCAACAATTAAATGCCAGTTTGAATAGTTGGATAGTCAAGAATAATAGAAAAGTAACTGTTCAAGCGATTAAGTCTGAAAACTTTTCTTGTCACATTTTACAAAAGGATTGGTTTAAAATGAATTGTTTGTTATAATAAGTGTGGACACAGATCAGTGTTGATAGTATGTTTGTATGTTTGACCATGTTCTCTGACATAATGAATTTTCTATGGGTTTTGCCATAGTGTAATGGATGTGATTTGGTTAGTTCCCTTTAAAAGTTTCAGATTAGTATTTTCTTAATTGAACGTTTATTCTATGTTCAATTTGATCTAGAAAGGCTAAAATACAAAAGTAACTTTATTGATTTAAATATAAAAGTATTCAAATTTTATGTTATTTTATATATTTGATGATTATTCATTCATTCAAGATTTCTTCAATAACATATCTTTTAAACAAAACTTTAAAAGTTACAAGTTTTTCTCTAAAACTTGATTAGGAGTTGCTCCGGTGGAGAGAAGTTCACTCTCCACGTGTTTATATGAGCCGACAGTGTAACATTGCCAACCTTCTCTAATACACATTAGATCAGTCTAAATAAGACTACAGCTCGCAGGAATCCTTCATGACTTTGATTCCCCTCAGTTATTTAACAGCAACTACATTGGCATTATTTTTGATACGATTTTCTAAATTCTAAAACAAAACGCGAAGTAAATGAATAAAAACTATTTATTTTGTTAAAATATTTTTTCTATTGTAACTGTATACGTATACCTAACAACAAAATTATTTTATTTACCTGTGTTTAAAGTTATTGTAAATGGCTGATATTTTGTTCGAGCATATTGTTTTCTTAAATTGTTTAACATTTCATACCGATATAACATGTTACTTTTATTATTCTTCCTTAGTTTATTTATTTTGAATTTACATTGTATCATAGGTCAAATTTATTTGTTCAGTGTATGTTCAATGGTGTTACTATGTCCTTTGATTGAGTTAAGCTATTTCAGTTGATATTTTATAGTGTGTCTTTCTATGTTGTGATGTTACACTATTGTTTCAGAAAAAGGGTGAAGGTTTGGTACCATTAAAACGTTTAAACCCGCTGCATTTATTTGCACCTGTCCTAAGTCAGGAATCTGATGTTCAGTAGTTGTCGTTTGTTGATGTGGTTCATAAGTGTTTCTCGTTTCTCGTTTTATATAGATTAGACCGTTGGTTTTCCCGTTTGAATGGTTTTACACTAGTAATTTTGGGGCCCTTTATAGCTTACTGTTCGGTGTGAGCCTAGGCTCCGTGTTGAAGACCGTACTTTGACCTATAATGGTTTACATTTATAAATTTTGACATGGATGGAGAGTTGTCTCATTGGCACTCATACCACATCTTCTTATATCTACTAACAATTACATTTTTTTAAACTAAGTTTTTAATTACTATTTTATTTGAATTCATTTGACTTGAAATACTTTTTTTTCTATTTCGTTTGCGAACTATTACTATTTGATTACATTTCATTCTTGAACTTTACTTTTGAAATACTATTTTTTTTATTTCATCTGACTATGTTTTACTTGAATGTTGTACATTTGTAAATAAATAGTTGAGTATGTCGCTGTTCAGACAAAATCTGATATCAGGTATCCCGATGTTCGAATACGGACGAAGTACTGGCCACTACACGTCCCGGGAGGTGTCGATACCGACCCCCTCCTGTTACAATAGTGTTCTAACTTCTATGTTAAACTGAGTTCCACATTGACACCCATCCTGCATATCATACCTGTACTAGTATCAAACACTCAAAATTAGCAGTGTCGTTTATTCAATATTTTGTAATAATGTTCAAGACTGTTATTTAGGAGACACTATTTGTATGGATTATCAAATGATTCTGTTAATACATGTCCCACAACTTTGTTTAAGGAAAGCAGCAAAAACTAAAATAAGTAGAGGAACACATTAGGTGCATTTCTGCATGATGTGGTTTTAATATGCGAGATGGTTTCTGAAAACCTGTATGTATGGACTTCTCATTTGGTTCTATTTACGTTCCATTGTGTAGGTCATTTCTTACTTGGGTTTGTCCACAAAAACTGTAAATTAGTTTAGGGTCATCCCAGTATCATCAGTGAAAGATTTCGTTTTAATGTTCGAAATTGATTCCTAGAGAATGTCTGATAGTTTTAAGTGATGACAACACCTTGCATGACGCTTGGGGATAGGTGAGCTTCTAGGTGCAGAAAGTACACTTCTGATGAGTTGTTTTAATTCTTTGTTTGAAAATGTTTTCTTCTTAGACTCTTCAGCGCCTGGTTAAAGTAACATAAAAGAGCATTTTACTAGCATGGAAATAATTTTGATAAGCTGGTAAATCCAATTCATGCACGTGTTTGTGATTCTTGATTCTTTATAATACGGTGACAAGTAAGGTAACTTAAAAAAATTAATGGACCGAAATACCTCACGGCTAATTTTGGTCTTATTTTGAAAATGAATATAATACCCTTGGATTAAGGCATGTCGTAGTGCCAAAGCGGTGCAGATTTTTGAAAACTGTTGTCAAAGGTCAAAATTGGGGATTTTTAAAAATCGCAATTTTTTGACATTTTGGACAATTTCTCGGTAGTCCCTCATGACAACTGAGAAAAAATTTCGATCGAATCATACTCTGGGAATGTTGCACGAATTCGGCTAGTCATATTTATGCCTGAATGTCAGAGATTAGTGATGTATACCCCCGCTTCCAACATACAAGAAAATGAAAAAAATATCTTAATCTACGGACATTATCGACAAAAATATTCATATTTAATATTTAGTTATGCAATAATATATGACAACATATACAGATATTTTTGGGAAAGTTTTGTTAACATGCCATAAAGAACAAAGGAGAAATAAGTACTGTAAAGTTAACACCCGGTCCATGATTCAATGAAAAAATGATGAAATTCTTTATTGATTATTTAAACCCAAAAAAATGTTGGAACTATAAAAAAAGTCTTGATGCATAAATGTTAGCATGAAAACGATAGTAAATAAAGTTTTTTTTTCTGTTAATAGGTCAATCAGCACAAGAGCAATATCATATAGAGAACTTGTGTTCCCCTTTTTATAAAACAAGACAAACAATGGAATATATAGCAGACTTGACTAAAACCGATTTGAAAGCCTGATGTATGTGTGAATTACAAACAAACACGAATCACAGAGATATTACGCTACAAAGGAAGCTGTCTGTAAGTATATATCACATTAACACTAGACATCTATATGCACGTCCATTTGAAAAGATAACGGAATACTAAGAAAAAAAAATATGTGGATTTCATGGTATGTAATACTCCCGAAATATTCGATACAAAAATATCTCCAGTTGGTTTGAAAGCGCACCAACCGCACCGAGACCACTGGCAGGTTTGTTTTGTTTTGTTTTGTTTGTTTTTTTTGAGAGAGAGAGAGTGCGGCCGAACCACATCAAGTCAATGGCAACTATTTAACAGCAGAAAGAATGAAATATTGGGCATTGAGATTAATAGTTCAATCATCATCATTATCGTAGCAATCTTTTAAAACAATCTGATGAGTATTCTGGTTTCTTCAATCACCACTGCCCTGACAACAGCAAATGCTTGTGCATGGCAAATTCTGTTCGTAGCATACGCAAGATTTCCTACAAATAGTTTTGCCTTTACATGTACAAACAAGGTCCTGTAAAAAGTCAAAGGACATTGGATTCAAAATATACTGAAACTATGGAGCTATTCCCAATATCCATATTCCAAAGGTGACCTAGGTGGTGGTTTGGCGATATAAGCATTCATCCAGACGTACACTTAGATGGAATTCAAACAATGTGCTATCTGAATAATGCATCTGAAGGAGGTAGTCTCCCTTAGAAAGCGCCGACTTCACTCTTGAGTTTATTTAGATCACCATGTACTGATTGAGCATTGCTTCTGGGGTCATATAGATCTGCGATGAATTGACTTTTCACTGCAACAGATGTGTCAATATTAGAACCAGCTAGATTGACAAACTTTGAAACGTGCATGGGTTTTTTATCGACGCCTTATAACTGTCTTTTTTGCCAATTCCGATTAAAGAATTAAGACGTGTCGCATCCTGTAAGAGCGTAAGCAGCTGGTAGTGTGCCAGACATCAGTGATCCAATAAATATAAGAAGATGTGGTATGAGTGCCAATGAGACAACTCTCCATCCAAGTCACAATTTGTAAACGTAAACCATTATAGGTCAAAGTACGGCCTTCAACATAACTGAAAAAAAAAGTTGCATATGTCGTGAACAGGCAAAAACCGTCTTGCGTCTTTGGTTGAAGAAACGCTTCCAGTCTGAAACCACAATTCATCATGTTTGACATCTGATGAAAATACCTTATTAGAAATAAAACATAAGTGTCTGATGATTTTAATATAAAGCGACCCCTGGAATAACTTTTTACCATCTGTTAATTAGCAAACAGAGACGCAGAATAATTCTTATATCTGCCTATTCAGTCACTTACAGATCCGGCACAAAATTGCTTCACAGTCTAAAGATTTTGAAAAGATCCCGTTAGGAATATTTCGTCATGGTCTTGCAAATCAAAATCATTGTAGTGCGGGAGTGCATAGTCACCTACAAATCTTATCAACCCCTGTTTATTTTCGGGTGCACAAAGTAATTTCTTACAATCTCTAATTGATTTGCATTCAATGACTTGAAGAACCTCAGATCTACCACCATTTGAAATAGACCTCCTTATTCTTTCTACTGATTTTGTAGAATTATCCACATCATATCGGTCAAACACGTCCACGACACACCCGAAGTTTTCAAATAAAAGCTATTAGGGTTTTTAAAGGCGTCCTTTGCCAAATCTCAAAAACTGTTGTACCTTTTAACATAAAGACTTTGTACAATACCCATACAATCTCTGATCAAGGGTGTACAGTGCTTTAATGCATACACTCATCTTAAGATATCCATTTCCGTACAGTATCACATGAGAGTGCATTGTCATCATTATCCATATAAAAATAATTGTCATCTACCAACTAGGCAAAAATATTTATCAGAGAGGTAAAGCTGTAGGAATACTAAATATTGACAGAGATGGATAGTAATAATTTTGAATTTCGAACTATCGTTAACTGCTTTACACAATTTTTTCCGCATCATGAAGTGTCTGGAAGAAAGGAACACTATGTATCTATCAAATTATACAACAACGAAAGTGCTTTTTATATAAACAGATCATCGTGTAGACTTTCTGTTAGTTTTTTGGAAAGCAACACGATGCTCTGACTAATTTGAAGCATCAGAAGCAAGTTATTTTTTTTTAAATTTCAGTCAGTAGTTAACAATGCATGCTGAATGATACAGCGCCTTGTCCTTGAAGTAATCTATGGAGAGTAAACTTACCACTGGATAGTCTGCCTGGTAATTTGAGTCATTTAAAACATAATCGGCACGCTCAAATGACTCGACATGCCTTAATTGCTAATCTCGTTGTATGACTTTTGTCTGCAGCATAAACATTTGGACTAGTCTAATGGTAATGCCATGGAGCTTGTTTTACCGCAAGTTGATTCATCATCACACGCTGTTGAGCATTAGTTTTTCCCTAATTCAAATGTATCACAATATATTCTTCTTATACATGTATAGGCTTTATAACACGACATATGCCCATCATTTTCCGGATTAATTCTGATGTGTTCCAATGTGGTTTAAAATTAGTCTATTCGAAAAACTAAACAAGAATAAAAACACCTCAAAAGTTATTAAAATTTAACATCTGTACTATAATCAAACATCTACCACAAACATTAATTGATACAAATCTATATTCTTATTTACAAAAATTAAGGTAATGCATATTTAATTCATTATGTAAAACACAGCAATTCATAAGTCAAGGGAAAATAGGAAAAGGGAGCGCAACATGACTTATTGAGGTGAATATTGAATAGTAAAACATCTATATGATGAGCATTATAAAAAGGTTGGTAAAAGTTGATTTGTATGTTCTATCAAACTTTGGTATATTAAAAATTTTGAAGTATTGGTTCTTCCACTATTTTTTGTCAAAATCGATTACGAGTGATGTATGTAAGAAATTTAATATACTTTGACAGACGGTTAGATTTAAAAAAAATGTCACATGCAATTGAAATGCTTCAAATTCACTCCATATGTATTTTTATATGATATCTGATTTTGATATCAAATGAAAGCTGATACATTACTCTTTCATTTCATAGCAAATATCTTCTGATATCTTTATTCGGGAATTAATTATAAGCGTTCCCGTGTTTGATAATGAAAAGGGAAAAAAACCGGAAAATCACGCTTTATCGCGATTTTACAAAAAACTGCACCGTGGAAAAACTCTACGACAGGGCTAAAATAATAGTATAATGTCTACTCTATCATCATGTGAATTTTCAGCCGTGAGGTATGTCGGTCCATTAAACTCTTAAAATAAACGACTTTTTCTTGATTTGTCACTCCTCTATAAGTATTTGAAATGAAAAAAAAAGGTATTGCAGAATTATTCTTGTTTCAAAGATTTTGTTATGTGGATAAAAATATCAATGAAACCTGGAGGATGCAGTTTTGTTGTACTATAAAAAAATTCAGTGTTGTAATTTTCTTTAACACATATAAACGTTTTATTCCTAAATATGTCCTGTATAGAATTACCTTAGTCGTCCAGGTAACAGGCTAAGGGTCCCTGTTTACAAAATGAGCCATCTATCCAGGGGTAATAGAAGGCTAAAAATACTGTCCACGTTTTACCTTGGATTTACAATTAGTTTCAAAAATATATCCACATGATGTTAGAAGCATCTAACTCTATA
The DNA here is from genome assembly GCA_017311375.1 of Mytilus coruscus. Taxonomy (NCBI): domain Eukaryota; kingdom Metazoa; phylum Mollusca; class Bivalvia; order Mytilida; family Mytilidae; genus Mytilus; species Mytilus coruscus. Next base: position 17,798,792 of record CM029596.1, read on the forward strand.
CCCGAACTTCAACATAGTAATTAATAAGATACCCACACAAAAGATGTGCATTGAACGCGACACACATAATAGGCTAACACTTTTATATCATTTATATATATGTGTGTGTTGTAATTAACATTAACACAAATTAAGAAATTACCGAATAACTGATAAAAGTTGAACAATGAAAGATAATTTTAGAAATCGATCAGGCCTTGTGAGTTACGTCCCTTTACACGAATAAACACAAGTGTAAATGAATGACCATTTGCACTCGGGACTCATCAGTTTCATTAATAGATATAAGAAGATGTGGTATGAGTGCCAATGAGACAACTCTCCATCCAAGTCACAATTTGTAAAAGTAAACCATTATAGGTCAAAGTACGGCCTTTAACACGGAGCCTTGGCTCACACCGAACAGCAAGCTATAAAGGGCCCCAAAATGACTAGTGTAAAACCATTCAAACAGGAAAACCAACGGTCTAATCTATATAAAAAACGAGAAACACTTATGAACCACATCAACAAACGACAACCACTGAACATCAGGTTCCTGACTTAGGACAGGTGCAAACAAATGCAGCGGGTTTAAACGTTTTAATAGGCGCCAACCTTCACCCTAACCTGAAACAATAGTGTAACATCACAACATAGAAAGACACACTATAAAATATCAATGTCGATGGCTTAACTCAATCAAAAGGCATATTAACAAAAACAAGTGAACATACACTAAAGGAATAAATTTGATCTATGACACAATGTAAATACAAAATTAATAAAACAAGGGGGTTAGATGATAAACAATATCAGAAAGACAACCATAACCTTGGACAAAATTAAGAATGAATTTGAATAACAATGAACTGAGCTCAATGTAAAGAACTTTAAGCATACACTTAGACAGAGCTCAATCCAGTGATATACTTTTGTTATACTGGCAATGAGTTGAGTTCATTAACACCGTTAGCAAACTTGCCAATCTACTTGGATCGGAGGTCCTGAAAAAAGGCAATTAGTTTTATACTATGTTCACCGGCAAAAACTATTCAAAGTTGTAGCAAAAATATTCAGTACATAACAAGTAGTTGTCGCTACATGCACAAATAAATATATGCTGAGTGCCCCTCATTTCTAAATAAGAACTTCTACCTTATCATAGTAAACAGGTGAACCTTTTTTTTTTAAATTGATACTTGTTTATTCCAAAAATTCCCTATTTACAATTTCCTCAGTTGCCCAGGATGCAAACTAAGGATTTCCATTTACATATAAAACCAACTGTCCGGGAAGCAGGAGGCTCAAAAAAGGGCACTTTATTACCAGAAAAAGTAGTATAATAATTCTTATTATTCTTTTATATGACAATAAATGAAAAAGAACATCTTTCTAAAATGTAATAATAAAAAATATAACATTATGACATAATCGAGTGCACGTCTAAATCATGGATTACCTAATATAAATTAAAGAGACATAAAAGGCAGACCATATAACATCGTGACTGTTATCTCCTAAAAGGTTTGTAATTATCATATACAATTAACTAAGGTGTTTATTTTTTTCTTTGTCTATTGTATTATTAAATAAATAACAGGGTACAGATTTCAGATTGGTTATCATGTATGATTTCCAAAGATTCAAAATATCTGTAGATGACATTTTTATCCCTTCATATTTGATTTTGTTTCTTATTTTCCACAAGGACCATTTTGTCAAAATAAAACAGAGATTTACAAGTAAAGTTTGGTTCGATTGACCACTGCTATCTCCCAAAAGCATAAAATGTTTTAAATTTTCATCATCTAATTGAACATTCCATAATATGAAAATATCTTTGATTTCATTAATGATTATTTTGGTTGTACTGCAGTCGAAAAATAAATGTTGCAAATTTTCAGTATTATTAACCGTTTGGCAAATATGACATTTTCCGTTTGACAATCTCATTTTTTTTAAGTCTACTTTCCGTATATATGATATTGTGAATGCATTTATTTCCATTGAAATTCTTTTATTTTATTGGTGATATTAGCTTTTTTCAGATTGTCCCATACTATTTTCCAATTAAAATCGAGCCCAAAAATTTCTTCCCATTTGTTTTGACATTTTGGAATTATATTCTTATTAATCATGTCTCGAATATATTTGAGTTTCAATTCTTTAGGTTTGATTTTTTTGTCGTTTCTATCTAATATGAACATTTCATCAGAAAGATTCAATTCTATGTTTGTTTTTTATTAATTTTACTACCAGTTTCCAAAATTTGTATGAAGTCGATTGGTATTGAACTTTTAACAGGTGAACCTTAGATTGAGTTCATACTTACTACCGTTTCAACTTAATTAATATGTGCAGTGGCAAGTAGTTCATGCATATTCAGGACGAGAAACAAATAACAGTAGGTTGGTTCTGCAAGGTGGGCCAAACGTAATGAAGAGCAGGTAGTTTGAACTATATGGTATGTTAGAAATGGGGTATACATTTAGTCTTTCAACTGGCCACTGGCCTACGGACAAGACAGCGTGGCACTTGTCCTGCACGAAGCTTCAGATTGAAAGTCACATGCCGGCCGGACATAGCTGCGTATTGATATATCACATACAGCCACTTTACTGCCGGAACGGGAGAAGTCGATCCTTGGGGTAAAAGGCACGTAGAAGAAAGAAACATTTTAATCATTTGTATTACAGACGATATAAATTCGGGTGCAAGTAGGAAATGCTTAATAACATCGAAAACGATTTTTAAAACTTATAATCTTATTTGAGTTAACCATAAAAACGTACTGGTGGACTATCAATTCCAGAGCGTACCAGAAGACCGTGTTTCGGTACTTGCATGATTTAACTGAAACATTTTGTCTGTACATTTTGAGTTCGTATATTCTTTATCTATGCTTAGACTTATTTTAACACTTGCAAAATCGACCCTAGACGATTTTAGCTATTTTGTTTAGACCCTTTTTGTTATTAGACCTTATCATGCTCTGTATGGATTTAATGTATTTGCTGTATATGAGAATAAAGATATATATATAAGTTTTGGCTAATGCATTTAGGTGTCCAGCGTACCTGGTGAAGTTTAATATAGAAAAAGAAGATCTTTGAACATTGTGAGTTTCTTTTTGGTTTAAACAATATTTTATTTAATGAAAATTCATGCTTATTAAGATCATGAATTGTATTTTCATTTTATATATGAGAAATGGTAATGTTTGTCATATGAATTTGTTATAATAAATAAATGGTTATGTCTGTCATACGAATTTGTTATAATAAATAAATGTTAATGTCTGTCATATGAATTTGTTATAATATAGAATTGTTAATGTCTGTCATATGAATTTGCTATAATAAAGAACTGTTAATGTCTGTCATATGAATTTGTTATGATAAAGAATTGTTAATGTCTGACATATGAATTTGTTATAATATAGAATTGTTAAGGTCTGTCATATGAATTTGTTATAATATAGAATTGTTAAGGTCTGTCATATGAATTTGTTATAATATAGAATTGTTAAGGTCTGTCATATGAATTTGTTATAATATAGAATTGTTAAGGTCTGTCATATGAATTTGTTATAATATAGAATTGTTAAGGTCTGTCATATGAATTTGTTATAATATAGAATTGTTAAGGTCTGTCATATGAATTTGTTATAATGAAGAAATGGTAATGTATGTGATAAGAATTTGTTATAATAAAGAAATGTTATGTCTGACATATGAATTTGTTATAATATAGAATTGTTAATGTCTGACATATGAATTTGTTATGATAAAGAATTGTTAATGTCTGACATATGAATTTGTTATAATAAAGAAATGTTATGTCTGTCACATGAATTTGTTATAATAAAGAATTGATAATGTCAGTCATATGAATTTGTTTAAATGAAGAAATGTTAATGTCTGTCATATAAATTTGTTTTAATAAATAAATGTTAATGTCTGTCATATTAATTTGTTATAATGAAGAATTGTTAATGTCTGTCATATGAATATGTTATAATAAAGAATTGTTAATGTGTGTCATATGAATTTGTTAAAATGTAGAAATGTTAATGTGTGTCATATAAATTTGTTATAATAAAGAATTGTTAATTTCTGTCATTTGAATATGTTAAAATGTAGAAATGTAAATGTGTGTCATATAAATTTGTTATAATAAAGCATTGTTAATGTCTGTCATATGAATTTGTAATAATAAAACAATGTTAATGTTTGTCATATGAATTTGTTATAATAAAGAATTGTTAATGTCTTTCAAATGAATTTGTTATGATAAAGAATTGTTAATCATATTAATTTGTTATAATCAAGAATTATTAATGTCTGTCATAAGAATTTGATATAATAAAGAATTGTTAGTGTCTGTCATATGAATTTGTTATAATCAAGAATTATTAATGACCATTAATGTCTGTCATATGTATTTGTTATAATAAAGAATTGTTATTGTCTGTCATATGAATTTGTTATAATACAGAATTGTTAATGTCTGTCGTATGAATTTGTTGTAATAACTGAACCAGTATATGCACATTACTTTGTCAGCAAGATAACATTTTCTACAGAAAGTTGTACATAAAGTAAAACAATGATATCGTCACTCATTGTTTATCATCGTTATAACACTTTTAGTTTTAAAACCAGATGTTAATAACATGAAGTGGTACCAATTTAACCACACCAGATGTGCATTTAGACAATGTCGCTTCAGTAATGCTCGTAGCCAAAATATTCGTAAATTAAACCTTATACAAATTTTGAAGAGCTGATCTAACAGAAATGGTTCAAAACCGGACAAGAAATCAGAGGTATATATATTCAGTTCAATTCAATATGTTTTAACGGTCTCATCCTCAATTATATATGATACAACATTACAGTAAGTGCAATGTATAGATATTAAATAGAGAGTCATTCTGCACAGAATTATAAGAGACTGTAAAATTAAAACATTATAGAAAATTCGTCTATTATGAAAAAATAATAACTATAAGTACATTATTTGCAGTATAAAACATTTCTACGTCTATTTAAAATAAGATAACAGGCTTTGGCACAGCTACGAATCATCATTTTAACAATAATCCGTATTTTCTTGCCAGTACCGAAGTTTTGAGCTACTTGGATTGGTATATAGCCGGGAACTAACAGTCAACCAGCAGTTATACCAACCTAGTGGTCGTAATAATATTTAATAGTTCCAATTTTACCGCACCATATTTCGATAATTAATGTCCCTTCAGTGATGCTCGAGGCCAAAATTTTCAAATATACAAAACTTTATCTAAACTTTAAAAGGACTAATATAACCGAAAAGGACCACAATTATAGCCAAGCCCGGGAAAGAAAGCGGTTATATGATGGGTTAATAAACAGAAGACAAAACTTAATTTATCAGCATTGTAATGACACCCCTCTTTTTTCGTTCGTTATTCGTGTAGTGTGAGGCGGAATAGGTTAACATTTTTTTCAGATTAAACAATATATCTATATGTATTAAAACCGAGATTTGGACATAGGACCGTACATCACCGCGCCTTGATATACAATAACCCATATTTATAGCACGTTTCAGGACACGTACTGGACTGAGGTCGATTTCATTTTGGTACCCTTGGCAGTACTACTAAAAATAGTTTTATTATCCAAAATCAACAGTTAAATATAAATTTTATCAGGAAAGATCTTTTTTCTTCTAAATATATAGTAAGGACATTTGTCCTACGGGTACTTTTGAAAATGGACAGGTGACATTTGTGGTTTGTAAATAACGGACTACCATACCTTATTTTTCCATACATCAACATTTTTTTTAAATTCTGTTACCACACAGGTAGTTGGTAAAAAAAATATAAAAAGTCTATAAAACGATTGTAGACTTTCTGTAGTTATTTGGTATACAGAGCCTTCGCTGAGCTATTTATGTTAATAACAGCTGTTGGATTTTGACTTGAGATCGAAATCGACGACTTATTTAAGGGTCTTATTTTCGCGTGTGGCAATGCAGGCAACGTAAATACTGTGTCGCATTAAGATTTGTTGTATCAGACTTCACACATTTGAGGGAAAATGCGCTCATTTTGCGTTACCATACAACTGTATGTAACAATCCTTGTTGACGAGTCGTTTGGGTTCTGTTGAAAAGGTTGATTTCTGACTTGGCCTTTATATGATTAACTATGATCATTTTACTAACAAGTATTTTAACTTTTACATTCGCTAGATGTATATGATTGGCTTGTGTTGTATTTATCAATTAAGAGATGTACAAACCTGACAATTGGTATTTGGTTAGAATGAGCATCTCTACATTTCAGCTGTAATATGAGTCCCCTCCCTCTGAGGCATACTTAAGCTTGCTATGTAGTATGTGTTTTGCTCATTGTTGAAGGCTGTATGGTGACCTATAGTTGCTAACTTCTACGTCATTTGGTCTCTGGTAGATTGTTGTTTCATTGGCAATCATACCACATCTTGCTATTGTTATATATTTAGTGACTTTTGATAAGATGTGTTTGTAAAAAGGTGCTTAGGGAGCTACCATTTGATTTTTATGGGGGGCTAGGATGAAATTTGAAAAAAAAGGCAGGACAGGAGTTTTGAGTAAAAAAAAAAGCAGGATGAGAAACTTTGCAAAAAAAAAGGCAGGATGACAATTTATGTAAGAAAAGTCAAGATAAACTAATAAAAAAAAGGCAGGACCGAATAGAATGAAAAATAAAAAATAAAAAGGCAGGACAGAGATCACAACTAAAAAAATGCAGGACAAAATTTTTCATCCCCCCCGGCCCCCATAAAAATCAAATTGTAGCTCCCTTACATAACACCATGAAATATTTGCATCTCTGCATATCGGGTTTAAACAGAACCTGATTTGTGTCCTCTTTGTCAGGCTTGAAATTCCCACTGTTCAAATAAATGTTAGATTTTCTGATTAGATGTAACACTCATGAGTTAAGATTCTGACGAATTGAAAATGGGTTCGATGCAACACTTAAATGAAATAACGATAAACATTTTGAAGACACTAGTTTAAGGATTCACATGGACTTACTTAGAGTGAAAACACTACCTTTCACTTCTTCAAATAAGTATATGCCATCAGAAATCAGGGAAACGTTGAAATTAATTAGTTTCTTTTTGTGTTCATTTTAATTGTTATTGTTATCTCCATCGTCATAACAAAAGACACGAGAAGAGAAATACATCTTTTCACGTACAGAAAAATATATAATGCTTTTGAGTTTTGATGAAATCAGTGTAGGCTAAATTCAAAAGTATGAACCATTCATTTTGCTCCCAAACAAAAAGGACAAATGATACATTTTATAAATCAGATATTAATTTATTATTTGTACTATTTTGCTGTATCATTTGTACTTTTTCTGCTGTGTGAGCAAAATCAAAGGTTCATACTTTAGAATTTAATTTGAATCTATATATATACATCACGCCGGGTAATAATGATTAAAAGGGAGATATCCCTAAAGCAATATAAAGTAGGTCAAGTTAAGTTTACTAGGATATCAAGTAACAAGTACAATTTCTACCTTATGCCAATTAAATACACATTTGGGGTTGTTCAGCGTGATAACGTGACGTCTGATTTACGTAATGTAATTGTGTTTTCCGTCTGTGTTCACCGAATATATGTCTGTCCTTTTGAAAGGTGTCTGTCCTGTGGTCCAAATTTAATATACCAATCACAATTGTGTAATGTGTTGTTTTATTACTGAAAACACCATTGATTAAAATCAACAATGAAAAATTAAATACTGTCTCAAAGGTATTACAACATGTTAATTAAATTGATATGTTTTTACTCACACATTCCTTTTAAATTGTTACATCAGTCTTTGTCGCTTCATTTGATGATAGTTATTTTTATAAAGCAACGCAAATTGTCCTCTTTAATGAACATACGCATTGTTTTGTTTGTGCGTGCGTGTGTGTGTGTTTGTTTGTTTGTTTTTGTTTTTTATTTGCTTTCAAGGGGCATACCAAATTCGGTATTGATCTACTAGTTATATTGAAATCTCCCCCTATCACTTAATGTTCATTGCTGCATGATAAAGATTTGGTGTTAGATTTTGGGATCCGCTCAGTTATTGTCTCCCAGCTGTAGCCTACATACATATGTTATACACATGTAATATTTCAAAAACTTAAATAAAGTATATCGTTGCTGGGCTTCCAAAATGTCGTATATGACTTTTTTGGCTAAAACTACTTTTTGACACAAATCGTCTTGGCGGAAGGAAATCTTTGATATTCCAAAATAGCATACAGTTAGACCAATCAAAACATTTGAAATAAGACATGTTACAAAATTGCCAATCTCAGTTGTTTGTAAAGTTTGCTTCCAAAATGTTGTATGTAAACTTGAAAATTGTTGTATAATGGCTTTGGGAATCAAATACTTGTACTTTTCTTTATTTCTGTGAAAATAAATTAAGTTTTTAGGTAATCCAGAAATGTCAAAGTTTTTATTTCACTGCCATTTACAAAAATGTTCAAGTTCACATACGACATTTTGGAAGCATGCATTTCGGCCAAATTTTCAAAGCCTGTTTGTGAGATATTTTTTTTGTTGAAAAATTAGTAATTTACAACATTTTGGAAGCCCAGCGACGATATATGAAGCTTTTCGTATACTTTTTATGATTTATAGAACAACCTTCTCAGCAGAAGCTGTACATGTCTTAAATTAATTTTATTTGAACTCTGCAATATGTTTTTATTTTTGACATTATATATCTGCATAGAACCTTGAATTTTGGATCCTCAAAAACTACAATTACATGAAGTTATAATAATTCAATGAATATGGTAAAGGGCAAAACAAAATGGAAAACAGAAAAATATCACCCATTATGACTGAGAAACTGGTATTCGCCGTGTTTCGTGGAATAGGTAAAACGGCATCGTTTCAGGTTTGAAATTTATTTTGCGTTCAGCAAAAGAAATACTTGTTTTCTTTAACGTATTTATTGTGTGTACAATTCCCTTTTCCCCTTTTACAAACCCCGTAAAATGTTTGTGCTTTATTACTTTATTATACTTAATTATTTTTTACCTTTTTCGACTATAATAATTGAATAATCATTTATTTTGTATGTAGTTTTTCTTAACCCGGAACAGGGCGGGCATGTCATTATTCGTATAATCTCATCTAGGTAACAGATCGTAAACGGTTTTGCTGTTTTTTAAATGACAATATTTTGTCTGCTGCATTTCAAACGATGTATAATTAACTTATATATATTTTACAATGATTTTGTAAAATCCTGAAATTTCCAGGATTTTGAAATAATTTAGAAGTTGTTTTATAGAATCTCTGGTTCCGGGATTTTAGAAAGAAACCTTTCTTTTATATATTTAATTTTTTATTAAATACTAATTTCTTGTTATCTAGACTTGCTCTTCCAATATTTTAAACCGCCTCGGTTCTCCGCTAAGCACGCCGCGGCATTAAGGAGTAAGAGCAAAGACTGGTCGGCTCGGAGTCAGAATAATGTGTCCGGGTAAGGTGATATGTCTTACTGCAGACTGTTACCTTGTGAACTAGCACGTTAAAAATCCGTCTCAGCGCGTCGGTCTAGTACAAAGCAGGGTTAATATTCATATAACATTAACATGTTCTCGTCCTGAATATGCATATTAATTTGTCGCTGGACGTTAAGCAGCCATTCATCATCATCAAATATTTTATTCACCACCACCTTTTCGGAAATGATGAGTTACAAATATAAATGTCAGTCAGTATTCTGCATAGAAAAAGTCTATTTCTTCACATATTAAATATAAAAATAATAAAAATATAGGCGTAACTGGAAAATATTGCAATGTATTAGATATGCATTTCAATAGACAGGTCGTAACCAATTTACATCAATAAGACCACTTTTTCTTGTCTTCACTTATTTGGTTGAAGTCATATCTTGGATAGATAGGGATACATTGCTCAGTCTTTAATTTTCTATGTTTTGTTTTGTGTACTGTTGTCTGTCATTTCGTCGTTTTTGTTTTTGCCATTACGTTTTCAGTTTATTTTCGACTTATGAGTTTGGATGTCCGTTTGGTATCTTTCTTCTCTCTTTGGATGCTGTAATATCTATATATGTATACTAAGTTATGAATGGAAGCACACAAGATCATCAGAAACTGTCAAATTTTCAAATAATTTTCAATGAATAGGGGTTTTTTTCCTGACATAAATTCGGTTATTTATTTGTGGTTGTACGGCGGGTGGGCAGGCGGTTGACTTTAATTTTGAACATTTAAACCGATGCTTTTCAAATTCTAATATGTTGTTACTGATGACAATTAAAGCCAACTTCGATATTGATGCTGTTCACATATGTTGTAAAGGAGTTATGGTCCTTGATTGATTGATAAATGACATTTTAAGTTATTTTCGTGCAATAAGTTGAAAACCATACAACCGACTCAAATATCAAAAATCATTAGGTCGAATTTGATATTGACAAATTTCACTTTGCCGTACAGGAGTTATGACCCTTAATTGCTTTAACAATGACAATTATAAAAGTGATACAACCGGTTTGCTGTCACTTAACAGCCTATTGTCTGAACTTAGATCATTATCGAAGCACGATGAAATATATATTTGGTTAAATCGGTGCATTACATATTCGGGAATTTGCAGTACATTTGCGCGAGAAACACCATTACGTTTGCGCGGATTGATAAAAAGTAATTTACATGTAACAATGACATTTACAAGCTGTACTCGTCAGATGGCGTTGTATATCAGAGGTCCCAGACATAACGGTGGTAGAAAGTTAATCAGTTCTAAGTTCCTTACACGACTTCTTTCTTTTATTTGTAATAGTTCTAGTTCTGGTTCCATCATAAACGTACTTACGGTTCAAATGACTCCAACAAATCTGGGAATATTATACTGCCATAATATTATGTCCCAGAAAAAATTATATGGATATTTGCTCAGTATAGAATGTATAATACGACTTAACAGTGAGTTGTATTTCCTAGCATGGTAAATATCAAATATACAGGTAGATCTACAGATTAAAGTCGCGCAAATGTAATGTCCGTTAATCTTCAAATCCGCGCAAATGTAATACGTCCGGTTTAATGTAGGCACACAGTTCTTCAATGTGGATATGTGGAAAAAAGATAAAAACGATTTCTTCAGATGAAGATATCACACAGTGTGAATGTGAAGACGTCTACATCATAGTACAGATTTTAAAAGGTTGTGCAATTTTTGGCATAAAGATATCTACACCATAGTACAGATTTTGATAGGGTGTGGTGTAAGATATTGGCATTAGGACATCTACACTATAGTACAGATTTTAAAAGGGTGTGGTGTAAGTTTTTGGCATTAAGACATCTACACCATAGTGCAGATTTAAATAGGGTGTAGTGTAAGTTTTTGGCATTAAGATATCTACACCATAGTACAGATTTTGATAGGACGTGGTGTAAGTTTTTAACATGAAGGCGAATAGAAAAGTATATAAATGTTTAATCATAAGCTTTTTACTCTCATATTTATTTTTTTAAATAGCGTACATGGGTGTATTTGATTTTGAGATAATCTGTCTTATGTGTGTTACTTCACTTTCTATCTTTATGTCATTTTGTTTATCAAAATTATTATGCACCTGAATTATTCGCCCTATTTATACAGTATTTCATGTCAAGTTATCTAACACATATCTTAATGTGATCGTTACAGTTGGATGAAGTTGCGTTTTTCAATCATGATCGACATCTAGTCCGCATAAACTGGTGCTAGAGTCCGTTTTGACTGTAAATGATTTGCTTGCTTTTGCCCTAAGTTGAAGGCCTCATGTAGATTTTGATAGGAAGAACAGCAATAGAAGTGAAGAAGGGATTTTGTATCCCTTCTTTTCTATAAGAATTTTACCACTCAAAAATACGTTGATGTGCTAGTAAAAGCATTTTTGTTTAGCCAATAGTGTGCAAAGAAGCTTTCTGTCTTCGTTCTTGAGGGCAGATTGATTTATTTGATTTAAATCTTCAACTATCTTCCGTATATACGTTTCACAAAAAATCTCAAATGTCTATTTTCTAGAAAAACTAATTGAATAAAAGATGTATTGACCAACTTGTGGCAGAGTAACGAGGCCATCCAACGCTAGCATGCACAAATACGTACGCTAAATTCTGATCTTTGTACTGTACATTTGCCTTTTATTCATAGTAATCGTATCGAAAATGGTTTTATCAGGTAATGGCTACTAAAATAGTGTAGTTCAACGAAGTTTTTTTTCTATATTAATTTATTTAATGAAACTACATTTCTGATTTACGTAAATTAACTTAAGCATTAATCAGTGATTTCATAAAATCCCTAGCAATATCTACACTGTTTTTAAAAAAAAAACACCGAAACTACTAGAGATTTCACAAATGTTCAGGGATTTTACTAAATATCTGATTTTACAAATTCACTGTAACACATTTATACATAACAATTATTTTATAACTATACATGTACTGTGTGACTGGAAATAGTTATTCCCACCGTTGTACTGCACACACACACACACACACACACACACACACACACACACACACACACACACACACACACACACACACACACACACACACACACACACACACACACACACACACACACACACACACACACACACACACACACACACACACACACACACTCACACAGTATAACGCACAAACCCAGGTCATAAAGAAATTATCAATTCTGCATGGTGGAATAAAAGTTATCGTCGGAAAATCAACTACATGGTCATATGTGGACCAGCTTGATTTATGCAAGAAAACGTGTGGTTGTGTTTATGTTGTAATTAGTGAATCGTTATGGATTGTATTGTAAGTTAAATTATTCTTCAGACTTGTTTTATTAAAGTAATGTTTCATATAAATACCATGCAAGAACCTGTGATTGCCATTTCTAATTGCTAAAATCGTCGTGTTGGCGCGGAACGAATTTAACAGTATATGTGGGACCTTACCAGCGGAATGTGTTATTAAGTGACAATTCCCATACATAGTGGGACCTTACCAGCAGAATGTGTGTTATTTAGTGACAATTCCCTTACATGGTGGGACCTTACTAGCAGAATGTGTTATTAAGTGACAATTCCCATACATAGTGGGACCTAACCAGCAGAAAGTGTTATTTAGTGACAATTCTCATACATGGTGGGACCTTACCAGCGGAATGTGTTATTAAGTGACAATTCCCATACATAGTGGGACCTTACCAGCAGAATGTGTGTTATTTAGTGACAATTCCCATTCATGGTAGAACCTTACCAGCAGAATGTGTTATTTAGTGACAATTCCCTTACATGGTGGGACCTTACCAGCAGAATGTGTTATTTAGTGACAATTTCCATACATGGTGGTACCTTACCAGCAGAATGTGTTATTAAGTGACAATTCCCATACATGGTGGGACCTTACCGGCAGAATGTGTTCTTATACATGGTGGGACCTTACCAGCAGAATGTGTTATTTAGTGACAATTTCCATACATGGTGGACCCTTACCAGCAGAATGTGTTATTAAGTGACAATTCCCATATATGGTGGGACCTTACCGGCAGAATGTGTTCCCATACATGGTGGGACCTTACCGCAGAATGTGTTATTTAGTGACAATTCCCATACATGGTGGGACCTTACCAGCAGAATGTGTTATTTAATGACAATTTCCATACATGGTGACCTTCTTTTGGTCTCGAGCGTTCCTGATGAATGTTTCTATGGAAAACACTTGTTATTTGAACGGAAATGATAAGATCATCTTTTTTCAAAGATTAGTTGTTCTAGAAGGCAGATTAAAATGTACCAGTTCAGAATATAAGCTGCATAGAGGAAACTTTAATACATATAGCTTTATTTGTCAAAAAACATGTCCGATCCAATGAGCATCCCCGTTCACTGGATATTGCCGTTTACTGCAACCTAATTAATTGATCATAACAACAGCAGAATAAAAAAAAAAAAAAACGAGGATCCAGTTTACTGTATTATATTGTTGTGATGCATGGTAAATTGTTGGGATCTGTGATTAAACGGGTAGCAAGTGTCTCCTGGATCCCTGTTATGTTGGTATCTGTGACTAAATGGTAGATAGGAAGCAAGTTGCTCCTGGATCCCTACTTTGTGGGTATCTGTGACTAGAGTGGTAGCAAGTTGTTCCTGGATCCCTGTTATGTTGGTATTTGTGATCAGATGGGTAGCAAGTTGTGTTTAAGATGGTTAAGAGGTCATGATATAACGATTATCTAACACAATATTAACTATAATGATTATCTAACACAATATTAACTATCAACAAATACCTTTAATTTCACTAACAACCAATTTTCAGACAAAGGTTACGTGAACCTGTGTGAATCTTTAGTCAACAGGTCGTATCGAACATTTCATTAAACACTTTTCTGATCGATATCTGATCCCTAGCAGCACAATTTGGAGGACGTTTCGGTCATTTGCTTGACTAGTCAGCTGTAACTGGGGACAAGAAAAAAGGGGAGGAGATATATATTCATTTAAGGGGGTATATAAAGTATATTTGCTTCAAATAAAAGCTTACTCTTTTTTTGGTGGTGGTTCTCATCAGTTTCAACTTTTAAATGAATTAGGATTACAAAAATAAATTTTGTAAGTATTGTTTTTTATGTATTTATGTATTTACATATTTATTATAATTTACTACTATAAATAATACAGATAAATACGTTTTGCCTGGGACCAAAAGATGTATTGGTCCCAGATTTTGCAAAAACGAATAATGTTGGTTTCATTCTATCTTGTACTAAAATATTTCTAAGATGGAAAACAGATTTTTTCAAATTAATTTCACTTTCTTTCATTTTATAAAAGCAAGGAAAAATGAAAAATGAAAAACTTAAAAACAACATCCTGGGATTCTCGGAATCTGCAGTATAATTAAACAAATAAACTCGATACAATTGCTGCAGTTCATTATATTCCCATTTATACTAGTATGTACATTTGGGTTAAAGGATAAATCCAAAACTCAATCCCACATTGTCAAGTTAAAATTCCATCGTTTTAAAAGTTATCTTTTCCTTCTTTTTTTTGTTTTTTCCCCTTTTTTTCTTCCTTTTTTGGTTTGTTTTTCTGGCATTATATGGATTTTCACAAAAGGTTATTAATTATTAGAAGCCCCGTCTGAAGTTTTTCTATCGGTCAAACAATTATTTCAAGCGCACTCGCATGTCTGTTTGAGTCTTAGCCTTCACGGAAAAGGAATTGTTAACGTGCCGCGTCAGTTATTTCAAAACCTTTTTTTGCTACTTCTATTAAAAAGAGTGTTGTTGTAGAAAAGATGGACCGATGAATTGGTGTTTAACTTCCTATGACAAATATTACATGCATATCATAACGAGATAATATGAACCTTGCTTTGATCTAGACCGACGTGCTGAGGGTTATTTTTAACGTGCTCGTTCACCAGGTACTAAACAGTCAGCAGGAAGACATTTCACTCTACCCAGGCATATTATTCCGACTTCGAGCCGATTAGTCTTTGCTCTTTCTCCTAAATACCACGTACTTAGCGGTTAAACAAAGACCAATTTTCAAGTCTAATTTGATCCGTCCGGTAATGAACTCACGCTCTCCCGCATTCGAGACGAGCTACCATGAGTCCTTTGTAAAAAATCTCAATAACGTCATTTTTATGCTTATTTTAGTATTTGAAACAATGTTATTTAATTTCACAGAACATGTCTAATTGATCATATATTTTTTCCCGACTTGCTTATTTTAAAAGAAACACATACAATATATGTACCTCCATTTGCCAGTCAATATATACAGAAATTTCTCCCGATTCATTTGACAGATCTGGTAAGGATTGTCGGTCCAGTCAGTCTTAACTTCTTTCATAATATGCCTATCACATCAACATGTCACAAGAAAATAAAAGTTGACCAAATAGGTAGATGCAGCATTGTTTTCAATTAGTTTTAATATTTTTTGTAGCAGATTGTGATAAATTTACCACAATTAACATAACGGGACATTTAATTTAAAGTATATAACCTGTTTTATTGAAACATCGAAAAAATCTAAAGCAGATCAAATATTTTTTTTAACCAGATCTATGTATACTAGTAATTTGTCTGGTCATTCAGAATTCACACTGAGTGGTCAGTTAACATATTACGCTATATTACAATTGTGTTGTCCCTAATAATTAAAAGACCATATAGACAGTTATACAATAGTTGTCTAATATATTTATTTAGACAAGTTGAGAACTACTATAAAAATATTTATTGATGGTGTTTAAAACTGACTTTTTAAATATTTAAGAACATGAGGTAGCATAATTAGATAGGCAAAGATCAAAACCTAACTTCTGTAGATTGTGATACAGTGCAGAAAGGTTAAAAAAGAAGTTTCTTCCCTTTCTGAGGAAGAAAGTTTATTGTAAAGGCCTTCTTTGGATTCATGTAGACGTTCTGTTGTAATAATTGGACAGTCTCATAGACAGAAAAATTTAAACAACTCCACATATTTATCTGGACTCGCATGTATACAGCAGATGAATTTGAATATTTTCATTTTTAAACTTACTTTTCTTTTGGTATATAATCTTTTGTTAATGAAATGCCATAGTTGGTTCGGGTTACCAATATTCGGAACTTTTGCCATCGTTAGAGATACGTGTTTTTTTTTTTTTTGGTACCGAGTGAATGGTACAGTTATTGCTCAGATGAATGCGAAAATTCCTGTTTGATAAGTGTACGAGTTGTTATAATACAAACGAATGTCCATTGTACAGTCATATATACATATGATCCTTAATATATATGCTGCTTAGGATTCTGGTATTTAAACATTCAGTTGGAAATTATGGTGTACGTGACAAATTTACCAACATGTCAATCTGATGCCCGGAGCTCAATATCTTCCTAATCTGCTTTTCACACCTGAAAAACAGACGGTTTACAGATAAAAGATCATTTGATAGTGTTTCCCCTATGCACGAGATCGTACAATACTTATCGGTGTGGAAATGTCCACTTCATAGTCCTGAAGCCCTCTTGATAATTCATCGATACGGCATCGTTTAAATGGATTTGAATACTAAACTGTCCAGGAGTGGCACTTGTGGTTGTCATAGACATATTTGTATATTTATTTGTAATTTAACGCTCATTATTATTTTGTTTCTATTTAGTTTTAACAAATTAAAGTATAGTTATAACTTAATTTATGTATCATTGTCATTTTGCTTAGTTTCTTTTTTTATCTATTCTAACGTCGGACTCGGACTTCTTTTAAACTGAGTTTTACTGTGCGTATTGCTATGTGTTTCTTTATTCACATTGGCTAGAGGTAAAGGGGGATGGTTGAGATTTCACAAAACATGTTTAACCCCGCCGCATGTTTGCGCCTGTCCCAAGTCAGGAGCCTCTGGCCTTTGTTAGTCTTGTATGTTTTTTTTTAAATTTTAGTTCCTTTATATGTTTTGGAGTTTAGTGTGATGTCATGCATTTTCACTGAACCAGTAGACAATTTTATTTAGGGGCCAGTTGAGGACCAACTCCGGGTGCGGGATTTTCTCGCTGCGTTGAAGACCCATTGGTGGCCTTCGGCTGTTATCTGCTCTTTGGTCGGGTTGTTGTCTTTTTGACATATTCCCCATTTCCATCTCAATTTTATTAAATGCAAGACAAACCCCCTGCCCCCTCTATTTTTCTATTCTATATGCATATAATTCTGCAAAGGCCGGTGTCCTAGGCTGTACAGATATATAAGCAGCTAACTGTTTAACATTTTAATAATTATGTGTTCTCATATTTGCAAACTTCAAATGCATCAAACTTATATGCACACAATTGATACTTGGTTATTTATAGTAGCTTTTTATGGAGTAAACTACCAAGAAAGATCAACAGCGACATACTAAGGCCGATTATATAACTAGTTCACCATAGCGTTATTGTCCTCTAAGTTTGATTTAAGGAGCAATAAGGAAACCTTTATATATCTGTATACAAGTTCGATCTAATTAAAGGCACATAATTCCAACAAATATGCATTGCTTACATTCGTTACGTAACTCTTATTTCAGCTACCAAAGATAAATTAAACTCCTATCAAAAAGGTACATACAAATATTAGTTTTTCGTGTCTTAAGGGGACTTTTTAAGATATACTTGCACTGTTAATTAAACTTATTCAAATCTGATTTGTAAGTTGAAAGATTTTTGTTTTGTTTTAGTTGAAAAAAGAAGAAACAAAAAGGACCTGAAAAATGGATGGAGGAGGAAGCGATAATGCATGTAAGTAGAAAATACTTTTAAATATAATCGCTTCCCATGCTTAGTAAAATTAAAATGTTTGATGGTTTCTAAGTTGCCAGTTTCAACTATGACGAAACTGTGCCGCATGCGTTTTCTTTGGGTTGTTAAAGAAAGTTTCAAGTTTTTTTTAATACATGAACGATCTTGGGATCATATGAAAATTGAAAAGAATAAGATATATGTTCTTGTTTATTCAATAATTTTGATCTTTACTGTTAAAAAACAAGTTATTCCGTTCGGGAAATATGTACGGAAAATGTCTATTTCATCTTTGTAGGAGTGTTTACAGGAGAAGCATTCAATTAAAATGTTCTTACTTTTTTTTTCGTCCCTGCTAAACCCTCGGAAGACTGACATACCCGATTAAAGTTGTATACGTCAGAGATGGTTTACCCCTGGCGACAGGAAATCGAGAGGGTACAGGACACATTACAATTAAATTGCTTAGTTATGTCGAAGCAATTGACTTGTTGTAGTTGAATTACATTCGAATCAAAGGAGATTTTGGGTATACGTTCATGCGGCATCAACCACATCATCCGAACACACAGAGAGCACATATAGTCTTCAACGTGTCTTTTAATATGTCAAGCTCTAAACTGCCCCGAGTCTACTAAAGTTACATTTAACAAAAACCTATCAAATTTCTACCATCAGACACATATAACTTATAATGTATTATATACTCTGCTGCCATCCATATAATCAACAAATATAGATATAAAAAAACATGAAGAAGATAGGAGATAAGACAAACACCCTCCTATATTTTAATCTCCAAAAATAAGGTACTCAAAAATTGAAAATAACATACAATAAAGATGAGTGCAGGAAAAGCACTTTACTCTTAGGTAACGGAATAATCGATAACACAGACAAAAAAATGATAAACAATATTAAACCATATTAAGAAATGCTTGCATTACTGGAAACATTTTCTTTCATTATCTATACTGCGTTGTTGCGTCAGTAACGCAGTAAGTGGTACGTGTGTATACATATCTAGTGATATACTGGCTTGCAGCTGATACAAGGCGTAAGATTTTCAAAGAGTAAATTTGTTTTATGAGTAGCCAAAACTTGGCCATGTACCTTTCCTTCAAGCGAGGTCAGATTCTTCAAAGGCGATGTCGAATTGATAATCACAAAATTAAAAGATATTGAAGTGCAAATTCAATATTTTGTTTTATATCAATTTATCAAAAATTTACAGTTTTACAATCTGAATAACGTGATTTAAGAAATGATGCTTTGCCCCCATTGATTTATGAAATTATTTAGCTGTTAGGGATTGACATAATCTTAATTTTGATCTGATATATATACTGCAAAGCTTTGAATAATTTTAATCGGTGCAATGCACAACCGGTAGATATGTCAACAACTGCACTACGTAAACGTAACCTGCCTGAATTTGGTGAGAAAACATTTCTTAATTTTGACATTTTATTATTACAATGAAAGAAATAGCAAATTGGAATTAAGAAAAGATATTTGTAAGCTATTAATTGGACATTTCAGAACCTATAGTAAGATAGAAAAGTTGAAAGGTTAAAACTATTTCTTTTTAATGTTTTTGTTGCTTTTCTTGTCCACTCTTGTGCTGTATTGGCAAAGAAAAGGACTTTAACTATAAACTTTATTATGTTTTAGTTTCAACTATCAACGGCTCGGAAGTATTTTTAAGTTAGAGAAAAATGATAGAATAAATTTCTTAATTATGAATTGCTTAATTTGTATAATAACGCGTATCAATTTGATATTACACATTTCTAAATTCGTTATCAAATTTAATATTCAATTAACTCAATATCACGAATTTAAACTGGAATAACGAATTCAGTTTAGAATCGGCAATTATTAATTCCCGTGAAGATTTCACAATAAAGACTTCTGTATAATTTGTTATTGCAGAATTAAAAATTTAGAACTCTGCGATCCTTTATTGTCAATTGAGGAAAACTCTGTATTACAAATTCTGACACTGAGTTAAGTGTTACGAATTCAAAACTGGTTTATTTCAGATTTATTTCGTTATAACAAATTTAACATGTGTAATTACGAATTAACACAAATCGACATAATTTAATCATTAATAACGAATTGGAATTGTCTTTTACAAAGTATTCATGTGTGTTTCAGGTTAAAGATGATATTCCAGAATTCTTTGTTTACCAAATGGATTCTTCTTCAAACCGAATTAATATATCCTACATTTATAAAAAGTTCTAGTCTCCATTGATATTCGATTTATGGTCAACTCTTTTTTTTTAATTTTTGTTCTACACAGTACTATTTTATCAGTTATAATGATTTATTGCAATTGTCACTGGTATGATTTAAATACCCCTGTTTTTATGTTTTTATTTTCAGTGTATACCGGTAGAAGAGGTAGTGTTTATATGCAAATTCACATGCCTAATCGTCCTGACAGACCAGTTTTGAATAATATAAACGGCAATGGTAAGCAATAATGCACAATACTTAATTTTTGCTGGTTAATATTATTGGTTCAAAATTAACAAATTGGAAATAAATGTGTTGAACCACGTACACAGACATACTGTGTCGGTGTACTGTATTTTTTTTTTTGTGTTCCTCAATCTTTAGTTTTCAGTATAGTATTTTAGTTGTTCGTCTGTTGGTATTTCTATGGCGATGGTGTTGTCTGTCTTTCTGTTGACTAATGGTTTTGATTGCTCCCTAAGTACCCCCCCCCCCCTCCAAAAAGCCGATAGGTAGGAAACACTACTTTCTGTTGTGATTTGTTGTAGTAAAGTTTCACTTATCAAAACGTTATGATATATCTATCTAATAATGGTATCAGAGGTCAATTACATAATTCCTCACTTTGTTTAGATCAGTTTAGAACCGACAAAGTAATTTTATTGTCCCAAAAAGAAATTTCTGTGCTCCACAAAAGGTAAAGTGAAATTTTTATCTATGCACGTATTATTGAAAGTTGTGATTAACTGCCATATTCATTAGTGCAGAATATTACGTAAAAAGTAAATAGGCCATAAAATTCTCCAGTCGTGTGGAAAATGTAAGCTCTTAAAGCTTTGAGGTGTACAGAGAAAATAAGGTTCTAACTCCGGCAATGTAGGAAGACGAGTTCAGCTATATACTGTTTTACTCCTTTTAATTATAGATCTAGTTTATTTACTCGTCATTGGCTTTCATATATCCGAGTTTTAAATGACGTTAGCCTCAAAGTCACTAAACATTTCAATCATATTCAATAGTGCTAAACTTGACTTGGTTTAATTTGGAAAGAAAGACCAGTTGTGGGTAAAGTGGTCATTGCTGGTTAATGAAGTTTGATTACTTCTTTGTTAGTTTCCACGGCTTAGAGTTGTAATGGTAACCACCCTAAATATGTCAGAGAACTGGTTGTTATTCGCCTGCTTGTGTCATTAGAGAGGGTCAGGATTTAAAAGCTAGTGATCAGTTGGTTCTGACTTTTTTTAATTATTCTACATATCATTGCCAAGCAAATTGGTCAAGACCTTTTGGCTCATTACACTTTACTTGTTTGGATTGATAGACTAATAACAAAATATTCGACATCTGAAAGGTGTGTCCGTCATATTTGTTTACATTATAAATCAGTAAATAAGAAATCATTAACACATCAAAATTAAAATGGTAAGTAAATTGTCAATGTTCAAAGTGCCGATATCATAATAGTCCAAAATCAATATTCACAGAGGGCAAATATCCCAATTTTTAATTTTGAAAAACAAACAAAAAGACACGCTGATTTTAAAAGTCTTGTTTTCAAACGCATTCTCTTTAGTTGTGCATTCCTTTTATTTCTGTTATTTCATCGATGTTTACCACACATCCCTCTCAAATTAAGTTCCCAACTCTGTCAGAAAAATTGAGCTCAGATGTATTTATGCATCCTCAGCTTTCATACTTTTTACAGTAAAACCATTTTTTAATACAGTACAATGTCCATTGAATTAGAACGGAAGCCCGTATAGGACCTCCAAAATTATATTTTC
This sequence comes from Mytilus coruscus, assembly GCA_017311375.1. Taxonomy (NCBI): domain Eukaryota; kingdom Metazoa; phylum Mollusca; class Bivalvia; order Mytilida; family Mytilidae; genus Mytilus; species Mytilus coruscus. The sequence continues at coordinate 17,821,162 of CM029596.1, forward strand.
AATTCGAAATGACGAATTTGATATCTTGGTTATCACAGAATGTTTTAATTCCTGATAAAGGATTAATTTCGTTATTACAAATTTATCAATTCGTGATCATGGATTAAAATTGTAATCAAAGTTGCATAAATTGTGATCATGAATTGTAATTCGTTAAGCAGGAGCAATTGAAATTATTTTTCTTCTGGTGTTTATATCTTTTTAGCTATATATGTATTTAATAGATCATAAAATTACGTGTAAAAAATAGAAAAAAATAGTTAGATGACAGGATAGGAAAAACCCCAAAGAAAAGGGGTTCAAAAGATAAGTTAAGTCACCGGTGGGGGCGTTGTTCTTAGGATATACACATTATCGCTATTTGTCCGACAATACTGGACATCACAAAGGTTCTCATAAAATTTGACGTCACATGAGAAAATATATAATGTCACAAAGAAAAAGTGATTGTTGTATGACGTCAACAGTTCAATTGTTGCAAATGCTCAGGTCAAGTGTCGCAGATTCCCAAATAGCGATAAGGTCTATTGTCACTGCTGTTTTAGAATCGCAGTAGAAATTTAGAAACAACTATGGACACCTGTCTTTATGTTGTTGAAGACTGCGTTGATTTGTAGATGCATTTTGTTAAAGACTGTACGTTGATTTGTAGATGTATTTTGTAGAAGACTGCGTTGATTTGTAGATGTATTTTGTTGAAGACGGTACGTTGATTTGTAGATGTATTTTGTTGAAGACGGTACGTTGATTTGTAGATGTATTTTTTTGAAGACTACGTTGATTTGTAGATGTATTTTGTTGAAGACTGTACGTTGATTTGTAGATGTATTTTGTTGAAGACTGTACGTTGATTTGTAGATGTATTTTGTTTAAGATGGTACGTTGATTTGTAGATGTATTTTGTTGAAGACTGTACGTTGATTTGTACAGAGATTTCTGTTGTAAAAGTTGCTATCCCCTTAACAGGATTTTGGGCTCCAAAATTATTTCGAGATTTCAATCGATCAATGAATTATCATATGCAGAAAAGTTCAGTTCTTTTTATCCAAATTTTCTGCCTTGCTATCTGGTCTTTATTTCAAAAACATGTGAATTTTATTGATATCTTAATTATGATTTCCTTACCATAAACGTTGATTGAAGTGGGAAAAGGCATCATAACAAACAAGAAAAGAATTGATTTAGATCGTATTGATCACAGTCTTGTAAAGAAAAATACTTCTCTGTCATCATTTCAGTCATATCTTTATAAACAATATTATCTTTTCCGCATTTAAAGCAACATTGAGTATCGTTAAAACGTTAAGTATTCGCTTATCCGCATCAAACCATGGAAAAACGTTGCGCAACTCCATACTAATCGATTCGACGGATACATTTAAAAGATCTTAAGTCCAATATGTATTACAGTACTTGTCAATACATATAATCTATGTAGGCAATATCAGTCTGCACATTATACAATATTATAGTTATGTGTGAGGATTTGTCGTATTGAATGGCATCATTAGGAAATAAATCATGATCACCTTTACATGCTACTTTTACCTGCAGAATCAGTAGTTGGAACTCATTTTACAACAGTACAAATATAACAGTACAAAAACGTATTTATTTTACACAGCTTTTGTATAAAATGTGATATTTTTGGAAAATGAAGGAAGAACAGGCAACATGTGGGCCTGCAGATAGTATATCTGAAAGTGGGGAGGATAAACTAAAAGGAAAGGTTAGACATAGTGCTAGATTTGATATCTCAGAAAACGAGGAATTTAATGACATGCCGAGAGAGCGTGGCAAACGAGAAAGCAAAATTAGCGTTTCTGATATCACAGTTGAAAGGCAACGTAGGCAAAGTATAGCAGCAAACATAAAATTTCGAATCGTTAATCCAGTAAGAAGATTATCAAGAAGCGTACAAGAAACTTTGCATACGTATGCTTCAAAGCGGAGAGGTAAGAGAGCCGCTTTAAGAAAGTATTAGTACTTATATTTTAATTAAAACTAGTTTTTTTTTCAAAATGGAATATTTAAACGGAAATTTAGATACAATATTTCGTATAAGCTTTACAAATATTGATTTTCCTTTAGGTAAAAACAGTTTATTGTCGAATTAATTTGCAGAACCATGGCAAGCACTACTTGTAACATGCCAAAATATATCAGACTAAATAAAAATTAAAATTGTCAAAATTTTATTCTTTTTGGTGTACTAGAGTTTCCAAATCCAGGATAATACAATTTATTTTACTTGGTGTTGCGCTAAAAAATTGCTAATTTTTCAAACTTCAGTTACTTAATCGAAAACAACAGTTTTCCTTTAAAGAAAAATTGATCTTGATAAAACCTTAATATATCACAATAATCGTTCGGTTATTTGTCACAATCACATGTTACTCAATTCAGTAAAGACTTTATAATTCATTTGAGAAAGAAGCATGACGAGAACAGCTGTAAGACCTTAAAACGGTCATTTCGATTTGAAGTTTACACAGTTAATGTATTCGGCACCGTTTACTTCAGGAACACTCTTATCTTACAAGACCTTAAAACGGTCATTTCGATTTGAAGTTTACACAGTTAATGTATTCGGCACCGTTTACTTCAGGAACACAAGTTTTTTTTGTAGATTTAGATTCCTTTTAGAACTTAATATTAGAATCGTACAGTTTTGTAGGTTTTTCCTTTAGTATCCAAAGTGTAAGTATTTTGTTTATCTGGCGGGTTTTGTTTTTGAGAATTTCATATTTAATTTCCTCCCTGTTATTGTGCGCACACATGTTTTACTCCGTGTCATATTAAAAAAAAATAGTAAAATTCATTATGAAGTAAACCATTTTATAAGTCATTTTTGCACTAAAATGATTGGAACTGTTGGATCCAATAAAATATATAAAAATAAAGAGATGTGGTATGATTGCCAATGAGACAACTATCCATTAAGACCTAAGGACAAAGATATCTGATCATATATAGTTCCGCAGTCACCTTTGCGTTGATAGAAGACGTAAACCCCTGTACGCTACAGTGTGGTACCACGCCACTCGGTCTGTGCTTAAACGATCCGCGAGGTGTCTGTTTTGCTGTGAAAGATGTAGCAATACACAGTCATTTCCGGTCTCAACTGCAATGCACGTTTTACAAGAATGTCAACCTTTTCACACGTGAAAATTCTAAAATGATAACGGAAACATTAAGTGGATAGGGGCCGTTTCCATCAACTTTCATCTGCTTCCGGTCTTCCTCGCGTTTCCATCTAAGTTTTTTTTAAAGCTGCAATGAAATTTTCCGTAACTATTTATTACTGTTCGTTTGTGATTTTTTTCTTTTAGTTTTTCCCTGTTGAGATTCCTCACTCCCTTCTGGTCATTCACCCACAATTATTTTCCGCTTCAATCAAAAAAATTAACATTACATAAAATAATATTTAAATGAAGGGTTGAACAGAAGTACATAACTCAAGAACAGCAAACGAATGCAAAAACAAAAAAACCGTCCAAGTTGCATGTAGTGGTGTTTTCTTGGGGCCATTGCTTATCTTTTTTACTGTTGCACACAACAAATAATTACATAAAAAAGTGGGGAAAGCATGAGACATTTTGAATAAATATTCACGGGCTTTTCTATGCAAGCTTCTCATAGGATATAAATGGTTAACGTCCAATGCAGCTGTTTGTTATGACGGAAATATAAAGATTATTGGGGTTATTTGGTATATTGAAAATCTACTGGATTAACACTTAGTAATACAATTTATTTTTGTAAACAAATATCACTACTGAGACATTGTGAAGCTTATGATTTGTTTTGAACTGTAAGATTAATAAAATGAACTATAATCAAACTTTCATGTCTTATTATGCTCCAAAAAGGTACTAAAATATGTAAATGGTACATGTGATAGGCTATGAAAAGAAATTAAACGAGATTAGAATTTTTAATGAATTCAAATTCGACAGAGCGGGCTCCATTGAAGCAACAAGCACGTACAAAATCAGCAATTTTGATTTGATTCAAGTGCATTGGAGAATTAAATGATGATTCATGATTAAAACATAAGAAGGAAACGAGGGACAAACACAAAACTATTCTGGTATTTCTTTAAAGTTGTCAGTTTAGCTGAACACAAACTGAAGTTTTGAATCCAATCATTAAGTATTACTTGAAATCATAACTGCTTTAATGTAAAAGAAACAAAAAAATAGTAATGAAGCAACTGTGTCAAACGGAAAATGAAAATTTCAAACATCCCAAACAATACAAGATCGGGACTATCTCCCGAAATATAACGACTTGCACTCATATTATGTATAGACTAGAGTGTCCATACATAGATAATGTAAAGAAAGGACATTTGAATCAAAGTAACACATATGCATGATGTTTTCATTTGAACCTTTTCTTAAGAAACATGTCAATTGTTTTATAAGACATTGTTTGGTACCCTTCCAATAATAGAATTTCTTAGAAGGAAAGTTTTCATCTACATTTTCAGCAGCCAATGTAACGATATTATAGATATTTAGAATCAGCAATATTAATCAGAGAATCGTTCTAAATCCTTATACAGTATATCGTTATTACGTCAGTACACTATTACTGTGTTCTCGGACCTAAGAGATGAATTCAGGAAATGTAGATTATATATTTTGTACTGCAATATTAAACAATTTTATCACTCGGGTGAAAGTGTGCTGCCGTTTTAAAAATAGAAAGGAATAAAAACAATATGTTAAATTTTGGGGAGAAATGATTTTATGTCGATGACCCCCCTCGTGGAAGTGGATACACTCTACATAATTATATGTTTAAAACATAATGTTTACCTAAAATGTTGATACATCTTCTCTTTTAACTTGTTTTCTGTTGTTATTTAACTTGAAGTCCATAAAAATGTTTAATATTTGTAAATTTTGATTTCATACATACTGTTATTTGACTTCTAATCTATTTTACTGTACGTCGTCGTGGCGTTTACATACAAATAAATTTGGGTTTTAAGTATGTGGTAAAATATAGGATACCAAATACAGTTTGAAATTGCTCCAATTTTACTTATATATCAACGTTTGGTGTTAAATATACAAAACAAAAATTCAAACATTAACACAAATGAAAGGAAACTTACGATTGTATTTATTTGTTTATCTAATTCATGTATCCTGTCACTTTTAACTGTAGCAATTATAACGCTATAAAACCATAGTAAATGTTGCCTTATTGGAAATATTTGTACGCCTCTTTTCTGCAACACTGGAAACCTGTTATTAACATTGACGATTATAGAATACAAATTGCTTAGTTTTTTTTGAACGAAATGTATATTTCAATGCGTTATTCGTAATCTAATGCATTTCAACTACACTCGCCTGGTAAAAATTTATCTTGAATATATAATCAGCCTTTTTATAGATGAAATCAGCAAAGAAAAAGTTGCATAATGCTTTTATCATTTCGATGATAACATCTAATGGATTATCTTGAAAAGGTATCATTTTTAGCTTTCAAACATCACGACTATCCCGGAGTAAGCAATTATAATTTGTTTTGCCAAAGGTTTATTATAAATAGGTTACATTTGTGTTTTTATAATATAAACGTTTTAATCTGTAGAAATCGATGTGGTTTCAAATTAACTCTTAAGTACATATGATAATCGAATATGATATACAAACATGCTTGATTTAACCCTACACAAGTAATTCTAATGTCATGGACTTCTAACATCAGTCGACATAGCCTATGCTTTCAGATTTCTATTTTCAGTCGGCATAGCCTATATCTTCAGATTTTCATTTTCCGTGATGATATTCTTTACCCAATTGATTAAGGTTTCTTTTCGCGAAAAAAATTGTCTTCCCTATTTCATTTGCTATAAGAAAAGTTTTTTGTCAAAATTTCATATTCGGTAACCCTATATTTTTTCATCCCAATTGCTACCATCAGTTACAATAGCTTTTGTCGGATTTCATAAGTCATTATCTCGACAGTACAGCCTTTGTCACCCAGATTTCCCTTTTCCGTCGCGGTAGCATTGTCTTCTAAGTTTCCATGTCCTGTCAGAATAGCCTTTATCTTCCATATTTCCAAGTTCTTGAAACACATTTGCACATTTCTGATTTTGATCTTTAGTCAGTATAGCCATCGACCTCAAGATTTCCTGGTTCTGCCAGGAAAGCCATTGTCTTCCATTTTTTCTACCAATGAAGCTTTTTGGTCTGGATTTTATAGCCTTTGTTTTCCAAATGTTTATGATCTATCGGAATCTTGTCTTCTAGATTTGATGTTCTGTCAATGTTGTATTTTTTTATGTACTCTCTGTCGGTACTAGCATATTATGCGACACAATGAGACAACTTGGTTTTTAATTATTTAAATTGATTTATTTTTTAGGAAGCACGTTACACGACCAACCTTTTGAATATAATCCTACGGACTGGGTCCAGAGAATAATCAACAATAATAAAAGAGGTGTTTCGCATAAAGCTCACAGCGTCTTCTGTGAATTAGACGTCCTCCGGAAACACAATGAAAACTTTGAATGGAAGGAATCGGCAAGGTAAAAACAAAACTTTAAGACCAATTTGAATGGAAGGAGTTTTAGCAAGTTAAAACTAATATTTAGACCAATATGAAAAGAAGGAATCGGCAAGTTCAAACTAAACGTTTTAGACCAATTTGAATGGAAGGAGTTTTAGCAAGGTAAAACTAATATTTAGACCAATTTGAATGGAAGGAGATCTAGCAAGGTAAAACTAATATTTAGACCAATTTGAATGGAAGGAGTTTTAGCAAGGTAAAACTAATATTTAGACCAATTTGAATAAAAAGAATCGGCATGTTCAAACCAAAAGTTTTAGACCAATTTGAAGGAAAGGAATAAGTTAGGTAAACATTAATGTTTAGAACAATTTGAATGAGAGGAATGGACATGGTAAAAATAAAAGTTTAAAACAAATTTGAATGGAAAGAATCTACAAGATAAAACTACTATGCTTAGAAAAGTTTGAATGGAATGATTAGAATGTAAGACCAAATTGAAAAAAAAGGGATCGGCAAGGTTAAATATAGATTCCACCACTGTATTAAGTGTGATACGATATTTCTCCACTCGAAGCAATTAAATTTTCAACTCTAAAACTCGAGGCTTGCCGAGCATTTTCAATATTAAAAATGTAACTATTGAGAGTGGAGAAATATCGTATTGCAAGATTTGTTAGTAGAATCTTTCTCTAATGATTTTTAGACGATATGCAGAAAACAAGCTTTCTTTTCCAATGATATGCAAACATGTGTGTTCTTTCTATGTAACGTCATCACTCATCAGGCAAGGTCGCCTTTTTGTATGACGTCACAATAAGAAATTCAAAGGAAAGCAAGAAAATCTTGCGTCATAATTGAATGTTAACCAATGAAGAACTGAGATCAAACGTTGATTGATGCATTTCATTACAAACCTCAACTTTACATGTTATTTAAAATGTCATTTAAATGTATTTCAGGCTTCATTTAACATTTTATCAATTAATTGGATTGTTATTATATTTAAAATTGATGATTGATTGATTCTTCATTTTATTAAAAAAGTGAATGAACGGTTACATGTGTAATTATCTATCATATATTTTGATAGATAAAGATTGTTGATTCTTAATTTCTAATAAGTTACCGTCACTGAGATGATTAGATATAAAACTATTACCATATATTTTCAATTGAAGCACTGTCTTGGCAATTAAATGCATTTTGCATGTATTTACTACTGTTAATAAACTCAATATTACCGTAAAAAGGAATATTGTTATCCATACACCATCATTTTGTTACCAAGTTTTACGTGAGTTTTATTTTGAAACAGATGGGTTAAATATGAAGAAAATTTGGAAGAAGGAGGAAAGCGCTGGTCCAAGCCTCATGTTGCCTCTTTGTCTATGCACTCGCTGTTTGAACTGCGCTGTGCTTTCGTGGAAGGCGTTGTTTCACTAGACCATGATGCCCATTCGCTATCTAATGTCATAGGTAAGGTACTATTTACACCAAAGTAAAACTTACTGGCATTGAAGGTTTCCCTACGTACCCTATTTTGAAATCTCCCTAAAAATGCCTACCATAATTGTTTTTAAGATTTAATAAGCACTTTGGTAGTGAATCGAGACCAAATTGAAGGTCTTCTGAAGGGGAAAAAAATAGCAAAATAAAAAAGAATTCCTATCTACCTTTACTATTTCTCATTAGAAGGAACCATAAACTCGAATCCAGTAATGGTTAAAATATGCATTTTATTTGAATGAATTTATCTAACTGTTTAATCTCAAATGCTAGTCATTCATGTCTTTGTACTATCCATGAAAGAAATATAATCATAGATGTGTGTCAGACTAAAAGAAAAAAATCAGTCACTTAGTATGTATTTTAAAATAAAAATCCTATCTTCATATAAAGTAACTTTGTTTGCTTTTTATTTGAACTACAGACAAGCTCCTTGAAGAATGGCAGGATCAGAATGACATGGACACAAGGTTACGCCCACATCTTAGGGATATAATGTTGGCAGGACATAAACACAGCCATGTAAAGCGTTCTAAGGCGTCTAAAGGAAGCAGAACTCTGTCCGATATTTCTGATGAGAGATGTACGAAAAAATTTCATCATAGCTTTCAGTTTAATAATCTTTTTGAAAAACTTATTATTTATTAATATTTTCATGGAAATTAACGTCCGAATCAATAATAGTCTTATACATAAAATGTTTGAAGTTTTGACTTGTTCCTTTACAAGAGCTATTTATATAGTTACACAGTTTGATGTGGAATGAACAACATGAAAATGCTAAATACACGTACACAATTCAACCAATAGCTATGATTAATACATTTACTTTCTTTCCATTCTATACGAAGAAAGGATATTTGGATAAAGTTCAATTAGGCAGGAGGTCCAAAAACAGACGTCCACAAAAAAGAAAAGACCTTATTATGTGAACAAATGGACGCTTACATTTGTTCCATAGCGTTCCGTGATTTTTATCTTAATCTATTAATTATATTTGCAGCGGAAGCAGAAAGAGGAGGTAATGGTTTCCACCTTTCATCTAGTGCAAGTCTTGCAAGTATGGATAGCTCTGGATTGCAGAGTGTTCCAAGTACACAAGATCTCTCAAGTGACCCAACTAGTCCGAGTTATAAGGTTAGATATATGCTCTACTAGTACATCTATTCAAAACTATAAGTTGAAAACAGGAAATTTTCACACAGTATATACAGTCATATAATGCTCATGGAAAAACACAAATAATTATTTTCTTTATTCTTGCAATATTTACTATTGCCAATTTATTTTTCTCTTACAATCCTTACTATTGCCCATTTATTTTTCTCTTACAATCCTTACTATTGCCCATTTATTTTTTTCTTGCAATCCTTACTATTGCCAATTTGTTTTTTCTCTTACAATCCTTACTATTGCCCATTTATTTTTCTCTTACAATCCTTACTATTGCCCATTTATTTTTCTCTTACAATCCTTACTATTGCCTATTTATTTTTCTCTTGCAATCCTTACTATTGCCTATTTATTTTTCTCTTGCAATCCTTACTATTGCCAATTTATTTTTTCTCTTGCAATCCTTACTATTGCCCATTTATTTTTCTCTTGCAATCCTTACTATTGCCAATTTATTTTTTCTCTTGCAATCCTTACTATTGCCTATTTATTTTTCTCTTGCAATCCTTACTATTGCCAATTTATTTTTTCTCTTGCAATCCTTACTATTGCACATTTATTTTCTCATAACTCAAAGAACCAATACATCTACATTGCTTTAAAGACTTGAGAATATGTTGACACACTTGAATAAAGTTTAATTCTGCAAAATATTTTTAGCCCAATCTGAACTTTATGAGGAAGATTCCAAAAGATGCCGAGGCTGCCAATGTCATGGTTGGAGAAGTTGAAGAGCTTGAGCAGAGATTGGTTGGTTTTATGAGGCTAAAAGAGCCACGTCTTCTTGGTGATGTAACAGAAGTAGCATTGCCTTCACGCTTCGTTTGTTTCATGTTCGGACCGAAAGGAAGCATGACCCAGCTAATGGAACTTGGAAGATGCATATCAACTATGATGGTTGATGAGGTGGGAATCCCTTTCATATATTTCTTTTATTATGAATGATTTCAATATCAAGTTCATGATTTTATTTTTCATAATCATGCCGCGTTCTAATGGTTTAATCCTTACAATTTGAACAAATCAGAAGCCAGTACAATGAAACAGATAAAGAATTCGAAAACGGTGGTTGCTTTTCATTTGAAAATTTCCATTTGTGTAAATTGTATTTTAGATATTCCGTGAAAATTACATTAGTGTATAATGTATTTTAGACATTCCGTGAAATTCGATTTTGTATTCTAGATACTCCATCTGTGTATATAGTAATTTAGATATTCCGTCAAAATTCCATCTTTGTACTATTGTATTGTAGATATTCCGAGAATTGGCTTACAAATGTCTAGAAAAAGAAGAGTTCTTGGCTGGTGTTGACGAGTTCATGGAACAAGTAACAGTTCTACCGCCTGGCGAATGGGATCCAAAAATTCGTTTGGAACCACCTTCAAAAGTTCCATCTCAGGTATAATATATCCTTTTTTCATCTAATTTTGTCATCACGTCTATTGGTATATGATTTCAGTTCTAATATATAATTAAACCCAAAGAAAAAAATAAAAAAAATATTTTTTGGATAATACTTAAAAGTCTAAAGTTAAGATATATTTTCAGAAAGTTTCTTATTGTTTTGAAGATCGATTCATATTATTATGTAACGTATCAAATGAAAACATTACTTTGGATGAAACATGAATTACAGTACTATATTTTTTTCTTTTATAGAATTTTAGAAAGAATTCAATTAATCCGTACCTTGGGAAACTTTTACCAGCAGAAGATGAGGGAGGCCACAGTATAGATGATCCGGCACTCACGTGGTCAAAAATGTAAGGTGCACTTATTTTAAAAATATTTAAAAAATACTGTATATCAATTGACGTTGAGCACATTAATACAGCATTCATCAAATTAATCTTATACAGTTGTCTAACATTTGTTCTTTAATAAATGTAAATAAAAGTTCAAGCTGGTCTATCTTCTAAAAATTCATTGACAGCAAAATATTTCTTGTAAATGATGGAGCATGCCAGTGACGGGTTTTGTTCTATTTGCAGACCATTCAAGGGCTTAGTAGATGATATTAAACGAAAGGTTCCACATTATCTCACTGACTTCAAGGATGCCTTACATATCCAATGCTTTGCTTCATTTGTCTATGTGTTCCTTGGAACCTTGACACCGAACGTAACATTTGGTGGATTACTGGGTCAAGCTACTGATCAGTATATGGTGAGTATTTATATCTTCCAAGAAATAGTTTGTATTCTATTACCTACTGACACTATATTCATACAAGATCATACAACTCTACAATACCATATGATTTGTTATAAATAAACATCATAGATACCAGGCTTAGAGTTTTGTACGCCAGACGTCTACATAAGACTCATCAGTGATGCTCGAATCAAAACAGTTAAACAACTAAATAAAGTACGAAGTTGAAGAGTATTGAGGACCCAAAATTCCGAAATGTTTTATACTTGTTTACCGTTTTAGATCTGTTTCAAATGTAATTTTCAACTTCAACAATATTCCTTTCATTCAGAACTGACCGGCATAACGAACGTCTGCTCTGTGTGAAACCGAGACGGTGTAACTATCAACGTAATTTTGATGTTAAAATAATATTGCTCATTGTAAGAAAAGACCATATCATTAATCAGTCAACTTTTGTGATATAATTGAATACGACATGACACTATTTATTTCTTGACTGAAATAAACCGATGACAACACAAGAATGAATTATACAGATTAGACCAGTACAAAACGAATATATTATTTTTTGTTTGTTAGGGAGTGATGGAGTGTATATTTGCAGCAGCAGTTACTGGTGTCTTGTTTGCCTTATTTGGTGGTCAACCACTGAATATTCTAGGAAGCACAGGTCCCATGTTAGTGTTAGAAACAATCATCTATAATTTATGCAAGTAAGTATATACATGTATCATTATTTAATGAAAAATGTGATTTTTATGTAATAAACAAACAAATGTATGTTAGTTTTTTTTATAAAGCATGATTTAACAAAGGTCTTTTCTTGCAGAGATAACGGTTGTGATTTTAGCATGACTTAACATATGTCTTTACTTGCGGAAATACCGGTTGTGATTTTAGTATGACTTAACATATGTCTTTACTTGCGGAAACACCGGTTAGGATTTTAGAATGATTTAACATATGTCTTTACTTGCGGAAATACCGGTTGGGATTTTAGCATGATTTAACATGTCTTTACTTGCGGAAATACCGGTTGGGATATTAGCATAATTTAGCATATGTCTTCTTGCGAAGATACCGGTTAGAATTTTAGCATAATTTAACATATGTCTTTACTTTCAGAGATAATGATTGGGATTTTATGCCGGCGAGATTCTGGGTAGGAATGTGGACTGTACTATTCATTCTAATTATAGTCATATTCAACCTGAGCTCCTGCGTCAAGTATATCACTCGATTCACAGAAGACAGTTTTGCTACACTGATTGCAGTGATATTTATTGTAGAGGCCTTCAAGAAGTTATTTGAGATAGAAACGAATTATCCTGTTAACTTTAATCCTGATGATCCCATCCCTTTCAACTGTTCATGCAGCAGTACATGTAATGAAAACGTCACAACAGCGCTCGCGGGCCTCGGGTATGGTGCTTTTACCAACTATACGTGCACAGGAACTGATAATTTTACGACCAGCAATATGAGTATCAATTGGGAAGGATTGACACCAGCCGGATGTAGTCAGTTCGGGGGAAGCTGGGTTTGCGATCCTAAACAATATTATGGCGATGTGTTTTTCCTGTCCGTTATTCTATTTGCTGGAACTTTTGGAATAACAGTCTTATTGATTTCATTCAAAACTAGCTCACTGTTTCCAAATGTGGTAAGTACACCGAATTGTTGTGTTTGACTTTTAAAGTAAAATTCACCTCTATTATACACCACTCTCTCCATCTAAACTGAAAGTATATAGAATACTTCTTTCTCTCTCTCTCTCTCTCTCTCTCTCTCTCTCTCTCTCTCTCTCTCTTGATATAAATGGAGGTGTATGATACACCGAAAATTAAATATGACTCTCATTGAGATCTGATGTTCAATCACTTGATATGTCCTTTTTAATTTTATTTATTGTAGTGGTTTCGGACCAAGCTTCAGGGGTTCAGTTGATTTGTTATTTCCTTCAATATTTATATCATACACTATTCTGAATATGTTTGTCAATAAATACATGAACAATAAAAGAATAATAATGTTATGAAAATTAGTTGAATACAAACGAAGCGAACCCGTAATAACTTTAATTGACATGTTCTTTTCAGAAAATTAGAAGCATGTTAACCAGAACTGAATTATAATCCATATTAACATTTTATTAAATTGAGTAAAACTTTTACATAGGTGACATTTCATTGTAGATTCGTCAAAGAGTAAGTGACTTCAGTGTGTTGATTGCCATTGTTTCCATGGTGTTGCTTGATTATTTCCTGGGTCTCCCGACACCAAAACTAACTGTACCAAGTGAATTCAAGGTATGTTTAAATGTTAAAACAAAATCGTTGCAAAACAAATGAACAATCTTTTTCTGTAATGCACCCTGAAGATTAAATGGTATAAAAGAGGAGAAAGATACAAAAGGGACAACCAAAATTCATAAGTCACGGAGAAACGAAAAACGACGAAAAGACATGCAGCAGCCCACAAAACACTACATTAATAAATTTAAGAATTAGAAACACGAAACCAACAAAAAAACCTGGGGAGAATCTCGAGTGTTCGGAAAGATAAGCAGATCCTGCGCTTCATGTGGCATCCGTCGTGTTGTAGGTGGTAAGTATAGATTCTGTGATAAGTGTTATTGGCTGATGTCACAATCAACGAAAAAATATCGGTATTATGACTAAGACCAAGATGTATAGTCAGTCCGTGTACGATCTTCCTCATGGCGGGTCAATTTGTACCTTATGAGCTAAATTCAATAAAGGCAAGTCGAACGGAAGTATATGTAAATACAAAAACACGCAAAACCCAATAAGCAGCACAACAATAACTTTGTAGGCACTAGACTATTATGAAAAAGACAGTCCTCTTTACTCTTACAAAATCAATTAAATGTTGCATTGATTGACAAGTCTAAGAGCTAAATAGTTTATCTCATGGCAAACAATAGAAACAAACTAAAAGCTCCAAACAGAACCTTTTCTACATCATTAAGACCAACTGATATTATTACAGAAAACTGGAAACATCTAGAAGGTCTTCGTTTAACAATCTAAAATTATAAAATGGACAAACTGCAAAAGTACAAAAATGTGTAATAATGAATGAAAAATGCTCGCAAATACATTAGTAAATGTCTTTTTACAAATATATTTTTTAAATAGCCAACTAGACCAGGTCGTGGATGGATCGTTAGTCCCTTTAGTGATAAGAACCCGTGGTGGTTGTATTTGGCTGCTAGCGTTCCTGCCGCCCTTTCAACAATCTTGGTCTTTTTAGATCAACAAATTACTGCTGTGATTGTCAATAGAAAAGAACATAAATTACAGGTGAGCTCCTGTGTTTAAGATGAATTGAACCGCATTACAAATAACAGAAATTATTAAAATTTGATTGATGTATACTCAATTACACATAAGTTAACTTTAAATTTAACCTTGGATAACAAATTTAACCTTGGATTTTTGTTGATCTGCAGAATTGGTCATGAAGGATGCACACACAAAGTTGATTAACGTAATGTTTATGAATTCAATTCAAGCTTAACTGCTCCAGTGAAATCGAACTAATATTTGTTTATGATAAGATACACATTTTGTGGTAAATTAAGTTATTTTGTATTTTTTTTCAGAAAGGGGTTGGTTACCATTTAGATATGTTTGTAGTTGCAATTACTGTGGGTATTCATTCATTGCTTGGTCTTCCATGGTATGTAGCTGCCACTGTGTCTGCACTTGCTCATGTCAGAAGTTTACAGAAAGAATCTGAATGTACAGCTCCTGGCGAAAAACCAGTGTTTTTGGGAGTCAGGTAAGAAATCACATCTTAATTCAACAAGTTCAGTTCTCTCATTGCTTAATGTATTCTTATTTTTACGTTTGAATTTGTACGCAACCACAATAGTTTGATTTTGTATGGAATAACATGTTCAATACAGTAATGTTATATGTCTCAGTTGTATGCCCCAGTGATAGAGTTATGTTATATGTCTCAGTTGTATGCCCCAGTAATTGAGTACGGTTATATATCTCAGTTGTATGCCCCAGTAATAGAGTACTGTTATATGTCTCAGTTGTATGCCCCAGTAATAGAGTACTGTTATATATCTCAGTTGTATGCCCCAGTAATAGAACACTGTTATATATCTCAGTTGTATACCCCAGTAATAGAGTTATGTTATATGTCTCAGCTGTATGTCCCAGTAATAGAGTACTGTTATATGTCTCAGTTGTATGCCCCAGTGATAGAGTTATGTTATATGTCTCAGTTGTATGCCCCAGTAATAGAGTACTGTTAGATGTCTCAGTTGTATGCCCCAGTAATAGAACACTGTTATATGTCTCAGTTGTATGCCCCAGTAATAGAGTATTGTTATATGTCTCAGTTGTATGTCCCATTGATAGAGTATTGTACGAGTCACAATGACATATAATTCAGTTCTTCCTGTTTTCTCGATAACTTTTCACTGCACGTTTAATTTTAAAAATGAAAAAAAAATCATCACGCATTGTGTTTACTCTTTTTTTTATGCCCCCGCCGCAGCCAAATGTTTATTACCACAAAAGACAGGTCAATTTTGAATTTGGGTGGCGTCACTTTTACCGTTCTACAGTTATGCCCCTTTACAAATGGAAACATTGTTGAATTTTTCGTTTCCGTTCTCTAACTTGAGTTTGCCTCAACCAAATGTTATGAAACTTACACACATTGCTAATTACCATACAGCTCAGATCAAGTTCGAATTTGGGTGACGTCACTATTACCGTTATGTCCTTTAATAACGTTATATGCAAGCGGGGGCATCACCTGTGTCCCATGGACACATTCTCCATTTTTTTTTTTAAATTTATATATCGTCATCGTTTTCCTAATATTTGTTTATATTTTTATACAGAGAACAGAGAGTAACAGCTTTATTCATTGGTATACTAAGTGGTTTGGCCGTACTCATCACCAGTGTTCTTAAGGTATGTTTTTGAAAACCATATTCTATCTTTTGGATTTTTTATAAATATTGATTTTTTTCATATAAAATCAGTTTGTTAGGTACAGAAATATGATATGTTAATCAGTACAACCTTGTACTAATATTACAAAGAGTGAAAACAACTTATTGATCTGGTTTGATTCGTGAGTTTTACAGTCGAGTTGAGCAAACATTAAATGAAATGCTTTTAAGTACTGTTTTACATCAAATTATGAAAATGATTATCGGTAACATTTTGCAATATGGGACTATAGGTTTGTATGCATATAAATATTATTTATTATTATATAACATAAAATATTTCTAAGACTTTTTTTTACTAAATAAATTCGGAACATCCCGTCTAAGAGACTTCAAGAAAACAACTTTTATTAATGTTTTTTATTTTGATGTAATTTTGTTGTAGATTATACCAATGCCTGTGTTATATGGGGTCTTCTTCTTCATGGGATTTTCAGCATTGCGCGGACAACAAGTAAGTCTTAATTATATATAAAGTAAAAACGTATCACACTGATTTCAGTGAATCATAGGTAATTCAGACTTTTCTTCTAAAAGAATATAAAAATAAGGAGATGTGGTATGATTGCCAATGAGACAACTATCCGCCAAAGTTCAAATGAAATTGATGTAAGCAATTATAGGCAGCAACCGTGCAGCTTTCAACAATGAGAAAAACCCATACCGTATGGTCAGCTATAAAAGGCCCCGACATGAAAAATATGAAACAATTCAATTGAGAAAAGCTAACGGCCTAATTTATAACAAACCAATTTACGAAAAACAAATATGACAGACATGAACCAACGACGACCACTGAACTACAGGCTCCTGACTTGGGACAGGCACATAAAGAATGTGGCGAGGTTAAACATGTTTGTGAGCGTTCAACCCTCCCCCAACTTGGGACAGTACAACATAAGAACAAACTATAAAAATCAGTTGAAAAAAGGTTAAACTCATCAGATGGATACAAATAGAAATACATCTAACAAAAACAGAGTGGACGTGGACGGGTACTTGTACATCCCAAAACCGAAAAGACACTAAGAACAGATCTGAGAGTACTCGCAGTTACTGACAGCTAGTTCAAAGCCAATAACAACTAATGAAAAAAATCATGTATCTAAGACTAAAATATCAATCAGTACACATCCAACATCCAATGGATTTAGTGTAAAGACGTCGTTAACAGTCAGAGAAAAACCTGACCTTGTGCAATGCCAAACTATAAGTATCGACAGATTGTAGTACCGTGATTGTAGATATGTGTAATATTTAGTATGGTTTTAATTTACTGATAACAAAATTAAACCGCACCGCAGGTAAAGTTAATATCAGAGAGCTTTGGCAATTCTCGTTTTACTCTTTAATTGTTTTGATGCTGTTACGAACGGTATCAACCCTTTTGTATTACTACCATAGGGACAGTGCCGTGGCTGGTAAATTGTTATGTACTTTTATATTACTACCATAGGGACAGTGCCGCGGCTGGTAAATTATTCAGTCCTTTTATATTGCTACCGTAGGGACGCTGCCATGACTGCATGGTAAATTGTAATTCGAGTACTTTGAGTCGGAGCTTCTCGTCTGTTAATTCTTTACATGTTGTCATATGTACCGATGTGACGAGCTTAGTACATGCCAACTGATTTGACAGTTTTACTGCATGGTTTTGCGGAGATTATTTTTATTCCAGATTAAGGGGATTGAGTGGTTCTTCTTCTTCTTCAGCTTTCTGTTATTCTTAAATTTATCTACAGATTATTTAGAACCCTATTTTCACTTCATATTTGATAGGCTTGTCCTACGCCAGGACGGTACATCTGTAGTGGTTATTTTTGGTTGAATGATAATGCCTTAAATACGATTGTTGATCGTTATTTTAATTTTTACATATTCAGTTTACCAAAGTTTCTATTTGTGCCTTTTGTATAAGTCCCAGCGGTATATATACAGTCCGCCAAAAGTTAAGCACCACCTATTATTATTGCATCGATTTTTTTTTTCATTTAAAAAAATCAGTTTATCCTCGAAAAATAGAAAATATTCATGTAACAATATTGTTAACATATACCATAAACAAACCATAAACTTAAGTTTAGTCACTAATGCAGGTTCTATGCATTTGAATTTTGCGTTCATAAAAATGGTGAAAATTACACAAATCAGAAACGGAATTTAAGTTTCACTGTGATTTTATTTTTTTACAACAATTTATCACCCAATATCATTAAAAGTCTCTACAATTAATCTTTGGTATGTTCGGCAAATTTAATGTCAATATTTGAGTCAAGAGGATGTGTAATCATCTCACTTCCGGTACAGTTCCATAACACGGCGTCTCACACTCTGTACAAGCCCTCTGAACTTTAGTTGAGCAAATTAATTTCATTCAGCAACAATTGACCCTCTTAAATCGCTAAGATTTTGCAAAGGTGAATCACTGCGATTGAGATTTCTGCTAATGGCATCCCGGACATGTTCGATAGGGTTCATGTCTGGAGACATGGAAGGCCAAAAGATAGTGTCAATGGCTTCTTGCTCTTTGTACTCGGTTACAATCCTTGCCCTGTGTGGTCTAGCATTGTCGTACATGTACAAGGGTCTTGACGCAAGTGGAGGATTATCAAAATGAGGGACTGCAATGTTTCTAAGCACCAAATCCCTGTATGTCTGTCCGTTCATGCTACCCTGCAGATTATGCATACCCACCTTACAACAGTATGAGAAGAAACCCCATACTGTAACACCACCAGGAATGTATGCAGTCGTTGGGCAAATGTTGTTTTGGTTATAAGAAGTTTTTATTTTCCCGCCAAACTCGTATTCTGCCGTCTATTGGTCGTTACAGAAACCGACTCTCATTTGACCAATGAACATTTTGCTGGCTTCTCATGTTCCAGCGTCGATGGTCATTAACCCTTTGAAACCTGAGTATACGGTGCCTGGCTGTTAGGGCAGGTCCCTTGACAACACTACGTGCTCTTATGTTGCCTCTATGAAGTCGTCAGAACAATGTTCGAACACTAACACGACCACCTTGAGGTCAATGGTGTCTAAGCTGTGGGGCAGGAGTAAATGGTTTGGCTTTAGCACGACCAATAAGTAGTCTGTCATCACGATCGGTAATTAAACGGGGTCTTCCGGACCTTGGTCTATCATTTACAGTTCCTGTGTCAACATGACGTTGTAAAAATCTGACAATGACGGTGTGATTAACATTGAAATGGTTACCTATGCTCCTAGTGCTCCTACCGGCATTTGACATGTCAATTGCTTGTCAACGTTTAGTCACAGATAACTTACGCCTTGCCATATTTCACAGTGACTTGTTGAAGTCAAATTTTACCTGTACCGCGCGACAGTAGGAAGATGATTTAAAGGCATCAAAACAGTGTATTCGAAAAAGTGCAGATGACCTTTAATAAAAAGTTGCTTGGCGTGTTTATCGGAGTTTAATTTTTTTGGTCGTAATGAATTTTCTTAGTGTATGTTATAGGCAATTCTTAACACCAAACATAAATATTTTTTTTGCAATGGTTAAAAAAATATTGCGATTTATATTTAGGTGGTGCTTAACTTTTGGCGGACTGTATAGATAAATATCAATCTTTTTCGTCTGTTTGCTTTTTGAAGGATAGTTGTCTCACTAGCATTCATAACACATTTCCTAATTTTAAAACTGGTCATAACTATTTCTTCTCTTTTTAATGTTAAGTAAGTTATATTACAGTTCAGTTGTTTGATAATAGTATAACAGTTAAACTGGTTCTCCTTATCTTTGGAGTCTCATGGGGGGTCTGATCACGGATCCTGCTTATTGTTTTGTCAGATTCCCGCATCCCACTTATCATTGTAATGCTAACGCTTGTAATTTCACGTATCCCGCCTGACTTCGGTTCCCGTTTTCACGCTAAATAATTTGACTTTCACGTGTCACGCTTAGAAACAATCGGCCAATCCCGAAACACGCTTAGACCCCAATGAGACCCACTATCTTGATTTTTTGAGTGATGCAACCTATATGCACCGACTCAAACCTGTCGCATCAATCTAATATTTAAAATAAACAGCATGCATAATAATTTATACTGGAGACATCAAAAGTACAAAATTTGAAAAGAAACAATATCAAATGCAGACAACTGCAGATGAAAGTATTTAAACTACATCATACCATCATAGACGAAGTTGATCGTTAATGATCCGTTACTCTTGTAACAGATTAGTTATC